>CAHIKZ030005510.1:2277500-2512500 GCA_903632075.3 Acanthosepion pharaonis | reverse complement strand
AATGTATATCCTTTACTTTTGTCTTTGTCTAACTATATTTGTTTGTCCATAGTACGTATATATATTTATTTATTTAAGACTATCTGTGTGGTTGTCCATGTGGGCACACAATTTACTGTGAATATGTAAATATGTAAATCTCCGTTTATTCTTTATTTTGTTTTATATTATTCATCAGTCTCCTTTCGGGATTTATTTTGATTTTTACATTTAAGATAACCCATTAAACGTCAATACAAACATCAACTTTATATATACATATGATTTATATTTTCTGGGTCATTGAATCCTTCCGGATTATTTAGAACTCATTAGCATTTCCATTCTGCAATGAAAAAGCTTCATGTCATAAATCGAGATTCCCATTTGGTTATAATAGCTATATATTTAGCTTTAGAAGGGAAACTACGTCCAGTATAAATATATATATATACTTAAGAATTATTGAAAAACAGGAACATCCCTATTAAAAATGGTCTTTAACGTTATCATGTGAGAACAGTGTTTGAGATTGTATAATTATATCATATATATATATATATATATATATATATATATATATATATATATATATATATATATATATATATATATATATATATATATATATATATATATATAAATGCCGTTTTACAAGTTCCTCTTGTGGACGCAAGAAAAAAAAAGCTAAGGTAATCAAAGGTAATTTCTTTAATTAATTCTGATTGTATTTAATCATGCAATTAATAATTTCTTATTTATTACAATTTGTCTTGATCGTAGTTTCTTCTACTTATATCTATAAAACATTACATTTCTCTTGTGATCAAGGAAATTTCATTCAGAATGAATATCATTGGATATCATATAATAATGTGATCAATAAAAACAATCAATTAACTTAACTTAATGGTACAGTTGATTCATATCCGTTTATATCAATATCGTTTTTCTTTTAAAATAGTATATTTAAGCAATACAATGTGCAGAAATTATAACCAAATTCATTGTTGTCCCGTGACGATGTTGAATTACCTAAAGTGTTTGTCATTCTTTTCCGCTTTCTAATCCCTTTTTATCTAATTTATTTCATGTAATTTTTATTTAGCCATAATCAGTTCCTGGCTATTTCGATTATTTTTCTTCCATCTCAGTGAAATTTGCACCTCTGTTTTTCCACTCTTTCTTTAATGTAACATTTCAACTGTTACGTTTCCTTTTCTTTCTTTTTTTCTTTCTTTTTTTCATTTTTACATTCATATTTCATTACGGGCATATGTAGCTTTTTTTTTTTTTAAATGTCAAGAGTATTTTCTTACTATTTTCCTTATTGATTTTTGTATAGTTTCTATTTGGGTAAGTGATTTCCTAAGGAAATACCATCTACACCACTACCGGCACTATTACTTCCACTACTACTAATAATAATAGTTTGAAGTGGTGAAATGTGTTAACAAGAGCTAGAATTTGCTAACACATGAACTTCAAAAGCCAAAAACCGCTCAATATTAATAAGATTAAGATGAAAAACAACATAAAATTTTAGAAATCAAATTAAGTGGGAAGAAATATAGAATGTCAAAAAAAATATATATACACCAAAATACTGCAACTGATGTTAATGTATTCATTACATGAAAAGACATCACAGACAATTTATTTGACCACAATTAATGTCAAAGAGATAGAAAATTTACAGTAATTAAATCAACAAAATGAAGAAAGTAATACGAGAAGAAAAAACGGCCACTTCTATCTTAGATGACGATAAAGTGGTAAAAACTTAAAATGTAAACAGAAATTAAATAAATGATATCAATATATAAAGATGGATGCAAGTGAAGTAGGTAATATAAGCGAAAATAGAGGTAGTTAATAAGAAGTTTGATATTCACAATAACAGCAAAACAACGGTGTATGATGGGAGATGAGGCCAGAACAGCAAATGAAAGAGTTTTACAGAGAAGGGAACAAACAACAAAACTGGGAGATCCAGCCGCGTGATGAATATAAAACAGTAAACAATAAACCGGCAGCTGTAACAGAATAAATAAATCAAAGGAATTTAGCTGAAGAAAATAGACATATTGACAGAGTATCTAGTAATATAAATAAAGTGGAGTGTTCTAGAATAAGGAAAATAAACTTTAAAACCAGGTAGATTGTGAAACAATGCAAAAATCAGCACAGATGGCTGATACTGGAATTAATTTAGTTTTGATCAGGCTATTGGGGTGCAAGAAAGAATAGAAATGCAGAGTGGTTGGTCAAACTAAAAATGAATTACATGCGAACGAAGACAGAAATAGGATACAATTAACCTATGTGCCCTAAGAAGTATGCAAATTGCAACCTGGAACATAAAAGTAATTCATAGATTCCTGTACAAAAGAATCATATCCATCCATAAAAGACTAATTAAACTTCTACATAAATGCCTGATGAAAGTAAGAATTCACAAGGGGATAATGAAAAGTGTGTTTAAAAAGAAACAATTGTAAGTTTTTAAATTGCTATATGAAAGATTCTAACAGGATAACTTGTGGAAGAAAGAAACATCTCACTATGAAGTTGCTTTTTAGCATCCCTTCTGTCTAAGAAGCAAAAACGATGGGGAAAATTAATAAGTTACGTATTATTCACCAGTAAAAATATTTGTGGAAGTAGTAAAAATAATGAAAAAGAATTTAGCTATGGAATGGATAAATTACAGGAAGAGCCTATAAAAGGATCCTACCCCATTGGTTGTTAGTATTCGTAAACATAGTAAAACATTCAAAATATGCGGAATCTATAGTATCTTTGAAATATAAAACTAACTTTTGAGAAACACTTGTTAGCAAAGTTCAACGCTAAATAATGTTGTAAACGGGAAAGCAGCCGGGCATGATAGAATATAGACACCTAGTTTAAAACATTTCCATCTTTACATGAAAGACCAAGCAACTGCACAAATTGTTGAACATACCTGATAGAAACAAGGATTTTGGAATGGGTGGCAAAAAGCAAGTTGATTCTGATGCAAAAGTGACAAAAACAAAGAGTGAAATTAATTACAGTCTGTATTTAGTGTGAAGATTAAGAACTCATTTACTAAAACTAGAAGTGAATTTAAAGTTGATCCAAATGTTACAATGGATTTGGAATAAAATTACAGTGCAATTCCGAATGTAAGGCTGTTGTCATTCTGTCGTTTCTTCTTTTGTGCTTTTCGGAGCAACTTGCTACATTCACTGGTTATTTGGTCTACCCTTCCATCGCTTTCTCATCAGAGGGGAAATCTGCTGTTTTTCTGGGTCTTGTCAATCTTCGCTTAGGAATTTCCTGGCTATAGCTAGGGATCAAGTCTCTTCAACATTCTTCTCATTATTCTCACTGTTTTCAACAGCACAGTAATGGAAATCGTCTCACTTCTTTTACACATTTCTAATTATCCCATTCTTTACGTAAGAGTGTTTATTTAGGACCGTTCCCAGTTCTTCACTGTTTAGAGACAGAATCACCATCACTTCCACATTCCATAATTTTTGCAGCTGTTATTATTGTTATTGCTCTTTTTGTTTTCTTTTTCTTTCTTGTTCATATTATTGTTGTTGTTGTTATTACTATTTATTAGCACATACCATTTCATGCTCCCTGGTCAGGTATCAGAGACCACAAGATCTAAACATATATAGTCTGTCTGAGAATTTCTGCCAAAGGATAACAGTGTTCTTGAAATGATATGCCTTATTAAGTTTTTTGGGACATCTTATTACGAAGAATTTTTGCAATGGTACCAGCAACAACCACTATTACCACCATCATTATTATAAATTATTATCTTTATTAGTATTCATCATCATCATCATCATCATCATCATCATCATCATCATCATCATCATTTCTACTAATACAAATATTGACACCGCTACTCTCATTATTGTATCATAAACCGTTATATAAGCATCAGTTGCACTCTCCTAATAATGATGATGATCATCATTATTAACATTCCTTCTCCCCGTCTATTGCACAAAACACTAAGACTATATTATTTATTTTTATCATTATATATCCACAACAAAATCTATCTCCATCAGCATTCTCACTAAATACACAATTAGCGCTATCATAATTTTCTTCATACCAGTATTATTATTGAGAACATTATTATTATTATTATTATTATTATTATTATTCAGACAGCGAGCAGTAGTTATCTTATACTGGCTATTATGGAATAAATATTTATGCTTGCTTATTTTAAAGAAATTTTCTTAAAAGATGTCTACAGAGGCTGGTGCACGTTTCTTGACTCCGAGACACGCAATGTGCCTTCATTAAGCCTTCATTCATAAACAGAATAATAATAATAATAATAATAATAATAATAAACTTTCTTGAATGTATGCTAGGCTTTTTTTTTATACTTTCCTAGGTTAAAATTTATTTTGATATGCTTATTCAGTTGGACAAAATTTCTTTCATTTTTTTTCTAATTAGATTTTCATGAAAATTCAGCATATATAAAAATAAAATTATTCAAATTCTAACTTGGACAAAAGATGGAGAAGAACTACACAATAACGTGAATTTACATACGTATATTTATTTTATATATATGTCTACAAATACGAATGTAAACATTTATTTATAACTACGCGTAAATATTGGGATATTTACATTTATATGTGTCTAAATAATTTTAGTACTCACTTATATTTACACAATTGTTTAGACGTGGTAAATAACTGATTTTCTATCAATGTGAGTGCAATTATTATTATTATTGATTCTTATGAACAGTTTCAATGTGCGTAACACAGCTTTTGTGGTGATCAACCACAATATTTGTGTCTTTTACTTTATCATTTGTTATCAATTTACTTATTAGATAAAAAGATCAAGTTTCATTGCCAAGTTTTCTCATGTACGTGCTTCGTTCACATGTGAAAAATGTACTTGTTAATTTGCAAATATGCATTACACATGGCAAATATTTATTACATGTAGTAGGTAATACTTTTAGAAAGATCATGTAGCATCAATTACCCTTAGCAGATAAGCTGGTAAGATATATATATATATATATATATATATATATATATATATATATATATATATATATATATATATGTATATATATTCACACACATATATATATAAAAGATATATTTAATATATATATATATATATATATATATATATAACTATATATAACTATTGAGAAATATATATAAATTTAATATATATATTAAGTATATAGAGTGACACGATCATTTAATATATATATATATATATATATATATATATATATATATATATATATATATATATATATATAGATAGATAGATAGATAGATAGATAGATAATATTAGTGGAAAATATACATACATATGCAAAATATATATAAAAAATTCCCATACATGTATATTTTCAGAAAAAAAAAAAAAATTTTACAAGAGGAAGGATATATATATATATATATATATATATATATATATATATATATATATATATATATATATATATATACTATCTCAATATTGTACATATTCTTTTATACGTTTTCCACTGAATGGTCTTTATTAAGTTTTTTCTAATTTTCTTACAGTTTTTATGGGAATGCTAAGAGAATGCTGTTGACACAATAGTATCTTTACAAACAAATTTCTATTAGCCTTGAATGAGTTACGCGACAAGCCGAAAATTATTATCAGACGATGACTGAATTACTCAAAAAGAGCGTGAACAAACTAATCACTGTTAACAACGCATTGCTTGAGAGTCTAAAAATTAATAAAATTATCGGAAACTACCAACTTGTATACGATTATGGAAATGTAAAAATGCATAAAACGTGTTTTCTCCTACGTCCCATTCCATATACCTATACCTATATATCACCTATGAAAAACCCTCAATTGCATAATTTCTCCAAACATAACAAACAATTACACTATTGGGTTGCCCGGAAAGTTTATGCCGACTTTTAGTCTTTCGTATTCCAACAGATTATAACACGTCAAATTTGTCAACAGATAATATGCTTTCATTTCCGATTAGAACACACTTCAAACTATCTCTTGAGAAAGAAAGTTTAAAATCGCTTAATTCATGTCAATTTTACATCCCTATGAAAATGGAAGATTATAAGGTGCATTTTAGACACTTGATGCTTTTTTTACCGTAAAAGCAAACATACCTGACAAGCAACAAAAAAGATAAGTGCTGTGTACGGTGAAGGTGCTTTAGCTGACAGAACTGTACAGAAGTGGTTCGCTAAATTTAGAGTTGGTGATTATAGCCTTTTTGATGAAGAATGCTCAGGTAGGCCCCCGCTACAGATGACAACCAAATCAAGACATTGATTAAGAATAACCTGCATTACACAACGCAGAAATTGGCAGAAACACTAAATTTGTCAAAATCCACCATCCATGATCACTTAGTGAAGTTTGGGTAATCAAATCGCTATGATGTTTGGGTACAAATTATCTGAGTGAAAAGGATCTTTTAGATCTGTGATTTGCTGTAGAAACGTAATAAAAATGCACCATTTTTAAGCAAATTGCGACGAGTGGTGAGAAATGGATCGTTTATAACAATGTTCAGCGAAAAAGATCCTGGGGTACGCGACATGAGCCAACTTTAGCCACCTAAAAAGCAAATCATCGTAAAATGTCATGCTGTCCATTTGGTGGGATTGGAAAAGAATCGTGTACGATGAGCTTCTACCAAGTAACTAGTCAGTTGATTCTGAAACGTACTGGACGAATTAAAAGCAGCAATTGAAGAAAAAATCCCAGAGAGGAAAGGTGTTGCTTTCAATCAGGATAGTGCCAGACCTCACGTTTCGTTGGTGACCCGGCAAAAATTGCTGCAGCATGGTTGCGATGTGTTACCCCACCCGCCATATTCACCAAACATTACTTTTTCGAATTTTCATTTATTTAGGTCGCTGCAAAATAATCTAAATAATAAAAATTTTAATTCTTTGGATGACATATAAAAAACACTTATTGAGTTCCACCGGAATTCTGCGAAGATGGAATCTTTAAGTTGAAGGAAAAATGGAGGAAGTTTATACAAGAAAATGATTCATATTTAGTTGAATAAATATTTAATGGCATAATTTACTTTTGTGTTTTGATTTTTCTAAAACATTGATATGAACTTTCCAAACAACCCAATACTGTCGAAATCTTCCAGACCCTCAATACAACAACAGTGGTGTACCCTAGCTTCACCCAACGTCAAACATCTCTTGAACAACGTCCCAATTGAGGAAACCATCAATATAATTTGTTATTGTGTTTACAAATACCAGCTAATCCCTTCTCCTAAAATTAGACCAATAATTTTTTGAATCATTTCACCCCAAGCAAGGCGGGAATGGCACTAGTACGCACGGGGCTTACAGAGAGTGTGACGATGAGGAGAAAAGCACTGGGTATAGGGGTGGGGACCGAGGAAAGGATAAAAGCTGAAAAAGGTTCAAGAAGATAAAAGATGACGATTGACGTTGGATTTAAATTTTTGAAAATTATAATCATCAGGGAAGCAAGGAAACGCAAGGAAGTTCCACAGGCGGTAAGTGCGAGAAAAAAAAACTGTTAGAGTAGAAGTGGCGGTTACATTTACCTAATACAATAGTAAAACGAATTTTTCGGAAATTACTTTTTGCTTTGTCCAACTTAAGCCCCTTTCTATGATAATAAAAAGACATCTACAACGGAATTAATTCTAGCAACCCCATATGTCCTGACTTCTCAAACTTTTACTTGGAACATGTCAAAAACAATGTGATCAAAATAACAAACAAACTAAAAATCTACACAAGGTACGTCGATGAAGAAATAGTAAAGAAATTACAAAACTAATGTATAGATTTGAAAAGCAAAACAAAACCTCTGCACTTAAATTCTCATAGGATCTCTGTTAACAATAAAATCCCCTTCCTCTACGTTTACATAGAACGCAACTCCAATGCATTTAACTAACACCTACTTACATAAAAGAAGCCACTAATAATAATTCCTGTCTGCTAAAATATAATAGTAATACCCACAAAGATATAAAATAGCAGTGATAAAAAACATTTCCAAAACAGAGTCCCCTAATATTCTTTTTCCAGAAAATATTCGTTAATAATAATTTTACCAACTACATTATTGATAACTAAATAAAAGTATTCGTAAAGAAAATGAACAGCAAAACAGTAAAATATAGTAAAAGAAAACATACTGCAACCAGATACACAAAAATTTTAACTAGTCATGCGACTCATCATAAAAACAATACATCTGCACCAATTGAACCTAGGAAATATGTAAAACTTCCAATATACTATAGAAATTAAAAACTTTCAAAGTCATAATTACCAATAAAACCGCGCCTATCATATCTACACTTAAGACCACAAATGTAGTATATCAGTTTCTCTGATTGATACATTTCTAGACAGCGACTCCTGTAATAAATTTAGATATACGTCGACGGCATTCAGTAAAAGGCTGACAAATGAGTTAAGTATCATAAAAAAGCACCTAGACACCCACACACAACTGCCTGCCCATATTAAAAAAATATTATTGATAGCGTCATAATTCTAAAGAAATTAAATTGTAGACGACGTCTACATAGGTTTCTTTATATTCAAGTCAACCTTCAACCATACCCAGTTTGATAAAGTAACGTTTTGCCTGTCTTTTAAAGACATCCCAATATGGAATCACAACTACATTTCTTCTAGCACAGCTTAGAATTTCTACTACTTCTACACATATACTACTTCCTAGGACATAGACAAAAGAAAACATACTAAGAACTAGGCTCTTAAAATGGGCAAATTATCCAAATTCTCTTAGAAAAATAATCAAGAACTAGGTTTCAAGTCTAAAAAAGATATTAATCGTCTGTTACATCAAAGAAACATTTATAATTAACTATAAACATATAAATACACATTATATATATATAAATATATATATATATATATATATATATATATATATATATATATATATCGTTCTCATCGGGTATATATATAATATACCCGATGAGAACGACAGTAATATATAAATTCTAACGTTCACAGCATTAATCCAAAAGAGGGCTCGATACCGATAGTAGAGCGGTGATTATTTATTATAATTTTATCATATAGACA
Source organism: Acanthosepion pharaonis (assembly GCA_903632075.3). Lineage (NCBI taxonomy): Eukaryota > Metazoa > Mollusca > Cephalopoda > Sepiida > Sepiidae > Acanthosepion > Acanthosepion pharaonis. The sequence goes on along the minus strand of CAHIKZ030005510.1, from coordinate 2,503,366 downwards.
AAACTACAATGATGCAACTTCGTTTCGGTGCATTTCAATTGCCCCTCGACAGGTGAGAACCAACCAAAAATGATTATGAACCACTGTCTTTTGGAAACTGAATGAGGAAGGAAAAACACCTAAGGTTAAATGGAAAATCCTAAAACAAGCCAGAAATTGCAATTCTCTAAACGAACATTGCTTTTTATGTTAGCAGGAGAAAATATGTATTATTGAACTTTTGAACAAGACCCAATTATTAAACCAAAGATATGATACCACCGTATTTTGTAGACATATTAAGGATCTATTATTACAATCTTGCTAAATTCTTAATTCCATAACTCTAAACGTTTCAAATTATAACTCACCTCCTTTGATATACTTCCTGCCCTCTTATGTACCTCTCCACTAATTTATCTTAGATTATGGTTCTTATTTTTTTTTATTTTGAATATATATTACTAGTAATACTTTCAGATAAATTGTTTTACACCCATGCTTATTCTACACGTTATACTGTCCGAGAATAGGTCAAAATTAGATTATAAAACTTATATTAATATCCCATACATTTTTTTAATATTTTTCTACTTATATTTAATTTCTAAATCAAAACGGCCTTTTTTTAAAACTCGAATAGCTTATATATTCAACATACCAAGAAGAAATCACCACTTCTTAATTTATTAATTTACAAAACACTTTCAGTGATTACAGGATCCCACATAAATATATGCAATTCAGCTTTTTATAGTAAACCAAAACAAAAATATTCCCAATTACTACTATAACTATCGTTAGAATTTATCCCTCCTACCTCTTCCATCTCCTATCTCCTATTCCCACCTTTCCCCTCCACCCCTCACTCTTAGGACGTTTGTGAGATGCTGTGCCCAAACATTTGACCGCTGTTATCGACAAGGAATCTTGCCAGACTAGCCAACATTCAACGCCCCACCCATCCTTCGACAAACTGCTATCAACAAACACTATTGTTTCACTCCGTCATCTTTTTGCTTTATGTATATTTTTTTCTCAAACAAATGGAAAAAAGGAAGTGACATTTCACATACGGCTTGCCCACAAGCAGAATTGTTCATAACCATTTTTGGTTCTCAGCCGTCCAGGTGCAATTGAAATGCACCAAAACGAAGTTTCATCTTTGTAGTGAGTAAACTGTTTTAGTCTATATGATAAAATTATATAATATATATATATATATATATATATATATATATATATATATATATATATATACTGCGTGCCAAATTATTATCAAGATAACTTTTTTCTAATATTTCAAAAACCGTCCAATCAATTCACACAAATTTTTCACACAATATTGGCAACATTGATCTGCGAGATCACTGAAATTTTCGTACTGATCTGCGCAATGTAAACAAACTGGCGCCATATTTGTTATCAGCACTGTGATTTGAGCGTGCCAAATTATTAGAAAGGTTTAGTAAAATTCCCAGAATTGAGAAAACAAAACGTTTATTAATGTTGTACGTGAATGTTTATGATCAAAAGAAGCTAATAAATAAGATAATCAAACAAATAATAACAGATACAAACAAAGTACAGTTTTAAACACATTAATAGGGAATCTGCTTTCCCTGTTTTGAAATTAGCGTCATAATTTGTTAATTGTAGGATGTCATCTGCTGTAATGCCGCGAGATATGTCAAGAATTGCTTCCCACAACTCAGCGTCGCTCCTGAATTGTCGTCCGTTGGCGTACAGTTTTCGCTTCATGATGCTCCAAAGGTTTTCGATTGGGTTCAAATCTAGAGAATTTGTTGGCCACTTCATTTTTCGAGGTCCATCGAAGTCTAACTATTTCAAATATTCAGTAGTCTTGTAAGCAGCATGTGAGGGTGAATTATCTTGCATAAAAACAATGGCTCTTCTGAAGGCAACTCTTTGCCTTTTCACCCACGATTCAAGATGCCTTCATAAACGCTATGTATGCATCAGCAGTCATTTTGACGCCATCTGGTACTCTCCATGGGCCCACTAATGTTTTTCCAATAATACCACCCCCGATCATTATACCTCCACCGCCTTGTTGGCGTCTCAAAAGCTGATGGCGATTCTGTCCGTTCATTACCCAGCCTTTGCACCACCTATCTGGCCCATCAAGTGTTGCTCGAGTTTCGTCTGTGAACAAAACTTTATAGAAGTCAATCTTCATATTGACCTCGGCCCATTTCAATCGATTTTGAATATGATTTCTTGTCAACGGAGACTTCGATACAGGTTTGACTGTTGTTGCTATTTCCTTCAGATACTTTTAGACACAGTAGGATCCCCAATGCAACTGAAAAGCTCTTGCCCGCTAAGTCCGTGGTTCTTCGTGGCCTCTCGTTTATGTCGTGACATGAGACGACGTGAAATAACCCTCGGCTTGCTTTATCTGCCCTTTTGCGTACTTGTGTAGGGTCGGCGGTGAACTTTTTCACTGTTTGATGACACCTCCCTATCATTTTATAAATTTCTAGGGTAGATTTACCTTTTGAGAGTTCTGAGGTGATAGTTTTCTTTTCAGCATCACTTAAACTGCTTTTACGGCCCATCTTTTCACTAAATTCTTACACTTTAGCACGGTGATTTGAGCGTGCCAAATTATTAGAAAATAATTTGGCACGCTCAAATCACCGTACTGATAACAAATATGGCGCCAGTTTGTTTACATTGCGCAGATCAGTACGAAAATTTCAGCGATTGCGCAAGTCAGTGTTGCCAACATTGTGTGAAAAGTTTGTGTGAATTGATTGGACGGTTTTTGAAATATTAGGAAAAAAAGTTATCTCAATAATAATTTGGCACGCAGTGTATATATATATATATATAAAAGAAATATGTTGTAGTGGTTCCAACGAGAGAAAAGTATGTATATTAAAAAGAAGAGGGGTGCCGCAAAAGTTTTTGGTTGTAATGTGGATTTATTGAGAAAAAATATTATACTTTGTTTTACATAATTTCACGACACGTGTTTCTGGTCTGGTCTCGCAACCGTCTTCAGGTGAAAGTGGAGATTTTTACATATTATTAAAAATAATTAATTTTTCTTCATGTTCAATGTGGAATATTCTCGATATGAGACATTCTGTTTGTGTGTTGGCAATCCGAATTTTCTTTCTAGAATTGTCAATGAAGAGTTCTGCGTGAAGGGTCATAAAACAATTAAGGTTTGTCCAGCGAGTAGTTATCGGCATTTAATCTTTTAATGTTTTAGTGACCTCTATGTGCTCTTGGATCTGTTTCTATTTTGGCGTGTTCCTGTCAGCATGCGTGTATATATGCGTGCGTATATTTCCCTTACTACGAGGAATTCGTAAACTTATTTGTACCTATACACGCATACACACACACACACACCATCCCACCACAAGTAGTCAGTACACACACACATATACACACATATTTCCCAAGCTACATGGAACCAGTACACACACATACACACACACACACACACATACACACACACACACACACACACACACGTTCTTTAAGTTGTCAACATCCGCATATACATACATAAATGTATGTATGTGTACATACATATATATATCTCTCCTCGTGTCTCCCCCTGTATATGAGTGTGCGTCCATGTATGTGAGCGATCATTGTATTTGGTCACCCTGTGTGCATGTTTTTTTTTTTTTTTTTTTTTTTTTTGGGGGTACGATCTATTCAGTTCGGGTTTGAATTTGTCTATAAAGTTTTTTTCCTGTATTTGTAGATACGAGTAATTGTCTGTTTGATATATCGGCATGATATTAAACTTACCCTGTTTACATTTGAAAATGTGTTGTGATACAAAAAGTTTTCTGTTGTCTGTCAATTTTATATTGCTTTTGTGTAGGGAGACCCTGTTGTTCAGTTGTTGGCTGATGCCTATATATGACTTCTTACATTTTGTGCATTTAAGTGCATAAACTACATTTTTGGAGTTGCAGTTTAAGTTTTTTGTTTATTGTGAATGTTTTTTTTGGGGTTTTCAAAAGTGTAGGAGTTTCCTTCTATAATGATGTCACAAACTCCACATCTTTTTTTTTTGTTGCATTTTGTGACTCCTGTATTTTGTGTTGACTAAATTTAGATGAGGTTAATATGTGTTTTAGGTTTCTAGATTGGCGTTTGCTCTTAATTATTTTGGTTGTTTTTAGTATATTATTCAGTTTATTATTCTTGCTAAGTAAATCTAGATTTTTGTGATTTCTGGGAATATTTCTGGGTTGTTTTTTGTTGTACGTTGAGACATATGCTAGAGTTTGTTCGACGTTACGTTTCTTTTTATTTCTAAGTTGGTCTAGAGGAATTTCTTTCATGAGTTCAATACCTTTGTTTACTAGTGTTGTGGGGTAGCCTCGTTTCTTGAGAGTTTTATGTAGTTCTTCTAAGCGGATTTTTCGGAGATGTTTATCAGTCACTATTGTACAAATTCTACGTGCTAGGGAATAGGGGATGGATTTTAGGCAGCTTTTTTGGGTGATGGCTCTTGAAATGAACGTATTGTTGGGTGTCTGTGGGTTTGTGGTAGATATCTGTGATTATGTGGTTGTTTTTATTTCTAATGAGTATATCTAAAATGGTAATTCGTTAAAATTATATTCTTGCGTGAATTTGATTTTTTTGGGTGTAAGTTTTGAAGTAGTGTATGGAATTGGTTAATATCACCCCATGATGATTTCAAAAAGATGAAGCAATCATCTAGATATCTTTTCCAAGATTTAGTGAATTGGGTCTTTATATTTGTCCCATATATTTGTTCTATCTTTTCATAGAGGTTTTCTTCTAGGTAAGCTAATGTTAGGGGTGGCATATGTTGGTGCCATTTTTTGTTCCCATCGCAGTACCTAGGGTTTGGATATAGTTTTTGTTGTCAAATTCAAAGGTGTTATTGTTTAGAATTAGGTCTATACTATCGATAATGAACTCTTTAGTGAATCTCGGATGTAGTATTTCTGGATGTTTTTCAATCCAGAATGAGATCCTTTTTCCCTAGTTCATGGGGTATGTTACTGTATAGGCTACTGATGTCAAAAACAAACCATAAGCGTTCCCGGATCTACCTTTTGTGGTATGCAGCTAAGGAAATGGATATCGTCTCTGATGTGGCTTTTAATTTGTTTAGTATATGGTTGCAATATTATGTCTATTAGGTTACTGAATTTGCTAGTGGGACAGACTGGTCCTGCTACTATGGGTCTGAATGTAAGGTCACTGGGGTTTGGGATGCTAATGTATTCAGATTTTTTGTGTATGTATAGCTGCTTTTTATTTCACTCGATTTATGAACTTTAGGTAGTCCGTAGAAATTACTTGTTTTTGGTATAAAAGTTTATTAGAAATCCTTCTCTTTTTTTGTTAATATTTTATTATGTGTTGTGCAGAGTTTTGTAATTTTTTTTATAATGTTTTTTGTCTATGTTAGTGTCAATTACTTTGTAGCTGTTCCTATCCTCTAGTGTTTCTAGAATTTTTTGTTTTATAGTATGTTCTGTCCATGATTACTATAGCGCTGCCTTTATCTGCTTCTTTTTTATAATTATGTTATTATTTTTCGAATGTTCTCTAAGGCTAGTCTTTGTCTATATGTGAGATTGTCGAATGATTTGGATTTTTCCTGTAGGTCAAGGTTCCAGAGTTTTTCAAAAAATATATTTATCTCATTGGTATTGTTATTTTTGTTTGGGAATAAATTGGATTTGTTTTTTTTTTTAGTGACTCATCTGTACTACTTTCGCTATTGTTAAATATTTCTCTTAGTCTCAGTTTGCGTTCAAATTCCTTAATGTCTTTTTTTAAGTCTACTATATTGCTTTTTTAGGAGCAGGACAGAATTTTAGGCCCAATTTCAGTAGGTTGATTTCGTCATTTGTAAGTGTATATGTAGATAGGTTTATTATTTTGGGTTTTGTGTCATCTAAACGGGTTTTCTTGTTCGGACTGGGGCTTCTAAAAAATAATGATTGTTTCTTTTAATATATCTTGGGTTTTCTAAGAGATACCTTCTTCCTGTACATTTTGAGTTTTCTAGCCAGTGAGAGTTTCCTTGGTAAAATTGGGGTTGTTGTTTCTCGATGGCTCTATATAGGTGTGTTGGCTTTTGTTAGGGGGCCTGTTCCAGATGTTCCTAGGTTTGTTGTTTTTGTATTGATTGTATGTGGATTGTGTGTAGAACTTTTTGTGAAATTCTGGTTGTACTCCTGGATATAGGTAATGGTTGCCTGGTTTGGTTTGTTGTGCTAGGTGGTATTTGTAAGAGTTGGTTGTGTGAATGTGTGTGTGTTCTGATCTTTGACTGTTTGTGTTATGGTGTGGTGGTCTGTACATAACTGTACATGCATAAACAAGTATCTGTACATGCATAAACAAGTATCTGTTTGTCCCTTTAGTCTTGCATACACACGCACACATGAATGTATGTGCGAGTGCGGGTGTGTGTGTATTTTAATAAATATTCTGATTAAAGACGACAAACAAGGGATTTTTTAGTTCAATTTTCTTAAGGGAATATCTATTTTGATCAAGTGATTGTCAATACTGGCTAAACATTTGAGATTGAGTGCATTCAACCAATGCTTCTAGTCATTATCAAGATTAGCGGAAATTGTGGACGTCATTTATTCTATTTTTCTCTGTATTTGCTATTAGAGCGTACAAGTTATATTCAGGAAAGACCGGACGTTGTTAGATATTGCTTAAAAACTGCGTTTGTTGTTTTGACTGATACGATTTTAAATTCGATGTTTTTTATAGTTTCGTGATGTTGACGTCACCTACGAGGAAATAAGCCATGGTGTCTAGCTTGGACCTTTGTAACTGTCAATTGTTCAAGAGAGCAGAGTCTTTATTTAATTGAGGGTTACTTATTTTTTATGTTAAATAATTCTAATATCTGATTTCTTTGCTGGTAGTTTATGTGATGTAGTATGATGTCTGTATGATAGAGATAATGTTATCAACTAGTGAGTTCTATTCATTGATTTGAGCTCATGTAACACACTTGTTTTAAGGTGTCAGGTTAGACAACGAGAAAGGATTGTGGTATTGAGATCAATATATAAATTGAATTTATTATTGCTTGAGAGACACGGTTGTGAAGAGATATGAGAATTTATAGATAATGTTAGTTTTGTTTAGTCCCCTCTACCCAGCTATGGATTAAATAGCAGAGCAATGTAGATGCTTTAACTTTAGGTGGAAACCAGTCTAAAAGAAGAACATCACTGAAATCATAACCAGTCTGAAGAGAGATGAGAGTTGTTGTGTTAAGCGGTATTCATGTTTAGTTTTATATGTCCATCGTGATCGACAGAAATATATTTATCTCCTCATGATATTCGTAATGTTTCGTTTTATTTATAGATTACTTACTACTGTTTTTGTCATATCATCTGCGTTATGCTTAGTTTCCTTTAAAGTCCATTTTATTTATTCGCCAGAAAACATAATTAGGATTGTATGCATGTATGTATATATAGGTATACTGGATTTGTGCCACACTTAAACTTTAAATAAACGTTTGTATACATCTATGTTTCTACATGCACATGTGCAGGCACTCACACAGACAGACATACAAACACACACACATGCACACACATGCACACACATACACACATACACCTGTGTGTGTGTGTGTGTGTGTGTGTGTGTGTGTGTGTGTGTGTGTGTGTGTGTGTGTGTGTGAATACATCACGCATGGTTGCATGTAGGCGAATTTCAGCTCATTCCTGTACGTTAACAGGATAACATGAACGAAAACAAAAATTATACTAAAAAAAATGAAGTGCCTATGCTGGCAATGATTGGAATCTAAATGTAAGTTGGGATTTCTACCTTTTCTGGAATCTTTTACTTCCTTTTTTTATCTTAAGCAATATATCCCAGTATAATTCATTGAAGGCTGGCTAATCATATGCAAATGTTTATCTGAAAGAATTATTTCAAAAAATATAGATAATTTATATTCATGTTGTGCATGAGTTATACGCTGTGCACAAACACAACGAACCAGTGGGAAAAGATGGAGAATCAACCAGCGACAACAACAAAAAGAAATTACAAGGCAATTCTCTAACAAGCAAACGTAAAATATTTTGTTACTTGTAGTTTTTAGGTGGGTAGCAGTGAAACGTAAACAGTCGGAAATTATTTATTTTTACGATATTATTTCGAAAAGTGTTTTAATACGTGTTTTAAGTTTTCTCACTAGGCTATATTCCATACATCAGATTTCAAAAAAATTATTTTAAACTTTTTAGGGTTAATACTTTTAATATGTGAATTGAATGTACCAGAATGTATCTTAAGGGAACACCAAAAACCTATAAAAGACATGACTGTAGAAGGTAATGTCCTGTATCATTTCGAAATTGAACGTAAAAGGGAATTAAATCGATGGAAGAACGGACCAGGAAATGGATAAAAATATTCAAGGATCTGCATCCTAGATTTACAAAGAAGCTATGTGAAAAGCAAAAAGAGGAAGAACAGAATTTATCAATTTCCAAGGCTATGTTCTGTTTGCAATAATGGGACTTATGAATTAGAAATAGAGCAGAAGAAACATGAGCGCATCCTGAAACAATTGAAGCATTTGATAAAAACACAGTGATAGAACAACAAAGAACTCGGGAAAAAATGGGAAAGGAAAATCTCTACGGAAATTTGAAAAAAACAGATATTATTGCGCACGAAAATACTACATAAAATGGCTACCCCTAGGAGGACACCTAAAATGTTCAACTGGATTATAATAAATGTGTTTAGTATAATAGAAATTATTAAAAATAATAAAGACAAGATTGCAGAAAATGAGATTCCAGGAAAGATAAAACTCACGTATTTTTTTGGAGGGGTTTACTAGATCTACAGGGACAGACACCAAAAAAACCGATGTAAATATTCTGTTGCATGAATAATAATAATAATAATAATAATAATGAGAAGAAGAAGAAGAAGAAGAAGAAGAAGAAGAAGAGGAGGGGAGGAGGGGAAGAAGGAGGAGGAGGAGGAGGAATGTATGCATTTGTAAGTATAAATTCAGTTTGGAAATCCTTACAAGTATTTACATTCATTTAAATAGTTCAAATTTGTTCATAAATAGAAAACGAGTCTATGGTGAGTAAAAAGGAGACACAATTGTCGATTGAAATTTTAAAAATTTAAAGCAAAAGTATAGATAGATAGATATATTCATTTTTATTATGCAAGTCAATAAAATTGTTATCCATTAACCAAGATCGGTAAAACTTTCCAGATATATTTATGCGAGCAATATGTTGTCTACTTATATTCAAATACTGATAACTTTTTAAGGGCTTCATGTCTTTATGCAAAGTGCAACATACATTTTTATTTATAAATCAATATATATAAAGACAAAGAACATATATTTGATTACCACAATAATCCGCATATCTGGATAATTCTCGTTTTATTATTTTACATGATATATTTTATTTCAACAGATATTCACGATCGATTTTCTGCTGTTACGGTTTTAACATTATTCGTAACAGTTTTTATTGGCTCCCCCCCCAAAAAAAAAACTTTCATGCTTTCATATAGTTTTATATTCTTAAATAAATCTCATTTAATGATGGACCACAGATATTCAAGTGGATTAATATCTGGTGAGGTTTGGGACAATTCCATTAATTCTGTGTCTTTTAAACAATTTTAGGTAAGGTGAGTAAAAGACATCTTTGCCGAATTTGATGGGATATTGTCTTACATGAATATACGCTTTAGCTTAAAGCATCATTGTTGTGACCAGCACTACTTAAAGAACATCTAGTCCAAAAATTGAAAATAATTATCTACATTTATCATGACACAAACATCAGCTTTGAAGAGAATTATAATTTAATACGTACAATGGAAACCCCAAAATATTACTCCATCTGTATACTTTTAAGGCCTAATGGTTGACTGTTCTTTAGCCCAGTTATCAAGTGTGTTCAACGTAACTTTACATACATTGCTAAAAATTACTGTTGAAAAAAAAAAATATATATATATATATATATATATATATATATATATATATATTCCCCTCTCTCCTTCTCTCTCCCCCCTCTCTACCTCTCTCTCTCTCTCTTTCTCTCTATCTCTCTCGCTAGATTATTCTTTTTCTTACCTATCATTCTTTTAATTTCTTTTCATGACATTTTTAAAATTATTTTTTCTTATTCTTATCTTGCTAATGATTTTCTTTTCTTTTTTGGTTCTTCTATAATCTCTCTTCAACGTTTTCGTACATTCCAACGTTGTCTTCCTTTCACTCACTAACTTTACGATATCTTGTTTCTCTTTTGCTGTTATATATTTCTTACGATTCATGACAAATTTTATATGGAATGAAAAATATTAATATCATACATTTATTTACAATAATAAAATTGAGTAATAAAATATTTACCTGGAGCTCCTTGATAAGAAGAATCAGCAATATTATTGGTCCTGATCTGACGGCTCAGCTTCAGTCACTTTCCCACCGCCGTAAGGTTGCCTTTCTGTGTGTTTTCTATAAATACTTTCATGGTAATTGTACAGATGAGCTCTTCGCTATAGTAGTTAATTTTTTAAAATTTAAACGCAGTACTGGACCAGCGTCGAGATCTCATCAATTTACAGTTGAACTGGCTAGATGTAGCAGTAACGTAAATTCTATATTATCAGTTTCTTTTCTGGTACTTCTCGCTTGTGGAACTCCCTCCTGGCGCCATGCTTTCCGGTCAACTTTAATCTACAAAAACTGAAATGCAATGTCAATCGTTATTTACTGGCCACCTGATTTACCCTTTCCTCTTCCCGCTCATTATTAATGATTCTGTTCCTAATTCTTCCACTTCCTGCAATCCCTTGTGTCTTAGTGGCTTTACTGCTGTGTTATATTTTTCAACGAAATATATGTATATCCTGGACAATCCTTTAACAATATTGTTTGGTTAATGTCAGTTTTAGTGTGAAAGTATTGACTTGTATAATAAAATCTGACATTATGTCGATAGAGAACGTCGATTCGGCAGTTACAAAGAAAGAAAAAGGATGGATTTTCTAATTGATATTTACTTCCAACGAAGGAATTTGCATTTATTTATTTCTCTATATTTTATTTCATCTTATCTAGTTCATGCTTTTTTACATCGTTCCATTATTGGTTCAATTTACTAGGCGCCCAAAGTACGTATATTTATACATTTTCTGTTTTTCTCATCATACATGTTTCTGTAAGAGATTGCGTTCAGCGTAATAGAACAATTATGCGTAATTACCCTGACAATATTACCAGTTGTGGGACCAGCAAAACTAATAAACTGATACAACAGGGCGGCTGTTTTACTGCCCGAAACCGTAACGGAAATAAGATTAGTGCTGAAACGGACGCTAAAACAAAATGCTGTCAGTACAAACAAATAATGAATGGGGTTATTTTTATTGAAAAGAAAAATGATACATAATACCTGGTCGGAAAAAATAACAAGAAACAAAAAGCATACATGCCCAAATCGGAATGGTATTAATATTTACATTGTTATCTATTTTATTATTCATTATTGTTATTAAAAACACGCGCGCGTGTGTGTGTGTGTGTGTGCGTGCGTGTTTATGCTGCAATTACATTAATATATACACAGAAATTAATTAAAAAGCTAGTTTCAATATATAAAGTCATCTTTTCTTCATACAGACCGTTTAGTAATAATTCTCACCGGCTAGGGATTTGGATTTTAGTTTTATATTTCGTTAGTTTCAGTCAATTAGGCAATGTTATTTATAGTTTGTATATAATAGCTTCTTTTTCACAAATATTGTATAAGATATGTCTAACCAGGAAACTCCTCTGTTTTATGTCGCTATCTTATATCTAGTCCTTTCCTACTACGTTGCCTACTCATTAAACATCAAACAACCAACCACTGGCTCCATCTGTTTTCTTTTCTTCTTGCTATGCATCATATCCACTTCCATCTTTGCTGTCTAATCACTTCTATGACATCTCTTACATTGATGACCAATCTCTGTCGCTTAAAGCTCTCCCTACTATTGCTTTTTCCATTGATCTTTGTACTCTTTTGAGTTTGTTTTCATAACTGCTTGTCATTGCATATTTCGCATTTTAAGTATATTGGCACCGTGCCTTTCATTGTAATTCTATGTTACTAAATGCTTTCTACTCTGTGGTAATACGGCGTTTTATTTTATTTCTGTGTTCTTTATTTAATATTTTCATCTATCCTATGGATATGCATTACTATGATCTTTTTCGTTATAATATTTTTTATTAATTTTTTAAAACTAACATTCCTGATTTAGGACATTTAATATACCTTGTAATTCATTCGATTATTTTGATATTAGTAAAATATGTTCAGCAAATTCTAAATGATTTAAATATCTCTCCCATCCCTTCTTAGATCATGTTCAATGTAAGTTGAAATCGCATCTCCTTACATCATACATTTCCTATCATTATTTTATCTCTATCTTTGTGCAATCGAAGTATTGTATTCCTTTTCGATTTGTTAATTTGTACTTTTTAGATGCTTTTTATGAGTAGATCTTATGATCTGGTCAAATGCTTATGTCATTGAAATATCATTTCCTCTTGAAGAAAATATCGATAGAGCACATTGGGATCTGAGGTAGAAATAACTAAGAAATACTTAGACGATCAATATATTTCGCATCAAAGTCATGTCCTAAATTCTTATTGCCAACATATCTGACAAAACGGTTTTTAGCAGCGGATAAGTGGAAATTTATTGAATAATCGGGCATTGTTTGCATATTTATAGATCTAATATCCACACTGTGACAGAAAAGCAACATAATCGTGGTATCGTGAGGTACTATGGGGACGCTCTGGGTTAGTGGCATTAATAATCTGACTCCAAAACCTTACCTAACACCAGAAGCATCATTTGATGAAAGCTTTGTTGGAAGCACTCTTGACGTTTTTGCAGTATTAGTTGCATGAATTTGTTATCTGCGTGTGTGCATGCATGTGTGTGCGTGCATGTGTGTTTTCCTCTGTGTGTGTGTGTGTGTGTGTGTGTGTGTGTGTGTGTGTGTGTGTGTGTGTGTGTGTGTGTGTGTGTGTGAGGAAAAATTTAAATGTTAAAATTTTATCTCGGAAAATCGATCTGCCACTAATTCTGTCAATTTTTCCTATTTTATTTTATAGGTAAGTACATGATAGTTTCTTAAAACAGCAATAATGTTGTTTACTTTGTAATAAGGAAGAACAAGCAATTTGATAGACACACTCTCTCCGTCAAGTGTGGTAAGTGGCACTTATCTTTGACGTATTTCATGTTTTCTCTACATTTATGGGACTGACAGCTCATGTTTTCCTTTCATTAAAGCATTGATAAGCAGTGATTTATTCCAAAGATGCTTTCCAAGTTCTTTTGGAAAAGTGCAACACCTTCACGCCTCACTATCAAATATACTTACGTACGTAAAGGCCCATATCTATAGTCATGAATATGATTATATGTGAGCAGTGTCTGTTTGTGTTAGTGTGTATGTATATGCGTGTGTGTTGATGACCATAGATGAGTGATGAGTGAAATAACCTTGTAGACCTGTCACAGTAATTTAATTCATTACAGAATAATCGATGAATGAATGATCTGAAAACTAAAGTTTCTCAGTACAAGACATATATACATACCTATGTGTATGTTTTGTGTGTGTTACTATCTCTGTGTGAGTGTGTGTCCGCGTTCGTCTGAGACCACACCTAAAAGTAATTTCATTCATCACTTATTGTACCATTGGTGCTTCTTTTATTGGTTTCTGGTTTTTCCTGTTTTCGTCTTTCCAACCGGAAAGTCAGACATTTATTCCGACGCACTGTAATTCATACATTTTCATATTCGCAACAGAGGTTTGAGAGTTACCGCTGAAAATTTTGTGCGTCTAAGTTTCCACAAATCTCCAAAACGTTTCTCAGTCTCCTCGCAGACACCAGCGATGCCGTGTTTTGTGCATTCTCGATTCTTTCCCAAATGTCTAATACATCCACGCTTGAGTTGAATGTTTTTGGCGTGGTTCCAATCACACCAACTATAATATACATGACCCTAACCTTTATCTTCTATAGTTTGCTCAATTTTCGTGAGAGGTCATGGTATTTTTCCAAATTTTTTGCTTTCTTTTGTTTTCACTCGATGGTCTGGTGTCACAACCATCTTTACCATAGGACAACTCCTCTCCCGTTTTTTTTTTTACTCTAGATGCGGTAGCCGGCTTAGATCTCGCCAAGACTTTAGAGAGAGTATCTTATTTCTGATTGTTTTACAACAGTCTCTGCTTTGTACCGATACCATTTGTTTACATGACCAAACTCGTTTGCACAGTTCTCATTGCATAACTATTCTTATTCTCTCGTATCTTTGATCCGTATTTCTGTTTAGTTAGCTTTGCTACATTCGTTTAGGATATTATTTACACACTCTTCTTTTTCTGTACAATCAACATTTCCTGTTTTCACGAATTTCTTTATTTTGTCTTACTATTTTTAGCGATGATGTTTTTTTTCAAGGCTGCAATTATAAAGCTATTCGCTTTCACTTTTCAGATTTCCTCTACATCACTTATTCTAATGTTTATTGTTTTATGTTACAGATTTACCGCTCTGTTGTATATATTTTGCAGTTTCCATTTTAACTCTCTGTAAACAGTCATGGATGATGATGGGTTATCTTAATCATTCCTTTTTTTTTACTTATAATCTGTTTGTATCATGTACAAAATCATTATTAATTTCTTAGACCATTAAGCTCTCCAATTGTTATTCTTTAGTTTCATATACGGATCGAGTTCATTCATACGTAATCGCTAAAATTCCTGCTTTAATTAATATTTCACATAATTCCTTTGACATTCTTTACGTGTTTACAAACTGTTATCCTCCTTCACAATTTCTTAATCTTTTATTCCAGGGTATTAACACAATAATAAATATGGACAGAGAATCTTCTCGCTACTTGCCATTTCTAAGGATTATATTTCAGTAATTAATTTCAGCCTCCAACTGAATTTAACTAATATATTGTGGCACTGTTAATTTTGAACAGTGCGCTTTTTGTTTTGTTGATTTTTCTTTATTTCCATCCTAGTGATGTTAAATTCCTTTAATAATAATAATAATTATTATTATTATTATTATTAAGTTGTATATGTTATGTTTCCTGCTTTGTGTCCTGTAGAGCCGGGTCCAAACTATGGTCTTTAGAATTGTCATTTAATTAATAGCACTTTTCTTAGTATATGGGATGTTCCTAGTAGGGTGATTTTCTAGGTTGATATTACCTGGGCCACTGTTAGTAAAATTGTTCATTCCTTTTCTTACAAGGACCAGAGCTCCGATTATTAGTGGTAGAGTCTCAGTTTTCATTCCCTACATCCTGTTAATCTCGATCACCAGGTCCTTGTATTTGGACAATTTCTCGATAATTTTTATGGAGGTGTTTCTCTGAGATGGTACTCTTAGGTCAATAAGCATACACTTCCAGAATTTCTCGTCTTTTATGATAATATCAGGTACGTTATCTTTTATTTCACTGTCAGTTTCAATTACTTGACTACATGACATTTTCCACTGATCATTTTTGTAAAAAAAGAAAAAAATAATTAAGATCGCTCTTTCTAATGTGTGATCTGTATTGTAAGTACAATTTTTTGTATTTCTTTAAGGCATGGGCTACCAAGAATTTCTTCACTGAGTCTATCGAAATATTTTCCATCAATCCGAGGGATCCAACTACAACTGGAATAATTGATGTCCTCATGTCTCACATTTTTTAGATTACCACTTCAAGATACTTGTAACTTGTACTTCTTTTAAATATGTAGACTTCGTTTATTACTGAATTTTTATTTTTTTTCATGTTATTTGACACAAATCATCCCCTAGTTGTTTCCAGTTCTCTTTGAAGACCGATTGCTGTGGTTTTGTAAGACACTTTCAGATAAACGAATCCTCTGCCTCCTGGATACATAAAGGCGACCAACATCGGCCTTAGGATGATGGATATGGTGGCAAAGAGAAGCTTTCTCCTTTTGACATTCATTCGCTTAATATCAATTATGGTTCAATTAAGGACGTTGAAACTGTATTTGCACCACCAGGACAGCCAAAGTGTTTATGGCTGATATTCTGTTTTGAGAATTTAACTCAGTATTTAACACCAGACGCACACGTCTCTAATATTCTTTTCTTACTTTCTTCTTCATTTGGGTATGCTGTAGTCCATCTCCATCACTGACTCCTAGGTATTTATAAGCTTCTTCTTATTCCAGTTCCCTAATCTTTCTGACAAAATCGAGATCTATTGACTGTGTTTCTGTAATTTTCCCTTTCTTGAATGTTATTTTTACACATTTATCTAATCCGAAATCCATACCGATGGAAATATTTCACGGTACTAAAAGAACCCTTCAACACATTGCCGACTTCGGCAAAGAGTTTGATATCATCCATCCAGAGTTGGTGATTAAACACTTTTTTCTTTTACTTTGTATCCATAGTTATTACTGTGTAATTCATGCGAAAGGGGAATTAAGGACAGAACAGAAAGGGTGACAAGGAGTCTCATTGAAGACTCCTCGTCAGATATTGGAACAAATGGAAGTGGCTGTACCTTTAGTGTGATTTAAGTATAATGTGGTTTTCCACAGTTCCACGTTATATTTAAGGAAATTTACTATCATCGTATAGTATATTTGTACATTTCTAAATCGTTAAGCATACAAGAGTGTAACGCACTATTAAAGGCTTTCCAGTAATCTTCCAGGATCAATTTATTTATTAGTAGTTGATCTTTGTAACCATATGAACCTCTTCGACATCGTTTCTGTTCCCGGTGAAGAATGTTCTTTTCATCTAGAAAAGAGTAAATACAGAATTCAGGACAGACGAGTTCAATTCATATATGGTAGAGAGACATAATATAGGCCTGTAATTTTTTGGATCATCAGTTTCACCCGTTTTTGTTAGGAGATATGCAATTTCATTCTGTAATTTCATTGGCGTTATTAATTAGCATTGATAAAGTTTGTGCAAGAGTAAGAGTTTTTGTTAGAGGTTGCCTAACATTATTCTTGGTTATATTTTTGCACAGGTTTATCCTTCATTCTTCCTTGTTCTCGTTTGATCTACTCTGTGTTGGGATTATATTCCTTGGGGTTCCTCCAAATATGCTGCCAAAATCTTTGCACTTCTTCAATAGATGGTGGCTTTTTGACTTCTATAATTCATTTTCCAATTTCCCTCTAAAACCATTTGAGGCCCGTTTGGAATGTCTTATTTTCTCAATAGAATATACGAGGTTTTTTATATCGTCTTTTTCGCTGTGCTTTTAATTGCAGTTTCTGTTTAAGCATTTCCTTGATTGGTGGAATTCCATTTACTGCTTTAAATTTTATATTTAACTTAATTTTCTTGTTTTTCCGCGTTGAAACATTTGAAAATCTTGAAATCTCATCTAATATCGATAACTCACATCTGATTTCTTCAATTTTGCCTTTCAAGTGGGCTTTTATTGTCTGTTATTTGATTTTTTTATTTGTCTTGACATTACGTTTTTATGTTTTTCAGTAGCTGCCAAAGCTGTTGCATATATGACTTCTGTGATGTTTTCTAGTTGTCCGTCCGTTAACAATTTTTGCATTGCAGCGTTATATGTTTGCATAATGTTTATTGCCACCTCTGTTGTTTTCCAGGAATTCTGCTCTAATTTCGTTTGACTCATCTTCATCGGTGACAGAACCTGAATCGATGCAATAATTTATGTCGCAGCTAGATTCTTCCGTTTTATTTCCTGAGATCATTATTTCGTATCTCATTTATTTTATTTTGTATCTCATCCTCTGTATATGTTTCTATATCCACTCTTGCCTCATTTTTGTTTGGGTTATGACTGATTGTACTTTGTCTTATATTTAGTTTTATCTCATCTATTTCAGTATTTAAGAGTCTTTTATTTCACATGATGTCCCTGCGTACATTTGCATTTCGGTCAAGATAGGGTTTTATTTTAATTTCTACCATATCTCTCCATATTTGATATGTTTGATTCGTGATGTTCTTTTGGGGATTTTCGAGTGCAATGAAAAAAAAATGCTATGACTTGTTTATACTCTTCACGATTCCGTTTCTTTCGCTTTATTTTTCTTAATTTATTTGACATTAAGTCACCAGGTCCAATGTTGGATTTAATCCGGTCTCATTGTTGGTGGAAAGTTTGTCCCAGCGACAGATTTTTTTCACCCCAGACTGGTTCCTCTCACAGGGACCTTGGAGACCACCGACCAAATATTAGTTGTTGTTTATAAATATTCAGATTTGTATTTTTTTTTTTTTTGCGTTTTATCCTTAACTGCTAAGGGACAATTTTGTTCAAGACACCGCCTCAATGACGACGGTCGACCAAAACTAAAGAACTCATCCTGCCCATCAAACACGCCTATTCCCCACTGGATATCACCCCGATATTTCTAGGCTACAGGGAGTTGTTGTTGTTATTATTATTATTATTATTATTATTATTATTATTAGTGTTTTTACAGTTAAAGAAATATGCAAAATATCCTTAAATTATGTTCACCAAATTTCTCTTTCCATTGAAACCTAAAAGACACTAAATCTCTCAATAGTCTTCTTTTCTCACTATCCTTGTCCGATTACAATTTATAATCAATCAAGATGCCGTTTGTCTATTTGCTACGTGTATATATCAGGTCATCCCATAAGTTCTGTCCGAATTTTGAATAAAGAAAACAAGTGACCAAGTGTTACATTTAATTACAGATTCAATCAACAATATATTTTCCCTGATTATCTATGACTTCCTCCCATCTATTAACAAGCTTACTAATTCCATTACTGTAAAATTCTTTTCGCTTTGATTCGAAGAACTCACAAATGTCAGTTTTAACCTCTTCCTGTGTTACAAAAGCTGTTTCTTCCAAATGATACTGTAAGCTACGAAACAAATGGTAGTCTGAAGGATCGGGAGAATAAGGTGGATGAGGAATTTTCTCCCAACCAAGTTCTTCGATCTTTTGTGACGTGATTCTTGCTGTGTGGGGTCGCGCATTGTGCTGATGAAACATCACCTCTTTTCGATTCACTAGAGCAGGTCTTTTTTTCCTCAAAGCTTGGTTCAAACGCTCTAATTGCTGACAGTATATTTGAGCATTAATTGTTGCATTAGGTGGTAAGAATTCAAAGTGGATTATTCCTTGGCGATCCCACCAGATTGAAAGAAGAACCTTTTGCCCATGAAGTTCCCTTCTCGGCTGTGGCTGGGGTCCTCCCCCTTTACCAAGACACTGTCTACGTCGCTTAACATTTCGGTAAAGATCCATTTTTCGTCGCCAGTCACAAGTCTATCCAAAAAAGGTGAAACATGTTGGCGAGAATGGAGAGAAGAGCAGATGTCAACTTGGGGTTTGAGGTTGTTTTCAGACAATTCATGGGGCACCATTTTCCAAGTTTAAGAACTTTTCCAAGTTGTTGAAGATGACGGTGAACAGTTGTATGGTTTGAACTGAGAATTCCTCAACTGATAAAGTAGGATTTTCTTCAAGGGCTGCTTCAAGAAGCTTTTTATCATCCGGTTCGGTCTTCATCTTCAAGGGTGAATTCTCCACCTCTGAATTTTGCAAACCATCTTCTTCAAGTTCTTTCATTCACACATTCCTCTCCATAAACTGAGTGTATCTTTCTATCCGCTTCGGCTGCTGAGTTTCCTTTCTTGAACTCATAAAGCATTATGTGCCTCAAATGATTCTTGGGTACTTCCATGTTAGCAGGGTTTTAATCAAACAAAATTTAATTTTATTGTCCTCTGAAATAAGATTTGATCAGGTTAAATGCATCTAAACATAAAAATAATGTTCAGCTCCATTAGACATTTTAAAATACTCTTTAAATTTCGTTCATTATAACAAAAAGTTAAAATTCGGACAGAACTTATAGGATGACCTGATATTAACTATATATATTGCTACTGGTATATACATAAAATATATATGTACAAATCGTTGTAGCACACATATCTATATAGATCGGCAAGCAACCTTATACATAGTACATTCCATTTTACAATTATTGTACTTACGTACACCCACATTAAGTAGTCGGATACAAATATGGCTCACATACGCATAATATACGTTTCATGTACGCCATCTGAACACAAGGCATGCATGCATGTATATTTATCATATAAACATGAATGCAAAACTGAATACGTTTCTCTATGTGAACAGAGAAAGCCATTTTAACAGTATTAAAAATACGCTAACATGATGTAGGTATAAATAAATGTAACTGTAAATAAAACCGATCAAAAACTGAACGCACGGAGCATAAAATTGCTGGACGAAATTTTAGTGGCGAGGAAATAAACAAACGGGCATATAAAACTTTCAAGAGAAGTGGGAAGTTGTAGCTTTAAAATAGAAGGGGAGGCCATCATATCAAAGAGACAAGTACAAAAATAACTATATTTTAAGGGGTTTCATTTGTATCTTGTTTTCCAGCTCTCAGCGTAATTTATGATATCTTAATTCATGTTACTTTTTCTGTCATTTAACAACAATTTTGTTTATTCATTTAATTGTTTCTTTCTCGTCTTTAGTTATTTAATCCCGCTAGATTTTCGTTGCAACTGATGTCCCGGATGTCCAATAAAACGATAAGGAACCCATTGTAGTTTTATATATTGTGAGAAACTTTTGTTAGTCCTTTTCTTCTGTCTGTTTACGTCTTGTGCTTATGTTGGTTTAGTGAATTTACCAATGATTTTTGTTAGAGTTTACTTAGAGAAATCGGAATCGGCTTCTTTTTCTTATACTGCCTCAGCTTTGTTTTGTTTATTTTATTCCTTTGTTATTTATTCATTCATTCTTTGTTTTTTATTTTTTTATTTTCTCATCTTTCAAATCATTCTTAAGTTCCTTTCTTTCCCTTTCTTTCTTCCTTTATTCTTACCGTCATTTTCTTTCTTACTTGCGTTCTTGCTTTCTTTTCTCTTTACTTTTTATCTCCTCTAACTAATGTATTGATTAATTATTTTGTTTTCTGTCTTTTTCTCACTTTAGATTTCCGCTTTGCATTCTTCCATTTTCTTTACTATTTTTATTTACTTCTTTTAAATCTCTTTTCTTTGGTAGGTTTTTATGCTATTTATTTCTGTAGTTTATATGATAAATTGGTCGTCTCGGGAAGTCTTCTTTAGTGTGGATATTTATATGTTAATACAGACATTGTTATTTCTGTGTTTGTGTGTGTATATATATATATATATATATATATATATACTTATAAATTTGTCTGTTTATTTAATGCGAAAAAAGTAGACAGCTTTCCTGTTCATGTTTTATTGAGTTCCTGCCGAAAATGCAGAAAGCAAAACGTTATGCCAGCGTATAAAATGCGGTCTTTACGGTCACACACACACACACACACACACACACACACACACACACACACACACACACACACACATATACACACATATATATATATATATATATATATATATATATATATATATATATATATATATATAGCAGCATTACCCATGTTGCCTGGGTTTATTCAAAAAGATCACGAACCTCATCCAATCTATAAAGTTAAAATAAAGAAGATTTTAATTTAGTACCTCTTATCTATATGGCGAAAAATTATAATGACATGAAATGTGAAAACATTTATAACAGGAGAAAGTTGTTTTCTACAGAAGCATAGAAGATACAAAAAAAATGTCAGCAAATGAAGAGTACATTAATCGCAATCGATCTTCGAAAATTGTTGAGGAGAAATGCTTTGTTGACAGCTTTTGCTCAAACTACATCGAATGAACAACATGCATTGGAAGGAGAAGAAATTCAACAAAGACTTCTCCTAGCAGCCGTGCCAAGGCTGAAAACCAACATTCACAAAGACTGTATAGAATTGTTCTTTGCCGCTCAGTTTCGACAACTCGAGTAGCAGGAGTTCTGGCAGCGTTCCTTCCTCGTCTAGTTAACCATTGCTCATTTGTTTCTGATGACTTGCATTAGCTGTACGAATAGCATTTTGTGCCAGTTTAGTTTGAGTTTCTTGTCAGGCTGTAGTTGGAGGGGTTTGGCTAAGCTTTTTGAATAACAATGAAGTAATCAATTAAAAAGCAAGAATATTATACACATTAATGAAAATATAGCCACAATAAATTAAATGCAAGTTTATAAGGGAAACCACGGGAACGTGGTAAACAATTATAAGCAAGCTCGTAAAGTTAGGATTTATCTAAAAATGGACTACCAAAAAAACGTTCTAGTGATAAAAATAAAATTTAGTGCAGCTAGAAACCTACTCACTATGAACGTTAAAACGTACACACTAAGTTTAGCATAATTATAAATGAATCGAAAGAGGGTCTTTACATTATTATAAGTGCATTTTTCAGAATTAAACTGTCAAAATTTTAGGGCTCAAGTTTCCAAATATATGAGTTAGTAAACATTATTTAAACGCTGATTAGACGATGATAAATACATAATTAAAAATTGGCATTTACGCTTAAACTTTTTTAATAATATGATTTTCACAAATTTAAATTTAAAGTATCAAAAATTCAGACTATACATGCATGAAGGCATAGTACTAATGAACACTACACGCACTACATAACTTGATCGATCATTGCACGTGGAGCAAAATCAATTATACACACTACACATCTCGATCGATCTCACACACGCGACTTATACCCACGTGCACTTCTCTCATCGGTGCACACTTTCGTTTGCACTTATTCTTTTTTTTCTTAAGGAAGGATATAATTTTTGCCGTCAAGTTAATGCAAACTAAACTATTTCAGTATCGAAATGGGAAATCCATGGGAAAAACTGATATTTTTCATAATGTATTTATGACACATGGGGTGTCAGTTTTGATGTTGAGTTGATTGATCTAAACACAAATTATGTGCAAATTTTCATCGGAATGCTGCTAACCACTGCAATTGAAAGACTAATGGGCAGCAAGGTGTTCATGGGTCATCTTGGGGGCCCCTTATGTAGTTTTCAAAATCTGAAAATCATTTTTGATTCATTTTACGATTGTAACATACATGTAAAATTCCGTTGGAATCGAACCATTTTGAAAATTTGGGGGTCGCTTTGGTTCACCCTAGGGGTCCCAAATTTTAAGCCAAAGGACAAGTTTAAGACTAATAGTAATTGAAACAATAAAGCACATATTTTTAAGTTTTCTATTTCATCGACTTTATGGCCAAGGCTGTAGACTTAATTGAAAATTTCAGGGTTCTCTGCTGGTCCCCTAACTCGTGGGGGTCCCAGTGTCGAGAGAAACGTAATTCATAATAGATTTACTGCAAATGGTATATATACATTTCTAAATAAGAACCACGATTTGGGTTTAAACACGAAACAGCCCACAGGAATATTTAATACGTTTTAAGAAAATCAGTTTTGTTATTCACTTATATTGTAAGGGATTTCGTCGAATAGGTATGTAAAATTAAAGCTCAGATCATTGGTTTACAAGCTCACACTTTTACCATTTGTGCTTTGCCTGCAGCTTCACGTCTCTGCTCCATAATTTATTATAGAGTTCAGTGGCGTTCATTGGTGTCAGTTCACAAGAATACTACAAGAAACTATGCTGAGTGAATAAGCAGTATCAAGGAATTTTTTAGTGTCGTCGTCTTAGTGTATTTTTATGCTTACCAGGCAGCCTCATGGATTCGTTTTTGTTTTTTTTAGAAAGTTGCAGATTGTGTAGTAGTGTTTTTTTATCTGTTCTGAAATTAACTTCATTTTGCTGTAAAATCAAAATCAACACCACTAATTAAAAATAATGTGAAAGGCTACGAATTTTTAGTATAGTAAACCTTATCATTTACTAAGCTTTAAGCCAAAACTATGAGGCACTTAGTGTGAATTGAACTCACTAGCAATGGTCAGCAAAACTAGAGCACTACCCTACGTCGAGTTACCTATTTAGAAATAGTTAATTCTGTAGAATTTCCAGATTTATATTTCTACATGCCAAACAATATGTTCTTCTTTTATGTGTCATGCACTTTCAGCACATGGACGATCATGTCCCTCTATAACGTTTTGTTATTTGTTGCTCTATGTAATTTTTGACTCTTTACCATCTCTTTTTGTCCTGTTACTGTTAGCCATTCACAAAAACATGTTAAGCAGTTTACTCGGTGTTCCCCTTGCTTTTGTTTCCTTTCAATATATTCTGTCAGTGTTGGATTCTCTAATCCCTCATTCTACAGAAATTTTAACTGGTTGTAAGTATAAGTTTCCTTGTAATTTCTATTTTACTAAAAACTTCCCCGTTGACCTTCTCTGTCTGTTCTCAACATTAGTCGGTTGAATTACATCTTTTTCGCTTCAAGTCTCGTCTTCATCTGTGAAGAGATTATCTAGCATTTACTGCCTCATAGAATATAAACATACTGCATGGCCGTTCATCTCTATATTCTTCATTTAGAACAATTCATTTTTTAGTCTGTTAATGCTTTGCTTATTTTCTGGAAGATATCTTTCGTTATCTCATATACCACCCACATATAGTTGAATTTATGTACCTGCTTGTACCTCGCCAACAAGTAGTTCACATCTCTTATGCAAACAACCAATCATATTGTCTTCCTCCAGTTAGGCCTTACTTCTTGCTCTCTTTTACCACCTTTAATCTGAAGTACTTCCCTATATATCCATTCCATCTTTTCTTTTTTCATAATTGATCTCTTTTTAGATTTTATGTAACAATCTGAAGAACATGTTCTGCTATTTCTTTTATTTTTGTACATGCCTGCTATTCCAGTGTCCTGCAGTTTTCTGCATTTCTCATTGAGTCATTCATCTTTTGTATATTTTCACTTTGTTCTGCGATACACACACACACACACACACACACACATATATATATATATATATATATATATATATATATATATATATATATATATATATATATATGCACTTATGTGTGTAGAAACCTGTATTTGCATGATCCCAAACATTCTGATAAGCGAAATAAATAAATAAATAAAGTAATGGTTTCCCTCGCTTCATTTCCATAGTCATGTGGACGACGGAAGTGGCAGTAAGCGCCTATGGAATCAGTCGTAAAGCTCGAAGTACAATTGTAGAGAATTTATGTGCAGTGGTGGGAAAGAATGCAGAATAAACACAAATTTTGAGATAAAATGAATAAAAAATGATCAGTCGTGTCAGTAATGAAATGATCGTACCATTGCAAATATCTGCAAGTCCTCAGCAACACATTTTGCTTTGTCTCTTTTAAATTATGAATTTGTACCTGTTGAGTAACAAATAAATACAGCACATTAAATGCATTAGTTGTTCACTGTAATGAGACAGGTAGAATTTTTATTTTAAAAATGTTACCCTAATTAAAAGAGAAAACAATTTACTGAGACAAAAATGTTTAGAAAGTGCATAAATAACTTTATCATCCACAGTAAATTTACATCCGGGTTCTTACAACGTTTCACCATTCTTGGTAGATCTTCTGTTGTCACAATGTGGGATATTTAATAACAAATATGATGAAAACATAAAAAAGAAAAAGGATCTAAATGAAATAGGGTAGATTATATACCTAAATCATATAATAAAAAATATAAATATAATCTATCTATCTATCTATCTATCTATCTATATATATATATATATATATATATATATATATATATAGATAGATAGATAGATAGATAGATAGATCATTGTCCTCAGGCTTTACCAAATATGTGTCTTCTCGTGGACTAATTTAAAAAGTGAGTAAATTCAACTTGCGACGTGATATACGATACACGTACATCAAAATGACAGGATGCAGTTAATGAAAACTTTCCGTTATAGCATCGATAAAATAATGTTCCAGAAAATGATGAGAAATGGTCAAAAGTATTCGAACTAAACATTATGAACGTTGAACGATTTCTCCATAAATTTTATCCGGGATGCAACAACTTATATGCAGAATGGAAAATGTAATAAAAGTTAACCAGATACATACACTTATATATATATATATATATATATATATATATATATATATATATATATATATATATATATATATAAATCCAACATTCCATCATGTGAGTATAGTCTATTTCATGAGGTAATTTTGCATTTTTTGCTGGACAAATTATATGGTCATAATTCTCTCTCTCTCTCTCTCTCTCTCTCTCTCTCTCTGGATCAGCTTTAATATCTGATATTACCAGGATCCACCTGGATTATATACCAAAAGATCTATTACCTCTCTCTCTCTCTCTCTCTCTCTCTCTATATATATATATATATATATATATATATATATATATATATATATATATATATATATATGAAAGAAAATACAGAAAAAACAAAATTCTGATATAACATAACAATTTAACACAAAAGATCGATGGACATAAGAGCCCAACTAATTCAAACAGATAACTGAAATTTTATACAGATCAGCGTTCTGTTTAAATATGATCCGATGGAGTCGTCTCGTTATAATGTTAATTATGTTTTTAAATGAAAATGTCCATGAAGATGGTCTTAAATAGACCGAAACGTCCGACGTCGACTTTATTTTAACATTAATAATGCATATTCAGAATTTTGTTTTTTCTGTATTTTTTCTTTCATACTGTCGGATTTATATCCATATTTTGCTTACATACATATATATATATATATATATATATATATATATATATATATATATATATTGTGACGTACCTACGATTTCATTAACCATATAGGCGTAAGGTTAAAAAGTACCCTAAGAAAAATCTCAAATTCTAATCGAAAATTAGTTAGATATAAATAAATAAATAAAAATAGATATACTCCAGTGCTTTCAACATGCGAGCGAATATGTCCTATGATCAGCCATACCCTTTCCTCTTCACAAATTCTTTTCTGTGAACTTTAAAGTGACCCGACGAAAGAATGACCTGGTTCCAAAATCCCGCAGCTATCAGACCATAAGTGAATTTCAGGCACCATCAGGATCTCCTGCTACGATTCACGTTGAATTTTTGGCCGTAACGCAAACACTGCGTGATGTACGCCCCATCCTCCTGTGTACCCGGTCAAGGACGAAGAGAACCCACGTGACTATCTTTGGGGACAGCAAAACTCTAAAAAAAAAAAAAAGGTTGGCAGTTTCCATCTGATCAGTGGCAGATGAACATCGCTGGGCAAAACGTCCCGATTCCAAAAGGACTGCCCACTGAAATGAAGAAGACAGCAAAGTCTGTCGACTCGAGATGAAAGGACTGCTACGAAACTGAAAGAACCAACGAAACACCTGTACGAGATGCTATGGACCCAGAACATTTCCGAAAGAAAAGGAACCCAGGAAAAATGCCGGCCGACCAAAATATTGTTTTAACATAAGAACTCTCGCTTCGGCGAATCAGAATTTTGTGTGGAAATATCAACTCGACTGATAGATAAGTTGATTCTCTTGGCTTGATCCTTTTTATGTATATGTATATATTGGCTCGCCTCTTCTGTTCTTTCATGGCCCCCTTCCCCTTTGTTAAATTAATTTTCTTTTTCCTTTCTTTACTTGTTTATGCATTTAAAAATAAATGTTTTACTTTAAAATCAACCGTTTTGTATCTGTTCTTCGTTGACTCCCTTGTGTCTCTTCCATTCCTGAGTGAAGACCGAGAAAAGATCCCACGTTTTCTTTTTTAAACCCGTGGTTCACATATATGCTACAAGTTCGTAACAATATATATACACATACACAGATAGATAGATAGATAGATAGATAGATAGATAGATAGATAGAATCCATAAATTTGTGAATATACCATATATATAGATAGAGAGAAATACATGGACAGAGAGACACAGACAGGCAAACTCAATTCATATAGCTATTCCAGATATGTGCATTTCTTCTTTTTTTTTTATTAAAGCAGGAAATAAGTTTAGCGCCAAGTGGATTTGGAATTATCCGTCTTAAATTTGAAATCCTGGCTTTTATATGCACTCGACCATACAACGCAGCCAACAAAATGACCAGAGAGACACACGTACATGTGTGTAGGGGATGTTTGTGTGTGTGTGTTCAGATGTTCTGTCTGGCTATATTGGTATCAAAATAACTGTTCGTTTGCTTTTATGTATATTTCTTCATTTGTATGTATGTAGGCATCGATATTTGATGGTGAATTATGTATCAGCGTATATGCGTGTAATTATGAATTTTAATATAAAAGTTAGCCTATGGCATAAGTGTGACGTCGGTTTCTTTACAATACATACGATACATTCTAACTTCCTGTGTGATGTGATCCCACAAAAAGATGCTTCATGAAGGATATAAAAAGTGGCAAAAGTAAAAGAAATTCAGGTCGTAAATTTCCAAACTGTAAAAGGTGCATCCATTGTGAAATCAATAAAATTAAGTGGCTATCTGAATATAGGCAACGAAGAGAAAATTAAAAGAAGAAAAGAAAGAGAAAAAGAAATTACACTGA
Organism: Acanthosepion pharaonis; assembly: GCA_903632075.3. Lineage (NCBI taxonomy): Eukaryota > Metazoa > Mollusca > Cephalopoda > Sepiida > Sepiidae > Acanthosepion > Acanthosepion pharaonis. Next base: position 2,474,792 of record CAHIKZ030005510.1, on the reverse strand, counting down.
AAGCATCAGGAATAAAAGAAATATTGAGACATTGAGTATTTGAAAAGAAAGGTTTTGAGTATATTCTGAGAAACAAGAATAGAGAAGACAGATAATGTGGATGATAAAGAAATAAAAAATAAATGAAGAAAGAAAGAAAGAAAGAAAGAAAGAAGAAAATTAAACTGAAAACGTCAGTAATGTAACAGACATATTTGAAAGAAGAAAAATGTTGCGAGATTGAATATTAGAAAGGAAAAGTATTTAAGAAGGGAAAAAAAGACAAATTTAGACGAAGAAAGAAAAAATAGATGAAAAAAGAAAGAAAAAATAGACGAAGGAAAGAAGAAAAAAAACATCTTTAGAAGTATATGTAATATGAACAAAAGTAGAGGTGGTGGTAGTTATAGATCATTCTGTCTTGTTTTCTTTTTTCTTTTTCCATTCTTGGCAGCTACTCTTTTGAACCTTCTTCTTCTTTTCTCCGTATTTAGCCTTTTAAACAATTTCTCCATTAGTCTCGATCGAAGTCTAGAAATATCTGACGCCTTGGCGTTCTCAAACCTTCAGCTGTTCTTCAATTCTAGTTACTGCAGACAGACGATAAATAAGTAATTTAGTGAATAAAACGAAAATGAGAAAAAGCAGTAAAAATTAACACGAAGGGATAAGGAAGTGATCTGAATGAGGAGAGCAAAGTTAAGTCATGCCTTAGGTAACAAGAAATATTCCAGTTTCAAATAAAATTATCATTAATCTTAATCTTAACACTGCCTAGAAATGAAGAATAATTCCTTTGTTTCCACCAAGTAATTAACTATTCTTTCATATTTATTGTCGACTTTATCTGTGTCTGCCCAGTCATAGGCTGAGTTGAAAGTAACATATCTGTATCTATCCAATCATAGGCTAAGTTGAAAATAACAATCTCAATTTGGTTAGCGTACAAATAACTAATATGTGTATCGAAAACGAAGACGTAATAATATTTACTTAAATTGCCTAATTGGTGAAGAGAGGTTTGATTTTTACGAAAAATTATAAATTTTCCACCTAACCTTATTTTATTTTTTTGATAAATATTTGTTTGGACATTCTCAGTACATACTCTATTTCCTTTTCTAAAAACAACAAAGTAATTTTTCACTCTCTCCTTCTCTCTCTCTCTCTCTCTCTCTCTCTCTCTCTCTCTCTCTCTCTGCCATAATTCCAAAGCTTCCTTTTTGTTCTAAACAATTGTTTGTTCGTTTCTGGCTTTTGTTCCTCTATCCATTAACTTGTCAAGAAGATTTCTCTCTGCTTTCCTTTGCTTCTCTTTACTTTGATCTGACCTATAAATGTTACATTCTCCAAGCCTTCTTTTCTCATTATCTGTCTCTTTTAGATGATTAGCAACAATTTTTTGTAGCTCATTACTTTTTGAAACATCCTCGTTTTTAAGATGCTCTGACCACGTTATTCTCAACATTTACCTGTAGCACAGCACCTGAGGTACCTCTTTTTCATTTTTGACGAAATTTTCAAGCATTCACTACTATATATAAAAGGCTTCACTTCGTCTATTTATCAGTCCTTCCTTCAAGTTGTCTTTTGATATGTTCATATAATTGTTTTCCTTCTTGCTTTTTGAGTTCTTATTGTATTTCCTTGGTTTCTGTTTGCCGTATTTCAGTTTTTACTTATTATAAGAAGAGTTTCTTTGGTCTGTTTGGTGTATTCTTCAATTCTCTCGATTGCGGAATCGACGCAGTCATCGATACTCATTAGTTCTTTTTTTATTTTTAACTGATAGCCTGTTTAGATTGTCTACCGTGTGTCGTGCCTGGTGACTGTTATGGTTTTCTTGTTTTGTGGTTCAGATTTCTGAGTTTCATTCTCATTCAGCTTAAGATGGGTTTGTCAGTACCACACAACTGACGGTGCCCACGTATGTATTCTAATTCCGAATTTCACCTTTAATATTTTTCATGTTCTTTTCAGTATTTCTTTGCTAACTTTTTCCTTCACCTCTCTTCTGCTTGGCGGTATCTATTTCCAAAATACTGAGGTACTTGTAGATTTCCTTCCCGTTGAGCGTCCTGATGATTTCATGGTTGGTTACTTCAGTTTTTCTGCTGTTTCTCATTTTCTTTCTCTCTGCAAGAATCTATTCCTATGTTTCCAGATACTTTCTGTTTGGAGCAGAATTTTCAAGAATTTTATACATGAGGTGTTTCACTTTTTTCTCGCGACGTTATATAGAAATCCCTCGAGTAGTGCAGCTAATTTGTACATAGGTAACTATTAAAAAATCAATTTTCGATTACTATGAAAGAATATTATGTATGCACTAATCGAATTTTGGTATATAAAATCTTTAGTGCACTATTTGTAAATGTATTAATTGAATCCGCATTAACCGAGAGATGCCTGTATTTCTTTATTGTGAATTTTCACAACAGTATTCCAGCACTCTCCTCAGTATCCTAGACTTTGTTATTATTTTATTATTATCGTTGTTGTAATTTTATTATTATTATCGTTGTTGTAATTTTATTATTATTATCGTTGTTGTTATTTTATTATATTTTGTTTTTTGTTGTTATTTTCTGAATATACCAGAAATATCTGGTAGCTTTTGAACGAGAGTAGGATCATCATCATCATCATCATCATCATCATTACTATTAAAAAATATTTAAGGAATGAACTACCGAACTTGAGTGTTTTAAAGACTGATTCAGAATAATGAATTCGCTATTACACAAATGTACAGATAATACAATCTTAAGTTTCCATATGTTATCTCCATATTCTATAAAAAAAAGTCCGTTTAACATTGACTCTATCACTAACAATATATATTTCTTTACCTATATGGCAAAAGTATAAAGCTCATGTTTATGTAGAAGGTGCATTTTGCAATATTTAATGGATGCTTCGTAAATATGAAATACATTAGTCAAAAAAGTAACTTTTCTTCGGGCGCATGTGTAAAAGCACATAAAGAAAAGCGAAATTAAAAATGAAATTATAACCTCATTGAAGACATTAATATTAGACAATTTTGGAAGACCACTAAAATTAGGAGATGAAAACACTCGGGAAAAACGAAACACAAATCAACAGTAGAGAAAAATAAATGTATAAATTAAAGAGAGAGAGGGGGAGAAAAAAGAGAGAGAGGGGTAGATAGTGTTAGAGTAATGGTACAGTAGAGTCAATATATGAAATTTTCCATAGGAAAATACTGGTGTCAAAGATGAAGACAGAGGAAAAGCAAGTCAAAGGTTAAGGATGGTTGCATGTAATATCGGCAGAGATTGGTGTACGAGAACCAGAGGAATATTCGTGCCGTCGCTCGGGTCGACGTAAATTCTGTGTTAATTTACTGAGCTTGCCCTGCTCCACAAAATTATAGAGCAGGTAGGGTCTGATGCCAGAGGAACCTCATCCATTAGATCGTCATCTGAAAGCCATTAAGTGTGTCAAATGATTAAGTAAGCCCGAGACAGCGAATGATCCAAGATTAAAGGGTTTAACGTAGATTTTTCATGACGATAATTACAGCATCTCTGCTCGTTACAACTTTGCCAAACTCAGTTCTTAACCAAAATCCCATGATCGACCCAACCCTTCTCTATCATCCTGATTCCTGCTTTCCTATTTTTAGAATACAGCATCTTTACCGTCGTAAAAACTGATAGATTGTATGAAGTCTATTAAGGATAAGTCTTTAAACAGATGGAGAACGTTGGTATTTATATTTGTCCAGAAGAATGTATGCATGCATGCATGCATGCATGTATATATATATATATATATATATATATATATATATATATATATATGTGTGTGTGTGTGTGTGTGTATATATATATATATATATATATATATATATATATATATATATATATATATATATCATTTGTTTTCAAATCCATATTCAATTTATTTCTTGTTTATGCATTTCTATTTTACACTTGTTGTTGTTGTTTTCTTATCATTTGAAGGCATCCTATCTTCCAATTCTTTCAACAAGAAAAGGATCATTTAATAGGAATAAATGATAAATTACTCTTGCAAAAGGATTTTGCAAGATTGTTTTGTTAGATTATTTGGCTTGTTTTATTATAGTTTCTTTTCTGTTGTTTTTATCATTATTATTTTGTTTTTTATCTTTACGAGTCTTTCCCGGCCAATGTGCGTAACAAAATTAGATATTTATCATTCGAAGAAATCGCTAGAATAACTCTTCAAATAATCCGATGTATTCTTTGTCTGTGTCTCCTACTACATTTCTCCTACTTTCTCCAAACCAATGAAATGATCGTCCATTTTTTTAATTGAAGGAAATAAAAGCTCTTGGCGTGTACAATGTTTGTTTTTGTTTTTGTTTTTTTTTGTTTGTTTTTTTTTAACATTTTATCATATTTGGCTTCGTAATGAACAATATCAGTTTCTCTTTTTGGGATTCTGGCTCATCTATTGTTTTACTTATGAAGACATAAATAATTCAGCTGTAATTGTTCAGTGATATAATCTACGAACTCTCTCTAAAGGCGTCATCTAGTTAAATTCAGAATCACCCAAAAATAATTAAAAAAAAGACAAACAGCCCAGATATCCCAAACGCAAATAAATAAATAACATGCATCTGGAAATTATGCAGGAGGCGTGAGAATAGAGGTGCATTATTGAGATTGATCAGGGATATACATGTAACTATGAGGCATATTTTTAAGGTTATTTCATTAAAAGAAATTCCTGGATCTTTGATCTCTTGGTTCACAATGGTTGAAACGAATTGAAATCTATGTTAAATCAGATTAAGGATGAATGGAAAATAGATCACAGCACATAAAAATCTCTATAGAGGCCTAGAAATGATATCACCGTATTTTACTGAATGTTTACCATAAATATCATTCATATTTTAACATTCATACTTTTACAGTAAGGTTCACCCTATACAAGTCCCGGGAACTACTCAAGGTAGAGGGTTACGTTAAGAGGCAGTTTATACGGATAAGACGGGAAGATAACTGTTAATTCTAGACTTGAATAGTTTAAGATTGTAGTGATCGGGGAAACATCATGTTAGACGCAGATTCCACAGAGCAGCGATTCGGGGAAAAAAGCTGTTCAAGTGGAACATACTTCTCACCAATTCGAATACGGGGGTAATATAGGTGGTTTGCTACAATGTAAGTGGCATGGCGGTTCCTAACCGTGAAGGTTAGAACTGACCGACCAAAGAATGTAGTTCGTCTGAGCACTTTCCGTGGAAGTAGCGATAAAGCAGTGAGAGACACGCCATATCCCACCTGTGAGGGAGAGGTTGGATGGTGGAAAATAATTCGTCACCCACAAAGACTCGGAAACACTTTTGAACTCTATCGAGACTGGAAAGTCAAGACTGGGCAGCTCCTGTCCAAATATGATAAAACTTTAACGGTTATTATATAATTTGTAGATTAAAATCCTTGCAAATTTGAGCTCATTCTAAAAAAAAAACCCAAAAAACCTTCTTATTATAGAGTATTCGTTTGGTTGCTGAATTCAGCCAACGTCATTACGCTGAAACAGACACTGAATACACAAATTAAGCATTATTTATTACACGCATTGTCAATATATTTTGATGCCGATCAAGACAATAGAGGATATATTGGTGCCATGCTTTCGATGTCAATTCAAATAAAGCACAAGTTACAAAGTGAATTGACTTGCAGTGGCCTTTAGCTTCTCTTATAACATTTGTTGCCAGCGTTGTTCGCTGAAAGATTTAATGATGTCTTTTTGTTAACATTTGGCCTTAACACGTTTTTGCATTTATTTCTGCATTTTCTGATATATTTGACGCCAATTTAAGGCGTAACTAATACAAAGTCGCAAAGAACAGACTAATCGAAAATGTTATTGCTTCATTGGGCGATAGTGATACGCTTATTCGTATCTGTATCAATATAAACACACATATTTGAATTTCTGTGTTTGTGCGTAGAATCTTTAAGTATGATCGAGATCTAGAGAGGAAAAGGGGAATAGCGAATGAGTTAATTAAAGATTTAATGGTGAACGAAGCATATATGTTATAAAGGAACCTTAGTGAGTTACTTAAGTCGTGGAGTAGGATTATCATAAGGACATAAATTCTAAGCAAAAGTAGTAGATAAATGTATATCTATAAATTAGAGAGAGAGGGAGAATAAATTATAATCTTTACAATTAAGATTCGCCACGGGCAATCTTATGTGCGAATTTTAATTTTCGAAAATTTTTTACTTCAAGGTTTCTTGGTGATGACAGATAAAACAATGACAGTAATTAAAACTCTTACTTTTCAAATGATGCAAGTCAAAACATATTTACATTTAATAAATATAATGAAGGTGAATGTGAGATGCAAAAATATGAAAAACGTATGTTAAACAAAAAAAAATTGAACCGCAACAAATAAAATGATATATATAATGGAAGCCCTAATAATAAAAAATGAAAAGCCAAAACTCAATAGCATTAACTACGAACACGGCCACAATGTGCTGACCGTGTTTGAAAAAATCCTATGACTTCAGGCACACACATTCAGTTAAAAATTTAAAATTAGAAATAAAGATTGCCCTTGATAATAGCTAAAACAATAGCCGAAAGCGCTCGGATATGCAGAACCTTTGAACAGTTTTTACACGCTTTGTATCAAGAAAAGAAAATACTAGTAAGAACACAAGACAAATTAAGTAAAAAGATTAATCGTAGTACCGTATCAGTCATCTTTAACGAAACATATATAAAAGAGGGATGTCTGCCCAGATACACAATATATATATCTTCGTGACGCTCCTTGGGCTGACATCTTCAATCTCCCAATTGAAAATTGCGCCACCGAGGTTTCTGCTTAAGTCAAAGCCGGCATGGACGCTTTTATCCCTTCTCAGAAATACCAGGTGAAATTGCAATCCTCTCCATGGGTCGCATACTCGACCGCCACAGCACACAGCAACTACTATTTCCGGCTAACAGAGGACTATTTGCTACTGCTCATAACAAATGTAAGCGAGCTCTCGATGAAGCTAAGTCCCTGTTTACTGAGAGAATAAGCCACTGCATAGCCTCTAAAAACTTTAGCTCTCGTGCCTACTGGCGTCTCTGTAATAGTGTACTAAGTAAGTACAAGGTCTCTATCTCCCCCCTCTTCAATCGATTTATCATCCTCTGCTGATAAAGCTGCATGCTTTGCCCGTAAATTCTCCTCAAACTCTATACTTGACTCATTTGGAATATCCCTGCCTAAATTCCCACTTAGAACTGATTCTCTGTTGAGTGATATACATATAACTCCTTCCATGATTTCTGCTATTATCTCTAACCTTGATCCCCACAAAGCATGTGGACATGATAGTATTCCTGTAATTGTCATTAAGAAGTGTGCGACCGAACTAGATCCTGTTCTCTTTAAAATGTATAATAAATGCCTCGCTGTCTCCTGCTTTCCTTCCTTATGGAAATCATCGCCTGTTGTTCCAGTTTTTAAGAACTCTGATGTACCTTCCGACCCATCCAGCTATCGGCCTATTAGCCTTCTACCTCTTTTTGGGAAACTCCTAGAGGCCATAATCAATGCTGAAAGTCAACTGCTGATATACTAACGATAATTCGGTAAAAGTCTATCATGCTCTAGATAAAAACGATAAAGCCCGGGCTGTAGCACTGGTCATCTCGAAAGCATCTGACAGCGTCTGGTATTCAGAACTTCTCCACAGGCTGTTACGGTATCCCCGGATAAATTTTTGAGCTGATCCAGTCGTTCCTATCAAATCGCGAAATGAAAGTTATCCTTAACGGCCACTTATCTACATCTTTTCGTACTAACGCGGGTATCTTCATTAACGGCCTTCCTGGTGACATCATCTCTCAACTTGGCATACACGCTGACGATACTCCCATTTAATCCTGCCTCGATAGTAAGGCTGATCAGTCCGACAAGGTCAAAATGGTAGCTGGTGTTCAAAATGACCTCAAAACCGTCGTTAACTGGGGCAAAAGATGGCTTGTTAATTTTAACGTCTCCAAAACTAAACTTCTCTCCATTAATCATATGAGAAACCCCCCTCTTTGCCTTTCATCAGCATGGTTGATGTTATCCGCCAGGAACGTGACTCGTGGCGCCTTCTCAGGCTCACGTTCGCAGGTGACATGAAAGACTATATCAAAAACATTGCTAAGTCAGCTGCTAAGAAAGTCGGTTCACTGAGCCGGACGAGACAATTTTTCTTTCCGGAATCAATCTTGCATATTATGCTTAGACTATTGCTGCCATATATTGTCCGATGCCCCTGCTGTTTACCTGGAGCTCCTTGATAAAATCCAAAGAAGAATCAACAATATTATTGGTTCTGATCTAACAGCTCGGCTTCTGTCACTTACACCGCCCAAAGGTTTTCTCTCTGTGCCTTTTTATAAATACTTGTAATTGTTCGGATGAGGTCTTCGCTATAGTACCTAGACTGTATGAATTTGAGAGCAATACTAGACTATGCTTTCCAGCCTAATTTAATCTGCAAAGATTTAAATGCAATGTCAATCGATATCTACTGTACTTCTGAGTGCTCTTTTCTCTTTCTACTCATTACTAATGTTTTTGTTTCTAATTCCTCCACAGCCTGTAACCCTTTGTGTGTTAGTGACTGTGCTACCTTGCTTAGGGTGACACCGAATACATATATATATATATATATATATATATATATATATATATATATATATATATATATATATATATATATATATATGACATTGATAGTGATGGACCACGTAGCTTTTGTTAAGGTAACTCGTATATAGCACCCACCTTCAGTGCTAAACTGGATATCTTACTCCTTATTGTCTCTGGAATATAGTACTGGCATTACGGTGTTGTGTAAGCCTTATTTCACTAAAATACAACACGATCATTGCTGACCACTGAAATCGCAGTTTAAAAACATTTGTATTAAAATTCTATCTCAGCTACCGAACTCACAAAAACAATATGTTGAATGAACTTTGAGTTTTATGGCCTCAAGTTCACTGCTCTAACTTTGTATCTAAGCCTTCAAGTATCGTTATGTTTACATAATTCATATTTAATTGGAAATTGGTGTATCGAAGTAATGGAGTTTTATTAACGATTATATCGACGTAATGAAATTGTATTCATTATCATTGAGAGCTTTCAATTAAATGTAGACACAGGTCTGTTAATCACAAGACAAAGTCTGTTAGATTAAATGCAATAAGATCACAAGCTCCAAAATAGAAAAATCAGCCATGTTTGGCTCCAAATCTATGGCGAAATCTAAAAAATCGTTTCTCTTTTATTACGCCTAACTGCCCGTTTAATCAACGTCCTTTTATTCAGGAAAATATCTTTTTATCATAACACTTTGCAATAAGTATTAATTTTTTAAATCGTTGTTATTAATAATAAACTATAACAAAGAATACATAAATAATAAATTAAGTATAATAAATAGTACTTAAATAATAAATTATTTAAGCAGTTTTGGAAAAATAGTTTTTATTGATAGTTGTGATTAATTTTTAACTATTTGTGAGCAAGGAATTACGTCTCGATGTTCTCGCATTCACTTTTTCGTTGCTTCTTAATTTAAATATTCACGTGAATGTTTTGTAAGCATAAAAGTATAATGATTACTGCTAAAGTATAATGTTAACAACTTTTAATAATAATAATAATAATAATACACACACAATAATATATATATATATATATATATATATATATATATATATATATATATATATATATACATTAACAGTGATGGACCACGTAGCTTTTTATTATATGTAGCACCCACCTTCAGTGCTAAACTGGATATCTTACTCCTTATTGTCTCTGGAATATAGTACTGGCATTACGGTGTTGTGTAAGCTTTATTTCATTAAAACACAACACGATCATTGCTGACCACTGAAATCGCAGTACAAAAACATTTGTATTAAAATTCTTAGTTACCGAACTCCCCCAAAAATATATAAAAGTTATTAACATATACTTCAGCACTAATCGTTGGAACAGATTGCTTATTATGAGATTTTAGTAGCCATCAAGTAAAAAAGAAAATTTACTAAAATACTGACCTTTTGCCAGTTCAAAATGAAATAATAATTCACGCAGTTGGATGCACCTTAATTCAGTCTCCGTATTCACAGAAAATAAGAGCATGAAAGAGTAATAAATGCCTAGTTGTTTATTTAAGCACATGTGCGTAGGACATACAGACATGTATCCAACTCTCTAATTGAAATATTGATAAGAGAATTATATTATCTGCATAATGTCAGAGGTGAGTCGTCTTTACCTTCCACCATCAGAAATGTACCGACCCATTCCCATAATCTTCCTCGTTAGTCTCTTGCACCCTTTTCGCTTGGCTTTGGGCTTGTCAAAATGATGATGAGAAGGAGAAGAGGAGTAGTGATTGTCATTTTCATTATGACAATACTGTTGGTAGACAAAGTGCTAGCAGACTGCCAATCAAGCCACATGGGAAATTGGGTAAATATGAAGATCATGAGAAGCTAACTGCACATATTACACGAACGTTAATCTTGCGCAGAAGTACAATAGATAAATTCCCGGGGAAAATAAGCTCATTACACTAACGAATTGTCTACAAAACAAGCTTGTTAACCATTACTTTAAGACATACAACGAGCGAGGAGCGAGGGATTGTTTTAGTAATGTTGGTAAAGATGAAGAAATTTAATACCAAAACAAAAACTTGTTCTGAGTGTGAGATGAACATAATCATTTTAATTGAAAATTCAGCAATAATTTATCTATTTTTATTATACTGGGAATTAGTTTCAGGTAGATGGAGCTTAAATTGTTTGGCATAAAAGGAAATAGAGATATGACTAGCAATGGGAATGAGATTTTGTTTAGTTTGACTATCCCTTTTTTATTATCATATCTTAGTGATTTTAATCTGCTATTTGTGTTGGCTTAGATGAAAAGTTGTTATTGCTTGTTTCTATCCTCTAAAAACATTATTGGGTGATTATTAAGAAGGGCCACTGTTTTATTTAATTTCGCTGTTTTTACATTATAGATGAGTTTCTTATTAAGCCTTATCCAAAATATTCAAATTAAAAATAAATGATAAAGATGATAGTCATATTGGAAATAGAAATGTTGCCCATCGCAGTTATGATTTTATTAAAAATGGATGGCGATTGTGAAACTATTTATCGGTGATTATGATAGTGGTCAGAAAAACCATTTTGGTAACAGAGAGAGAGAGAGAGAGACAGAGTTAGAGAGAGTTAGAGACAGAGAAAAAAGAGATAGATATGGTGAAGTTGTTATTACCTTTAAGAGTGAGAGTGCCGTTGTTCTGTCGCCATTGATATGATCATAATTGGATTATTATAACACCAAAAAAAAAAAATGGAAGTTAAAAGAAAGGGATAAGCGAGAATGCGTGTTCATATGAAATCCCCCCTCCTGTATAACAAGGGTTCTTCAGAAAGTAAAGAAAAATAAAAGAAATAGTGTAAAGACGCCTGGACGGGTACAAAAAAGATGGTCGGGTGGTTTAAGTTATATTGATCATTAATCAAGGCGTAGGAAGAAAGAAATAGAATGAAACACCTAGGTAAACAGCGCGATGGTAATCTTTCATAATCCATCGTTGCTTAAACGAAGACAAGTACTTAAATGTCTTTGCATAATAAAGCTACATAGATTACATTCGAACTCGTAGCAATCTCACCTTCCCCTTCTTGACGCTCTCTATTTCATAAACACGACATGAAAAATATGCTCTGTGTGTGTATCTCAGTCGCAGTTAGCAATATATATCATTTATGATCTTGCGAGCGAGCTTGTTTATATATATATATATATATATATGTGTGTGTGTGCGTGTACATCTAATTTTTTTTCTCTTACTTTTATTTATGATGTTTTTATCTTTGCCACTGTATATATTATTTATTCACTAAATACCTTAATACTGTACAGAATTCAGCATGCATGCGTGTTTTGGCAAGTATTGACGTGCGTGGGGATATATGTACATATATTTTTTTGTGAAATAAGCTTAAACAAGCTTAACAAAGAAACATTAATTAAAACTTGGTTACAAAATACAAGTATTCAAAGATATATAAAAAAAATATATCAGTCTTGTTCTCATTAATTTCATTTTAAATTCTCATTTAAAGCTTCTATTTAGTTGGTGGAACAACATCCATGATCTGTCGTAAACCTCAAATAACTTTTAGCATTATTTGTCTTAGGACTTTAGCAAAAATGTCTTATAGATATGAACACATAGTGGGTCTATACATATTTTCTGATAAATCCTAAGAAAAAATTATTGAAGCTAAACTTTTAGAATAGATCATATATAATGAACATAGATAGATAGAACATAGATAGATAGATAGATAGATAGATAGATAGATAGATAGATAGATAGATATAGAAGCACAAAATTAACTAGCACAAAATGGAGAAATAGTGTAAATTTTCGATATAATTACCGGAACCAATGAATGTTTAGCAATATCTATGTGTATGATACACCAAGTAAGTTTGAAACAAACGATCAAAATACAATGATCATCGAGCACCCCCGTGTTATCGTAGGATTGGGTTATTGTTCACTTTTAGCGGCGAACATTGTACGTCTCCTCATTGAGCAAGGAAATCCGTCCGTTACGAACGTGTACATACCTTTTCGCTTGCTGCAGCGTGACTTCCCCCAAGCACAAAAAGATTGAGAAGGGAAATAACTCCAGAAAAAGACTTACAGACAATAACACCTCTACTCCTTCCTCCTCGTCGTCTTACATACGACAATATGAGTCTTCAATAAATGTAAAGTGAAGTTAAATCTTCATTTATTCTATTTATTTGGCATTTATATTTATTTCTTATTGTTTCTGCATGTTAGACTATAGTTATTCTGTATAAAATATATTGTTAGTATTTTTGGGTGTGCGAGACGGATTAAATGGATTTACATTATTTCTTAGCAGAATATTACCTCAGTTTTCGAGCATTTCGGTTTTCGGACAACTTTCTGAAACGGATTATGTCCGATAAACGAGGTTCCACTTTATGGAAATTAGTATAACATGTATACTCGGCGCGTGCGTACGTGTGTGTGTGTGCGTATGTTGAGGGCGAGATATATTTGGTATCTGTCAAATTTCTAAATTCATACATGTACATGCTTCTTGATTTTACAAGTTAGAATAATCATTGCTCATAAGGAAATACACACTCGATTGATATGAATGTAGGCAAACGTACATTTATTTAAATACAAAAGTATAGCTGCCCTTGTATATATGTATGGAAAGATTTATTACGTATAATAAAATCATCTTATAACAAGAGACAATACATTTCACGGCGATAATGCAAGAATACCTTCCTAAATTATTAAGTCTGAATAATTCTATCAGAGTCTTTGTGGTTAATATTTCACTGCAGTTTGCATAAAATGAGAGATCCAGTATTTATAATAAGAATATTAGATTGTTGGGTTGGTCATTATTTGGTGGGATTTGACGAGAACTTATAAGAATTGTGTTGGTGTATCAGGTTTTCAATTTGAAATACAATACGCTTCAAATGATGTCTTACTTGATTTATGAGGACCATGAGTCAGCCATTAGACGCAAAGAAATCCTATTTCCCTTGAGAACAACAAAGTTTCAGGATTTCTTTTTCTGTTTCAGTGTCGGCCAAATTGCTATCAAAAAACAATTTCTCAATGCGAGCGTGTATTTAGTGTAAACTGTAATCTTTCTTTGTTACGGAGAAGTCTGTGCAACTATGTAGAAAGAAATCAAGTGTGCGCATGTGCACTTGCGTGATCATTATGTCCTCTGATTCTAAATGCCTCATTTCACTCGGGTTGCTGTTTTTGGTGTGTGAAAGGTGATTCGTCTTTAACTCAGCGTTTATTTATGTCGCTTTCCTTTGTGAAAATAAAGAACGAACTCATATTTACAGAGATTACTCTGAAAATCTTTAATAACGTCTTTAATACCAATATTATGTCAGATGCAAAAACTGAAATAAAAAATACACTTAGTCTCCTTTATGTGAACGTCCCTAAAGAAACAGCTGCGACATTGTGTATCATATTATAATATCTGTCTTATCGTTTACCATTTCTTATTTGCTACTTCTTATAATTGTAGTACCCTTCATATTATCTTCTCGCTATTATTATCGAAACTATTTATCGGTTTGCTATTATTATTATTATTATAATTATTATTATTATTATTATTATTATTATAATTTGAATGCTAACATCAAATGTTTGATTTTTATAGCTGAAGATTAAGTAATAATAAGTTTCCTCAAGTCATAGATATATTTCTCTCTATCCTAGTAGACACTATCACCGTCCCAGGCCATCGAGATTCATCCAACCTTGATTCTGATGTTTTTGGCACGGTTGCAAGTGCAGCATTTGCCACAGACAAGTTCGAACTTTCAACCGCTTTCTTAGTTCTCTGGCAAGTTCCCGGCATATTTGCGATTTTTGTTTAATTTTGTCTTCATTCTATGGTCCGCTGGCTACGATCTAACAGACTCTTTTGTTCACAACTATCAGATCCAAGTCTTCTTGCTTGGGTGGCAGATTGAGTTTGTTTATACGAGTGAATGAAAATTGTTTTTACAATTCCCAGAGTTTCGTTCACACGTCTTTTGCATCTTTATTTGTATTCCTTTGGAGTTAACTTGCTATATTTATACATGATGTAATTTATACTTATGTCTCTTTTACTAAAATAATGACATTTCTTGCTTTTTTTAATTTAATTTATCTTGATACAAATGTAATGATAAAACAATCCGTTTCACTTTCCAAATATTCTCTGCATAATCATGTTCACGGCGTTTCGTTGCAATCGTTTTTACAAACCTTTTAAATTCTTCACGGAAGATTTTCTTTTTCCTATTTTCTTGCTTTATTTTATCCTTTATTTCTTCTCCATTTGTAGACCTTTTATCACGTATGGTCACGTGATATTTTTACTGTTTTGCTGCGCTTTTTTTCATACCCCGTTTTATTCGAGGGAATACAGTCCTTGATGAGAATGATGAATCTATTTTTCTTTCTTTTTAAAA
Organism: Acanthosepion pharaonis; assembly: GCA_903632075.3. NCBI lineage: Eukaryota > Metazoa > Mollusca > Cephalopoda > Sepiida > Sepiidae > Acanthosepion > Acanthosepion pharaonis. The sequence goes on along the minus strand of CAHIKZ030005510.1, from coordinate 2,459,662 downwards.
ATACTCACTCTGTATCATATTTAAGGTGTATAATATTCATCCTGGTTGATTGAACCATCAATTTAAGTTCTTATGTGAAGACACCGTCCAGCACTGAATATCCTGCTGTTGATGCCTCTAAAGATTTCCTTCTTTTTATTAAATGTCCACTCTCTAATATTTTAGAATGACTTTTATATTTTCTTAAAATGCCACATTTGTTCAGTAATTTGGTCCTGCTTTATGGAGTCGTACAGAAAAATCCAAAGTAATTTTGGCAGATAATTATCATTTGTCGCCAGTGAGTTGGCACAACAGCGGTAGTTTTCCCTGTAGATCAAATCACAGTAAATCTCTTCAACACTCAAACAGTACGGAGTTTAGTAAGACATGTGAATAGTGTTAGGTTTTTCCATTTCCATTTCTTCCATTTTCTTTGCAAAATTCTACGAGGTTATCACAAACGCTCAAATGATGGCATTTACGAATGTTCTGTAAATTTTCAGTTCTGTTGCAGGATTTACAACATTTTCTGGCTTTTCACTTTCTTTTAATTTTAATCTTTTGTATGCTCGAACGGCGATACCCATAATCTAAACAAAATCGATTCTCTACGTTTATAAAAATAATAAACGTGGTCTTCTGATCTGGACTCCAAGGTCTTTTGAATTTCAAAGCCCTAGAGATTTTTAAGCTTTTATTTTCTAAAACATATTTTGATTTGTGCATAAATTCTTGGTTTGTATAGTCAAATCCTAACCCTTTGCTCATTTCCAAGTGGAATAAAATTCCTGTTCAATCTTGTCTACTTTTATATTGTTTTAAGTTAATTTGTTGCACTCACTTATTTCTCCATCACTCTTACATCATTTCGTTTTCTCGTTTTAGAAATTTCTAATCGAACATTATGTAATATCACTGTAATATTGATATATCTTCCAATGAATATATGGCGAAATCTTATGTCAATCTCTGTATTCATTCATTGTGTGTATGTGCGGGTATGTGTGTATGTGCGCGCGCCATCTTCTTTTAGAACGTCGGTAATCATGATTCACTACATTTTTTGTTTATCTAAGTAAATCTTGCTCGTTTATGCCATCCATTTATTCAAACCTTTCAAGTAGTTTTCTCTGTTTTCTCTGTCCTGTGAGCGCTAAAGTCTTCAAGCGTTCTTTCATAATTAGGTAACTCCAAAAATTCCACCTTCATCTTTCTGATTGTTAGCAGCACTTTCTTTTTACTTGCTGTTCTCCTTAAAACTTTCGTGTTACTCATATGTCCGTGATATTCGCCCGTAGAATCACATCACTGTCGCTTCAAATCTGCGATAAAATTATCTAGTATCCACTGCCATATAAGAAAGGAAACATAGCAGTCTAGCATTCTTTTCCTTGTATCTAAGGACATTTTACGATCCCTTAATACTTTGCTCAAATGCTGAAAGGCATTTTTTGCTGTCCTTATACGTTTTTGGATTGCTTTGTTACATTTTCCATCGTTCGTTACAATTGTTAAACTTTTGCATCAGTTTGATTAATATGGAACTCGCATTTTGGATTGTCTTTTTTTGTGGACATCTATGCAGTCTATTTCCTTATAGTTAATAGTCCATCCTTTATTTTTCCTCTCTTTGAAAAATTGAAGAGTTCTTTCTGTTTTCATTCTGAACCTACCATATACAGAATGTCATTTGCGTACATTGTTAAGGTTAATTTCACTGGCAGTAAATCTTTGTACTTTTTCTAACCTCTTTGAATACTGTAAAAGGAAGAAGAAAGCATGTCTGCAAATGGAATAAACCCTCTATGTTCGTGAATGTCTTTAAGTTATTGGGAAATCTTTGACGGTAATATTGTACTGGAGACGAATTAGCCACTCAATAGTCTTCACGTGGCTCACTACAATTTAATAAATTCATCTGAAAAAGCAATTCTTGATTAAATTCACGACTCATAAGTTAGGACCAAACTCTATTTCAGCCATAACCAACTAAGCCTCGATTTCCTAACTTTATCTCTTTCCTATCTTCACTTGTGTCAATGTATTTCTCTCCATTGCTTGTATTTTCTACTAGTAAGTTTCGGATGGAGTCTGGTAAGTTTGTGTGTGTGTGTGTGTGTGTGTGTGTGTGTGTGTGTGTGTGTGTGTGTGTGTGTGTGTGTGTGTGTGTGTGTGTGTGTGTGTGTGTGTGTGTGTGTGTGTGTGTAAATAGGTTCTAATGGAGCTGTGGTCGGATCTCTGTAACGTAAAGCTTCTGGATAGGCATGTAGTAGCGTTACTGATGTAATTATTTGTGAGTTCGGTTTGATCAGGAACACAGTTCTTTAACGGGCATTTGAAATCGAAAATAAAGTTTGTTCTTTGTAATTTTGATTTTGCGAGTGTGTTGTTATTTTTGAGAATAAGGTTAGCTGTTTTAAATTTTTTTGTAGTAGATAATTTAATTTTTTTGTTCGAGTTACTTGGTGTAGTATATTTCTTTATAATATTGCTAAGGAAAGATTCATCCTATTTGTAGTTGACGTGCATTTGGTTTTGTAGAAAATATATGTTACTTTTTACAGTGTGTTCACTATCGTTATTATTTACTATGGAAAGAAATAATCTAATTTGGTGGTCGATGAGGTGGTTAGGGAAGCCATTGTTAACTAGTGTCTGTTTTGTATTGTTGAGTTCTTTAAGGAAAAGTAGACGAGAGGATTAATTCTCGTGTGTTCTCTTTAGGAAGTTTTTTATAACTGTAATTTTGTATCTGAGTGGGCATTCACTCTTAAAATTAAGGTAGCAAGAGTTTCTGCTAGTGTCTTTTATACAATATGGTGGTAAAAGTGTCGTTACTCTATTCTACGAGAACGTCTAAGAAGAGGAGCTAATTTTTGACTAATTTCATAGGTAAAGTTAAGGACAGAGTTTTTTTCAAATGTGCTCATGAAAATATCTTTTCTTTTGTGTTTTTCGCTAAAATAATAATATCGTCTACATAACAGATAAGAAAAATTAAATATAAAGCTTAATCGCAGTACCTTGTCTGTCGTCTTTAATGAAACGTATAAATATATATATATATATATATATATATATATAGATAGATAGATAGATAGATAGATAGATAGATAGATAGATAGATAGATAATATTAGTGGTTAATAGACACGCACACACACACATATATATATATAAATTTCCAAGAGAATAGAATCCAGGTAGAACTCAATGTCCAGGACAGAGTAAGAATATAATAAAAAGGCTTAAACACTAATATTCCATTGTTATAATTTATTACAGTGGAATTATAATTACGGTCCAATTCATCAGACCTACAAATGCAAAAAGAAATCGGAAAAAATAACTCCGTAAATAAAAAATAAAATTTAGTGAGAGTGTATATATGAGAGTGGGGGACGAATGTGAGCAGTAAATGAAAGCTCTAGAGAGGGGGGGTAACAGACAACAGAAGAACAGGAAAGCCTAAAAGTGAAGGTCGGTATTAAAATTTAACAGCTTTTAGTTACTCCCCATCTTCCCCCTTTTTTATTTTATTTTCTCTCTCTCATCTTCTGAATTTTAAGTTTAGATTATATCGTCGTTTATTGTCCGTAGTGTCACCACAAATGTTTACACCCGTTTCCGGTGTCGGTTTTTAATTTAATTTAGGTCAGTGATTCAGTAATGAATTATACATCGGAAAATAATTCATATTTATCTGTATCTCACTCATTTAAATCGTCATTTAACTCCTCTCTTTAAAACTTCTTTCTGTTAAATTTTAATCCTCACCTTCGTCTGTTACCCCCTCCTCTCTAGAGCTTTCATTTACTTCTCACATTCTTCCCCCACTCTCATACATACACTCTCACTAAATTTTATTTTTTATTCCCGGAGTTATTTTTTTCCGAGTACTTTTTGAATTTGTAGGTCTGATGAATTGGATCGTAATTACGATTCCAATGTAATAAATTATAACCATGGAATATTAGTGTTTAAGCCTTTTTATTATATATATATATATATATATATATATATATATATATATATATATATATATATATATACAAATAAAGAGAGGGAAATCATCAATTTCTTTTATTACATTAGAAAGATTGGGAGGGTTAATAGATATCGTCGAGTCGTATTTGAAAAAATTGATTGTAAAATGTGAATATTTTTAGTGGAAAAAATACATATTTACGTATATTTTAATAATGGAAGGCTGACAGACCGCGTTGATAAAGTTAATTTACTTTGTTCTGTTTCGCGAATTTGTAGTGAAAGTGTCATCGTTTAAGTAGCGGTATTAGAAGCTCAGTCCTAATGGCGTTTCACTTTTATTCGCCTTCCCGAATAAATGTTAGATGATTGAAAAGAACCTGTGTACTGGTTTGTTCTTCTCTGTGGTCATTTGTAGATTAGGATGCCTTTACAGACATCTCTGAATGTGTATATTAAAATGTGTGCGCGTGTTCGTTTTCTCTTTTCTTTCTATTTTTCTTCACTTTCTTTTTGTTTTTCTTCTTTTATCTTTTCTTTTTCTTTTAGAGATTTTTCTTTATACTCTTTTATCTTTCTTTTTATATTTTTTATATTTATTTGTTTTCCTTCGCAATTGGGTTTTCTGTCTTTTTTTACGTCTATTAATTTTAATTTTCTTTTTGGTATTGCTTTGTTCCTACGATTTTTCATCTTTTATTTTATCTATTTTCTTCTTTTTCTTCATCTGATTTTTTCATTTTCCTCATGATTTTCTTTTTCCTTTTCCTCTTTTTTATCTTCTTCTATTCACTGCCTCCGGCCAACAACTTTTAAAACTATTACAGATAAGTATCCCTCATTAAGGCCACAGGATGTCACGCACATTTCCTCTGAATGTATAAACCAAAAAAAGAATTTAATGAAAAATAAAGCAAAATCTGTGAAGTCGCTTCTTCTAGCCTCGATTCCATTCCTGCAAATAATAAAAAGAGCAATGCATAATTGGATAAAACCTGACAAATTCAATGTTATTCCTCTTCTCCGAAGGACTTTAACGGTTTCTCTTTGTATATTTATGTTTTGTAGCATATTGCTAGTTTTTTTATCAAAATTACTGACTGATTGGAGCGATTTCATTTGTGTTGGTGTCATCTAAGGATTTGTTTATATTCCCTTTTCGATATTAGCTAAAAATCAAAACTTTGAATCATTATACTCTTAATATCATATTTAAAATTTAACTGATCTACAATGAAATTAGAGTTGAACAAATTGATAAATAAAATGTTATAAAATTGTACATTATTCAGTACTTTAAGCGATTATCTGAAGACTAAAAGTTATTACTTAGTTAAGATATTTTAATCCACTCTTTTGATATGAAGTCAAAACTTCTGCATACAGAACTCGACTTTCATTTCTTATTTTGCATTCAATGAATATCTAAAGGTGTAATGGCAGATGACCTACGATTCGATTCTTAAAGATTCTATGATAATTTACTTCTAAGTCAGCGTTAACTAATGACTATACAGTTTTTTTCATAAATCGGGTTAAGTAACGAAATATCATACCTATACCTGTTTTTGACGCATAATTTGATTAACTGGATTTTTGTAAAATATTATTTGATAAAACACGAAATTTTCGTAATTATCATTTGCATATTTTACAAGTATATGATTAATAACTGGTAACATTCAACGTAAAATAGACCTCATTTATGTATTCATTTTTATATCTTTTTGTGTTGGAGTGTATTTTCTGGAATAAATCTATAGAAAGTCGAGGTTACTAATAGCTTTGCAATACAAATCTATGTTGTTCATGTTAAATAAGCCAATAAGATAAAGAAAATTCAATGTGATCAGTTTTCATGGAACGGGAATTTCATTTCTTTTATCTTTCATTTCCTTTATTCTTATATTTTTTTTATTTATTTTTTATTTTATTTATTTTTTGCATACGCCTCTACAGACTTTCCAGCAAGTAACAAATACTGACTAAAAAGCAGTTTCTGTCAGGACGTACACACTCAAATTCACAGCCACCCACCTAAAATGGAAATGCCGACATAATGAGAAAGAAACACCAGAGAATATTGTTTTACACATAGACACACAGACACATAAAGTGGAGGCAGTTTTGCTCATGTTTTGGCTTGTGTCAGTGGTTATTGTTTGATCCGATTTTTGTCAGGATTTTCAAGACAGATACGCCCTTCCTTCTTGAATAAAACATTTCCAGATCTTTTGTTATTGCATTGAACTGTTAAGCCGAGTAAATATCGAATTGTTGGTGAAAACAGAGAATTATAAAAGAAAAATAAACTTTCTTGTGTATATTCAAGCGTATAAACCTCAAGGAATACAGACAGGTATAAAACGAGACATATGCGTAATAAATTTGATTTAATAATTCTGTACAAGTAATGATATTTTATATTAAATTTCACTAAAGAGTTACTCAAGATTGAGAGTTTGTGATAGTAATGTAACAAAGGTGGTAAGGTGTGAAAATTATAAAGATAAGAAGAATAGATAACGATTGCCCTTTGACATGAAGTGGTTGATTGTGATGTTCAAGGGAGCCTGTACCACAAAGGAGTAATTTTGGGGAAATAGCTGAGTGGAACTTTCTCCTTAAATTATATTCAACCAAAACAAACATTTCCTTTTCCTAAATAAAAGAATCCTAGATTTAGTGCATTTAGAATTCATTTTATTCAAAAGGATTCGAGCTGATAATGCCTCTTCTTTATACTCTCTAAGCTTATATGAAATATAACCTTATTTGAAAATATACATTATTGAAAATATTTGTATATAAGCTTCTTTGAAAACATGAATTATATCATAGAAGTATTGGCAAATTCCTTGGTTCGCTAGAAGGTTGGTATTTAGGAATCGTAAGTTATGAATATAAAGTCCAAGTGTCGCTTTCAACTTCTTAAATGTTTCCATGAATCAAAATGATATATAAACTAGTGAGTCGTAGAGTAACTTCAAATATTTATTAAGAAAAATCTAGTCACTGAAATAGCATTTTAAGCTTTAAATGTAACATGCTCTGTATTTAATATTTACTTTTTTTGGCGAAGAGTGGATACTTTTGCGGTTAAGAGTTTTATGGTTTTCGTTATTTGTGCTTTTTGACAGTCCGTTTTTAAGAAAGAGCAAACACTGACAAACACTAAATGACTGGTTCTTTATACAAACATGTCAGCCGGATGTCAGATTGGCCGAGTTTAATCACAAGCTCGTGTCTTTCCAATCTTATCAAATCTCTGGACTTGATCCTAGAAGCCCTTGTCGGCCATAAACAAAATAAGAGAGACAAAAAAATAAAACATAAAACGGGGAGCTGGACAAAAAAATAAGAAATGAAAAATATAAACCAAAAATAAAAAAAAATATCGTAAAATCTTTCTTTCGGTCCATAAACTCAAAGTGTGTGTCAGGCGTCTGAAAGGTAATGCTTATTCTGCCCGCATAATTTTCGTTCTTTATTTTTATTTATTTATTTTTTCGGGTTCAAGAAAAAAGTAGGAATCATAGAGTGGGAAATCAGAAAGAAAACTGGTTTCAGAAAAGCCAAAGGAACTCTTGCAGTAGTCTATTTTGGTCAGAACCAAAATAACATTATTGAACCAAAATGACATTAATCATTAAAAAGTGAGTATAGTCTTGTCATCCTCGATTAATAGCATAACTTTCTGCTTGACGCATCATTTTTACAAGCCAAGTTTCGGAAATATAGTAGCTAGCATATTTTATCATCTGCCTGTTAAGTATCATGTTTAATTTCATATAATCTTGTAATTTTCGATTTTAAGAAAGTTCAGTTATCATTAACAATTTCTGCCCGAATTTTCTGGGATGAGGCATTATTATTATTATTTATTTCATTTACAGTCGAACCTCATCTTTCATGACAACGTTTCGGCTGTTATACCGTCCAGCTATCTTCAGAAATTTGAATTGAATCTTTTATTTAATCTATAATGTGGGGGTAGATTGCTCTTATTCCTCTGTCCATGTCTAAGAATAGCCCGTCTTGGTTAATGCTCTTTTTTTAGTACTGCTACATGAGTCTGAGTTCATCTAAAACTACCCGACCCAGGGATTGAACTACTATGTCAGCAAATGTCAAAGACAAAAAAGAAAGAGAAACGGCAACGGGCGTGTCTTAGCAAGAATGTTAGAGCAACAATAGAGGAAGCAAGAACATTAAGTCTAAGGCTCCAAAGCTATGTTTCTTGATTGTTCTAGAGGAATAAAGATAAATATTGCGATACTAAAAACAAATATGAGGACATTAGTCTGAATGTAAATAAAGTAAATATAATTCAAAAATTGCTAAAATCACAATTCTTAGATCGATTTTGAACATAGTTAACCAAAACAAACGAAATATAGTTTATTTGTTTTGTTTTAGTCGCAGGAAAATGAGAACCTTTCGAATCAAATATTCAGATTTCGAATTTTCATTTTTTAAAAATATATTTGACTAACTACTTTAATTTATTAATTTATACTTTTTTATCGTTCCCTTCCTTTGTTGATTTTACATATTAATCTTTATGTAAATGTTTTTTTAAATTATTTCATTTAACACAAGTGGCAGAATCTATTTTAAGTGTAACTTAATTTTATTATGCCAAAATGTCAATGAAATCGTTTATAAGATGTGAAAATGAATTTTAAGTGTGTAAATAAGTCAATATAAATGCAATAATCTTATTTCAAAAATAGTTTCTAAGGAAATCAGTAATCAAATAAAGAAACTGTTTTTATATTTCTGTTTTATATCCAGAATAATCGTATTGGAGTTAATATGCTATGCCTTTTACTGAGGACACTAAGAGTACCGCGAAGTTCGCAGCTAGACGAAGAAGAGACTAAAATATATTTAGGTGTTTGATTATTTGGTCATATTTAGGGAGATATATAAGGAGGCTGAAAGCTATACAACACTCCCTTAGAGTTTAAAAAATCAAGAATGAAAAACACACGCAGTAAATTATAACAGCAAACTGTTTTGAGCTTCAATAACCGTAAGCAGTCATTTTGAAAAAGAAGAAATTAATATCAGATACAAATATACAAAAGATACATATATTTTCTAATATACTTATTAAATATTGAGATGTTTATTCAGTAGATAATTCCGTTTTTCAGTGAAACTAATTACACTGGTCTAGACATACAAAGTTTTGCTAAAAGTAGGAACCATTTATATCTTTTTTAAACTTCACTATCCCCAAAACCAGGGATGCCTATTCAAATACGTGTGTTCAGTAAATTAATTTATATAGTAATAATGTCGGATCCGTTCATGCCTTTACACACACACACACACACACACACACACACACACACACACACACACACACATATATATATATATATATATATATATATATATATATATATATATATATATATATATGGTGAAACAGTTTAGTTTCTGAAATGGTGTTGTGGAAGCAAAGTTTACCTAATTGATGATTATTGGCTGCTATCACCTTCAAAGTACTCCGTTTGTGAAACTATGTACTTCGTAAAACCATAATGCCATTACTAGATGGTGAATTCTTGGAACTTGTGTTCTGGACTACCTTCCGGTAATGTATTCGGGTGTTGTTGGGCAGAGATATAATCAAATTGTCTTTCAGGGTATTTTTCAATGTTGGAAATACCAAAAAATTAAACTTACTTTACACAAAGAAAACTGATTTCTTCATAGCAAGTTGACAACTTCATTTTCAGTAGGTCTAATATTTCATAAACACGTACAGTTGCTTCTATTTCTCGGCAACGAATAAACCATAGGAAAGCAAAATTTGGAACTTTTCTGGACGAGTTTGCATATCTTACTCATTAGGGAAGCAAGCAAGAGGAATGGAGTTCCACAGACGGGAAACATGAAACTATTGGAGTAGAAGAGACGGCTACATTTAACCGTTTCGACAATGAAAGATGCCAACTTAGATGCCAACCTAGATGCCTAAATTCATGCAGATTGGGAATCGGCGAAAATATGTCATCGGAGCAGTTACCTTGTAGAAAAGACAGAGGGAAGCCACATCACATCTGTGAGAAAATGACTGTAGGCGAGATGCCTTATCAGGACCAACCACATTGCATATCCGTCTCTGGATTTTGTTGAGGACCCTGAGACGAACAGCGGAGGCCCCAGACCATATATGGCAGCAGTATTCCATGCAAGAGCGAATGGTTGATTTATAGATTTGAAGGATGGACTCGGGCGAGAAAAACTTTCTTGCGCGACACAGAGAACCAACTTTCCTTGCGGTAGATTAAGCTATTGATTCAATTTATTTATTCTATCTTAGGTCAACGGACGGCGTGAGACCAAGCAGGCGCAGAGAGGCGGTCTAGTGGAGTTGAGCATCAGACATTCTAATGGGAAGCAGGGATGGTTCTCTGTAGTGGATAAATGAGAGCAGTTTTGTTTTTGAGGCATTAAAGTTTACCAGCCACACACACAAAGAGAGAGAGAGAGAGAGAGAGAGAGAGAAGGGGGGATGGATAAATTGTCGCTATTTTCTGTTTTATTTTGCGCATGCACGTTGCTTGTTTTTGATTTTTTGTATGGTCACTTTAGCACCGTCTGTGAGAAAAAAGAGCACCATGAAGTTATTCACTCAACCAGAAATTTGGAAACAGCATACTGTACATACATTCGGGCTGGAAGCTCCAATACGAATATTTCAGAGAGTTTTAGCGTCAGTCTGAGGACAGTGCAGGTGATTCGGAAAGTGTTGGCTGAATTTAATGATGATTATGAAGTTACGGCAGCTGGGAAAACTCACTCTGATCGTTCTGATAAGAAAAGAACTCCCTCAAACTCAACACGGAGACCTACATCAAGTGCCTTGAGGAGGTAGTACTGCCTTGAGTTAAGAGAGTGGCTGCTGGAAGATCCTACATCTGGCAATAGGACTCTGCCCCATACAAGCAGGAGGACCCAGTCATGGCTATCAGACCATTTCTACGACCAAATCACCCATTACATCTGGCCACCTAACTCCCCAGACTGCAACGTTTGAGCGAAAGAGCAACAAACCTCCTTGTAACAAAAGATGAGCTGAAGGCAACGATTATGGCAGCATTCACCAACTTAAACAAGGAGACCGCCTAAAAGAGTTGCAGGAGTTCTTGAAGTCATGTGGAGGCCATGGTTGAAGCCAATAACGATTTTTATTGAATAAACTTACTCTTCAGTATTTCAAGATATTTTGTGTAATTTTGTTAAATATATCTGTTAAAATTAGATTTCAGAGTTATTTTCATTTTTGTGTAATTTAGACGACAATTTATCCATCGTACCCTGTATATATATGCGTGTGTATGTGTGTGATAAAATATAGTTTTACGGTATGATGTATTTATAGGTTAAAGTGTTCAATATCAGGGATATTGTCTGACTGTCGGCTCCAGGTGTTGACTTCAATGTCCACTTAAAATTGGATAGTCTTGTTACTCAGACGTTTGAACAAAAATCTCAGCCAAATTTTTGCAACACAGAAAAACTTTATTTTTTTCTGTTTCTATTTAGTTATATCATGTACTACATTTATTTTGTGTATAACAAATACATTGCAAGAAAATTTTATTTCCAATTAGAGTTTCTAACGTTCAACAAATACATTTCTTAAATCCGTTTTTCCTTTCGTGTGTACGTAGATTATTTTTCATTTGGTTTTCCAAATGTCCATCATTTTCGTTTGGCTAATTTTGAAGTGTTTCTATCTTAAGTTTTCAGGTATATTCAATTGGTGGTACGAGATTGACTGACTATATGCAAAATCCAAACAGCCTGTCTGTTAATTGGCAAGAGATGAAATCGATTCAAGATAAAAGAGTTAAGGAATGTTTAAAGGAACAGAGTCGTCACTTTTAGTGAAGGGCAATAGATGTTAAAAACAAGATCTGATATACATCCTGATTCAGAAAAGAATTATGGTATGTTTCAACGATAAAGTACTAATCCGATGGTTTAAACGTCTAAATTATCATCCAATGCTCGACCCCTGTATAAGAATAATAATAAGAGCATATTTTCAGGAGATTACAAGTACAGATCTCTTCGTATACACAACGCTATTTGAAACGATGTATCTTTAGCCGTTCGAATACGAATAATGATAAAAAACAACTTGAATGGCTAAAGCAGTTAACATTTTACTAATTTAAGCTAATTATCCGGAAATGTGCTGTTTTTCAGAATATTTTTCATGTCACTTTCTCGTGACAGGATATATATATATATATATATATATATATATATATATATATATATATATATATATATGGGGGGAGCATGTAAAATAACTCTAAAATTCAAAAGTTAAGTGTTTGTAATAATAATTAGCTATCCAGTGAATCAACGAAAATTCAAGGCCAGGTATAGGGCTCTGTAGTTTTCATCTATATTGTCATGTGTAAAATAATCTGTAAACAGTCAGCTTTGGCTTGATATGTTATCAGTCTGGTAGAAATTATGAAATGTGTGAAATATACATGAGAATAATTACTCTGTCCACACCAGATGGCCATATGTGAACTGCTGACGAATACGATATAGCTGAAGTAATACATCTTACTAGATATTGGAGAAGAATAAAATGTAGGAAATTGTTAACATTTTTCTTGATCTTTTCCCCAGCCTGTAAAATAGAAGTTATTCATTTGTAAGTGTATGTATATACAATCTCAAAAATGTGTGTGTAACTTCTGTAGAGAGTCGGCAAAGAAGTCAATCAAAACAACGGTACAATATTAAAGAAAAAAGGAAAAAAGTGGCTGATGTAAATTAAAAAGTAGAAAAATAAAATAAAAACAGAAAATCGCAAAATACTTTCTATTTGAGGGAAATAAACTGTCAGAAAAATTTCTCTTTATTTTTTGTTTTCATGAAGACTACTTAAGAAAATGAATGTGAAACTAAGATAACGTATAGCAATATTTCGTAACACTAATAAAAGATCATAAAAGAACATTTTGAACTAGTGGTTTCCCAGATCAGGCACCTGGTGGCCGACTCAAGTGACATGATCCTGATTGAAGAAGTTCAACAAAACAAATGGATTTAGTTTTGAACTAAGCTCATAGACGTTGAGTGGCTAATAAAGAGGGATTGGGATTGTTTTTATTCTTCTTTCAAGATATCCAATTGACATTTTGTTCACTTGGTTAAATCATTGAATTTCATACTATAAATTCCCTATTCCAGCAACACAGGATATAATTTTTTTATGTAGAAATACTTAGGATAAGATTCGTCTGTCATTAACAACACAAGGGAATGTCTGTGGAACTAGGGAAAATCGACGTGAAATCATTGATTTATTATTATTATTCTTTTGGGGATTTATTGTATGATATCTAATAAAAATTATTTTTCAGATTCTAAAATTGTAAAAAGAAAATACTTTCGTATTTATAATATAGAAGTATGTTTTTAAAACTTTGAATAATCTACTCGACCTAAATAAAATCACATGTCAACGAAAGAACAGTTTTGTTAATTATTTAAAACACGAATTCTTGTTCTTACCTAAAATATTATCTAATGTAAAGATGATAGCATGAAAAATTTAGTGTAACATTTTTAGCCGAAGGCAACAAGTATTGGGCACCCAGTGCGGAGCGAAGTTACGACCAATGATTTACAAGTCTAGATTGATAGCCATTATACTACAAGTCACCCAATGTTCGTATCAAAGAAGCATAATTTTACATAAGTCTGACCGATATAGAGAATTTAAATTTCAATGCAAGAAGGTTGCATACTTAAATTGAGTTCAACAAATCTCTCTCTCTCTCTCTCTCTCTCTCTCGCACACACACACGTACTCTCTCTTTCCCTCTCTTTCTTCCACTTTCACATTCTTTCTTCTCCATCTAGCAGTTTATTTATCCAAAATTTATATCCGTAGATCAGGTGATTTTTAGATCATCTCCAGCGAGTATAGTCCACGTGTGAAAGCCAATTTTTTAAACTTTAAAACTGTCAACTTTTCCCTCGCATGATTATTATGTAATTATTTTGTCTTCTAAAGAAACGGCTGCATTAATTCAATTGATACATTACTCTCCAAACCTAGGAAATCGCCGCTGCATAATCTACACGGGCTGTGTACGCATTTAAACTGTCGTACTTAAAATAAATATTAATTATACACGCTCGTTTCTTTTTCTGCTTCTTTCACTTGTGTTTTCATTCTCTTATTCATGTGACATCTTCCTTGTCTGTGGCCAGTTGACCACAAAATGACTATATATTGGTATTGTCCGCGTACGTAAATATGACATGTAGACATTGGACAATGTTTATCCCCCCACTCCCCCTCTGTCTGTCTGTCTGTCTCTCTCTCTCACTTTCTCTGTGTGTATTAATTTGTATGTGGGCAAAAACTTTTAATGACGGTGCTTATAGACAGTAAGTTTTGTACGTGCTGCTTGTTTCACTTGTTTTTGCTGAATCTAACACACAAAGCTTAACACGGATAAACATTCGTCGTATTGAAAATAATTCAAATTAAAAAAAAAAAGGTCAAAATCCTTTGTTTACATATTCCCCATACAAAACCATCTGAACAAACCATAACATGAAATGGTATGCGTATATAAATTTGTCAGTACTTTTTTTTACTTTATTGCTAACCTCAATAAGTTTTTAAAATACGAAGGCGGGTCCTCGAATAAACCAAATGACTTTAATCCTCAGAAACCTTGATGTTGGCCACCTGCTCTTTGTTCCCTGCTTAATTGGAACTCGACAAAACTACTGACTCACTACTTTTATTTACGCTTGTATTTGATGGACCACTAGGGTATTTTGACACATTCTTCAACCTTCTTCATTCCTATTAGATGATGAAAGAAGCATTATCTCAGAAAGCTAACAGGAGGAAGATGGTAATTGAAAAGTTTTCTTAAAAATATTTATTTTATTTATTTATTATGCAGTCAGATTTAGCTAAAACGTTATAAACCTTTATAAATTTAACTCTAAATTAATTTCAAATTCGATTAAATGTCAGTAGAATCTCTTCAGCAAAATTTTTCTTCCAAAATAATGATGCTATGTTCATAACACTTGTTTTTTTAATGATCACACAATGGTTGACATAACATATTTTTGAATTTAACTATTAACAAATATTATATGAAAAAAGAAAATAAAGTTTATTTTTATAGCTAAGTATAGAAAAATTGTAGTGTTTACATATCTTTTTCTTAGTTTTTAGATGAATAGTTTTAGAAGCATCTTTAAAATATAGTATACGATTCACACCAAGGAATACCAGAGGTGAAAATCTAATTTAATGCCAATAAGCAAATTTTGTTCTAAGAGGGTTTGATCTGTGGTGACCCAAATATGTATTGGGTACACACTCGGAGATACCAAAGTATGCTTTGCATGCGATGCTACGCCAAAAGATTCAGATCCATCATAAAATTACCTTGTAAGGTATCCTCATGGCTACCAGGTGCATAATTGGGATTCAAAGGATGTCCGAAACTGTCCCGACATAGAAATAAAAGTTCGGCTCAGCTGAGCTTAAGATGTGCACACCCGGGACAACTGGATAACAGGAATTTATATAAGCAACCCATTCATGTGGGAAAGCCAGAATCTATCACATCTTCTCGAGAAGTAGATCAGCGTTTGAAGAAATTCCCCAAACCCATACACCCTGACGCCAAAATTAATTGACAAAGTTCAGAAGTGAATAAACGATAATTTTTCCGTATGAAAGATTTAGTCTCGTATTTTTACTTGTCTTCGTAACGAAATCTTTACAAAAATATATGAATGGTTAAAATTACTCATTAATCTTTGAACTAATTTGAAACCTTAAAAATAGGGTTTCAAATGTGAATAAATAGTAAGTTATCACACATGCGATAGTAAGATAGGTTTACTTCAGTTATTTCCAGGTTTACAAAGTGAAAATTGAAAACTAAATAAAACCAAAAACTGGCAACCAAGGAATAGGATTCTTTGCTTTAATTTAGAATCAACTTTTATTTCTTCTTTCTGAACTTACGATAATGTATCGATACTGAAAATCAGAAGTAAGCTCTCCTTAATTGTTGTTTTTCTCTTTACCATTAAAATGAGTTGGCAAATGATAGCACATCGATGTATTTCTGTTCTTGTTACTTGTATTATGTAGGCCTTATTTAATTTATTTGTATCCATCGCTTT
This sequence comes from Acanthosepion pharaonis, assembly GCA_903632075.3. Lineage (NCBI taxonomy): Eukaryota > Metazoa > Mollusca > Cephalopoda > Sepiida > Sepiidae > Acanthosepion > Acanthosepion pharaonis. The sequence continues at coordinate 2,443,466 of CAHIKZ030005510.1, read as the reverse complement.
TTATTTCTGTCTGGTGCCACTGTTTCTGTTTTGTTCAACATTGCCATCCAGTCTTCACTGGTCTATCATTTTGTTTATTTTATTTTTTTCCTTTGTGGCTCAACACTGTCAAGTTACCTTGGAAGAACAGTCGATGGAACATCTGATACTAACAAGAAAGTCACGTTTAATTGTTGTAACTGCTGACAGCCAAAAGGCTTATTTTGAATGTTTGCGTTCTGGTAGGCTTCTATCATCAAACCTCTTTAATTTCATTTCACCATTTTCCTACTTTCTTTATTTTTCAATGAGAAAGAGAAACAGGAGAAATATTAGCGTTGAGTAAAGTAACAAAACAAACAGGAGAAAAATTTTGAAAACATTTGTCCGTGTCAGTGGTGGCCTATTTGCGAGAAAATGGACATTTTTATGATCAAGTTTGTTGATAGAAGCGATCGACAGTTTGGTCATATTTAAGTAGGTACCTCCAAAGATTCGCTAAAAAAAAAGAGTGAACATGATGAAAAAATGGCCCAGAATTAATGAAAAACAAACTTTTATCTTAAAGATTCTTACGTTATTATTAAGACGAAAGGATTTTTTTTATTATTTGGAACCTTCGAATTTTTTATTATTCTTAATTTTTTTTTTTTTTTGTGTCAACGGGTGACCATAAATTAGTACTGGAAATTTGAGCGTCTTTTAACGGTGAAAAACACTTTTAATGAAACTTTCAAGACTTATTCACAAGTTAATTAAATTATCTTAAAAACGTTTGTTTTTTAGAAAATCTTAGTAAAAATTGTTTTTTTTTACATCTGTTACCCTCCACTGATTTAATTTTATGAAATTTTGAGAAATTCATTTAGTTAGAGAGACATTCCCATGGAGAATTTAAATCATCAAATATTTTTTTATCAAATAGGACCCCCAGTTACAGAAAAATCTGCTCTAAATAATAAAATAAAAATACAATAAAACTAAGATATCATTTAATTAGAAAAGCTCTTTTATGAATCCATCATTCAGTGACCTTATTTTCTTCAACTTTTGAGCTTATATCATGGCAATCTTTACCGATTTGAAAGTAAAAATTAAGTATCAATAGCTACAAAATTATTTTTATATATATTTACTATTTTTATATTTATTTACTATATTATTTTCGAGTAGTATAATAAAATTCTACACCACCAAATGAATTATTGAAATAGGCTTAATAAAAACGGATAATATTGTCTGAAATTGACATGGCATATTTAATATATAAATTATTATGAAAGCTTTACAAACATTTATTGTTTAATACGAATTTTAGTGTACAAACATTACATAATAAAATCTGACAGTGTATTTATAGTAAAATATTTTTAAAACATTTATGATGTACTATTACAAAAAAATTACAACAGTATTTACTAAAAATTTGGTATTACTATCAAATAAATATTGTTATTTCCAGTATTTTATTAATCATGATCGGCGACACATGATGTTTATGTATATATTCGTGTAATTGCTACGATATGTAGTTATGAGCATGCGCAGAATTCAGCGCTAACAGATGCGCCAATCTTTTATGTCCTATAAAGTTCAAACTCTCCTTTCAGTAGTATCTAAAGAATATAAAAATAAAGATTGTTTTCGTTCTACTAATCTCTTCCTTTTACCTACAACTTTAGCTACATACTTGAGCATTGTATGAGCGACAATAAAAATTAATTTACTCATAAGGAACTTACATTTATTTTCAACTATTTATTTCGTTTGATCAAATTCTTACAAAATATCTTCAGCACTCTCACAATTGTTAACTTCAAAGAATGTAATGATTAATATGCGATATTTTCTTCATAAACTTGCCCTGGCGACTTTAACCAACATTTGCCAACAAGCGAAAGCAAAAAGGTTATTTTTCTTACTTGTATCTGAAACAACATCATGACATTAAAAATAGTCTTTACTCTTTCACTGAATTCTATTAACTTAAATATAGATATTCATAGGTGAATGAGCTTTGTGGAAAAGCCCATACCTTCTTGATACAACTAGGGGCTTCTCACCATTCGTGACCAGAAACATTTAATAATCTTATATTCAGATGCCTTTGGTAAAATACGAAGTAACTTATCAGTTTTTAGAGATAAAAAACATACAAAACCTATTAGAAATGATTCTGCTACATATTATCATTATAAGAAGGGTAATAAATGCGAAAATGTCATTTCTTTTTCATTAGAATGCTTAAAAATACTGACGCAGTTTTCCCAATAAGTAAAAATGATAGTCCAGTAAGTGATTTTTTTTTGTTATAGGAACATTTTTGTCGATATCTGTGCATGTGTTATTAAATGTTAGTTATTTAAAACTAAAAACGGTTGACTTTAGTCGTTCGAAAAAACTTCTAAAAGATGTCGCCCCACTAACAGACAAGGAAAAAGGTGCTATTGCCAAGTTTTTTAAAATATGAAAACAGGTAAAAAGCCTAAAAGAGCACTTATTCAGGCTAAACGTGTTCGTTACTCAAGTGGGAATATTACTCACCAGGTGTACTATGAACAGCGCCTTGTGTCAAAAATAGACCCATAAATTATCTTGATAAAAGTAAGCGTTTTTCTGTTTGATTCATCACACACACACACACACGCATACACACACACGCATACACACACACACAGATAGATAGATAGATAGATACACACACACACACACACACACACACACACACACACACACACATATATATATATATATATATATATATATATATATATATATATATATATATATATATACGACGTATATCCGGAAAGTAAAGTAAAACATTTCCTAATCCATCATATATAGATAAAACATTGTTCATGTGTTACCTTACCAGCAATATTCTGCTACTTTTCTACGTGGTTTTCATCAAGATTGGTGCCTTTGTTCTATCGATGCACGAGCGTATAAATATCCAGAAGAACGTGACTTGAAGCAACTGAAACCACACTTGTAACTTCGGAACATTATCTTTTTTATAAAATCGTTTGCTGGAAAAAAAAGTCGTTTGAGAGACCCCAAAAAGACAATAATCTGAAGAGGCTGGCAGTACTATATGATGGATACGATAAACCACGCTAGCTATATTGCGAGAGACACTCATTTGCAACAACCTGCTTACCTGAATATGTCTAATGTTTCACAGTATCTGGCTTCATTAACTGTCTAGCAATGAGGAATGAAATCCACAAACAGCACATATTGTCAACTTCAGAACACAATTGCCATCAATTTCTTTACTACTGCTGAACTTTTGTTTTTTATATTGTTTTTGACGGAAAGGATAATCATGAACAGGCCATGGATTCAACCTTTTCTTTTCGTGGTAAAGCTATACACCCATGTCTCATCTCCAATGATCATGGATTCCAGAAAATCTTCATCAACTTCCTTATACGATTCTAAAAGCACAAAAGAAATACTTGTGCCTTAAAATTTGTATTCAGCCAATTGCTTTAGAACCCAACACGGCAACATTTTCCTACTGAAGATTAAGCTTTTACTGTAAAGTCTTCACCTCCTTTGTAAACATTCTCCACCATACATTCTACCTTATATATTCGAAACAAATTCACGGTTAATTTATTTGGCATTTTTTTTAATTCGGCATGTAAAAAATTTATTACAAGATTCACCTTTATGTTTGGCCACTATTGTACGTTTATCTTTTTTGTGACATCAAGCATGTAAGCTTCAGAAGTTTAGTTCATGTCCCCTAATTCTTTGAGTTTACAGCTTTTACAAGGTTTTAATTCCGGTCAGTTTATGCCTATCATTAGAATACTTTCTGAATATCCCTCATATATAGGAGGAGGTGCCAAAAGCTCTCGGTTTGACCAAGAAAGGATGAAAAAATCCTGATGTTTGGTCATTCGGTCGGATTTGATCGAACAAACAAATGTCTATCGCTAGCAAAATCGTCACATGACACCTACAAGATAAACTAGTAACAAGTAAGGTTTTAAAAAGAACTGTGATACAACGCACATGGTCATTACTGAAAAATATAACCACGAAAAAAACACGCGAATGACTACGAAAAATGTTAAGAGCAAAACAATAGTTTATATGTTACGATTGTCGAATAGACTAAAATATTTGACCCCATAAGCTGAAAAGAGTGTTTGGATAATCAAAAAAAAAAAAACCTGGTTCCCTACCCAAATGATGATCGTTAAATAAGGCGCAGTTCAACCTAATCGACAGAGACCAATTGAAAAAGACATAAAACCGAGCTGTGCTTTGTCTTTGAGATTGTACTCAGTATTCCTCGTTAGAATTTTGAAACATTCTCAAAGGATGGTGACCGTAAATCGGTAAATGACAACCTACCCCACTTAAAACGGCTCCACACTGAAACTAAAATTAATTTACAAGTAATAGAACGTGAATACTTAAATCCACAAGAGTGACTACACTTTCAGCAATGACACTGCCACAAAACACATCAGCGCTGATTTGGTCATGCAGCTAAGATGGAAGACCATTGACTTCCTACTGTTCGAACAGCAGGGTTCGTTCAACGAAATAAAGGAAAGAGATACAAACATTCCTAATAAAAAAATCCACTTCATTTGTAGACCATTACAAATGGATAAAAAAAAGTCAGATGGCAGGCCTTCTTGGTGCCATCAGACTTAAACTTATAAATGGCTTCATTATCATTTGACTGGGGTCAGCTCTAAAGCCATGACTTAGTTGAGGTGAGCAAGTTAAACCAAAATTCAAATAAACTTCCATGCAAGGAAAGCTTTCGTAAGTACTTAGTGGGATTGTCTCGGAGTTGTCCACTTTCAGTTGCTACCAGTGTTAGAATTATAACAGACATCTATTGAACATACGCTAGACTGAGCTTTGAGTTGTTTTCTGCAACACCGCAAGGTGCTATAATACCATAATATTAACCTAAGAATTCTAGTCATATTGTGAAATAGCCTCGTCAGGTCGAGACTCACGTATAGATGTCATGTATGGCGTGCATCTCATTCGGAAATTCTAAATTATCAGCTATATACAACCTTTTTTTTCTTCGCTTTTTTCAGATCACTGATTAAAAATGGCTTCAAGTGAATAAATCCTCTAAATCTAGACAATCCTTCATCAGATCTTATACACTGCCGCTACAGAATCACAAAGAAATTTACTAAATAACAAAAAGTGCATCAACAGAAACAACTGAAATAGCACACATCACTAAAAAGGAAAATAATGATATAATCAAGCTGTTGACTTTCTACATTACTTTATAAGGTTAGGAAAGAAACTGCCATCAATACTAGAAAGATCGAGTTAGTGGACTTCAAAAACATGTTTTCCTGAAAGACGTTTTTAAGAGAAATTATATACATTTAAAAATGACAGTAACTCAAATTGTTCAATCAGTGATTGTCAGTAATTAGTATATGAACAATATTATGGAGGAAAAAAGGCCCAAATAGAGATAATCGCAAACATCACGTTTAAAAAATTAAGAAGTGGAAAAAAAACACACGCTATTTATTCTCTAGGTCTTGTCTTGTATTATTAACACATATTCCGGACTTCTAAAGAAACATTTTAATAAACTAATCCTTAAAACACATGAAGTGGTGGAAACTCTTCACACTAAACTGTCTTACTCCAAACCAAAATACATTTAAAAAAAATAGTAATATGAAACAATATCAAAGAATAAATTATAATTCATTTTTAGATTTTTCTTTCGGACATTAAAATCGGATATTACTTATAGGGTGATCTAATATAAATGGACTATTTTCCCACGCTATATTTTGCCTATCTGTCGATGTGTGCGATCGACAATGGAGAAGTGAATGAAACAAAGAGTACTGTTCATATGATTCTTTGAAGAGAAGCGTGTGTTATCGTATCTGTCTATCACTAGTCTAGGGCAAAGAACGCGTTTCAGATTTTTTTATTTGAGAGAATGACAAACAAATTATTTTTTCTGTTGTCTGAGGTGATTATTTTATCAGTAAGTGTGAAACAAAAAATGTATGAATCCTTATAAATATAAGTAAAGAGTGAGGCTGGCATAAGTGTAGATAAACAACTTGCACATTAATCTTGTCAATGAATTTTTTTAATATAATGATACAGAAATATAGTCAAGAGATGCACATATTTTTCATAAATTATATTTTTAAAAAAATAGTATATAATGGGAGAGTGCTCAATATCGGAGATATTCGCAGTCTGCACCTACCAACATTGTGGGCATAAAATCAACCCTACAACATGGTCAACTTATATCAAGAACGAAAGATACGTTTTGAAATTACATACATACCAACTTACATGAAAAACATACATACATATATACATACAATATTAGGAAAAGACCTTGACAGAAAATTTCTATTCCTTATTAAGTTGCCGGATTCATGGTCCATTTTATCTCTGCTATTTTTTTTTATTCTTTTGTAAATATATAAACCACAAAAACACCAACTTTGAAATGCTAATACCATCATTCCAAAGAATTTGGGAATCTCTTTGACTAAAGAACTATTTTAATGTCTTCTATTTCCAAACAACCGAAAACAAAAGTGCCATTTATTGCCATTTCTCTTGAAATAATAAAAATGTATGTGTCAAACGGTCTTTCAAAAAAGAAAAAGAAAAAAGTCGGCCAATCTACAAGTCATCAACTCTGAAAGATTTGGATAAAACCCCAATACGCACGTACGCACGCGCTGACACAAACGCATTCATATGTATAAATATTTATGAACTCAATCAAGACATACGTATCTATCTATACATGTAGATAACTTTAAGTATACTTAAACGTATTTAAACATATGCATACAAAATATGACTATAGAAATTTATATATATATATATATATATATATATATTATAAATTAATTGATTTAAAATATGTTTTTATCGCTACACAGTTCTAACCATGTTTCAAAAATGGAAGCTGAAAGCTCTGAATTTAATTTTGTAATTAAATTAAAGACATTAATTCCATTTCATCCTCAAGCGAATGTTGGAGTAACTTTTAAAATTACTGGGTTTTAAAGACACAGCAAAAATCATAATTCACGTTTCCAAGGTTACAGAGAAATCCATTCAACCAGACTAGGGATGTTTGCTCTGTAAATTTACATTGAGCACTATTTTGTAAAAATATAAATATCTATAAGAACACCGGATTATATATCTTACTGTTCTTTTTTTTATATATATATATATATATATATATATATATATATATATATATATATATATATTGTACACCAAAGAGTCTATGTCTATATACAGAAGTATACATATACATATTCATACATACATATATTTTATTGCTATATATAAATACACCTATAAACATTCACACATTCCTGCACCATGCATTAACCTGAAATTTATACAGGGAATAGATTTTTATGCAAAATATAAGAATATGAAAATAGCTTTAGGGAATATCGTGATGTTTTACGCCTATATCGGGACACGTCGTCGGAAAAATATTCAGAACTGTTTTTAAAAGCATTATGTGAAGATGAATAAAACACTAGAATGTTATATTCTCATAGGCAATGTCCTAGAATGTTGGACTGGAAATTTCAAAACTGGTAAACTTGTTGTAATAACATTTTGACATGCTTTATAGGGGCTCACGGAACTAAAAAACGAAAATGAATCCATTAAACTTCTGGCAGTTTCAGCGAGAAGAAAAATGTAAATATCTGTATTGGTATCCCTGGGATAGATGCACCCAGAGAAAGGTAAATGAAAATCAAATAGTATCCAAAATGAAGTTCCAAAACTTAAAATCAGCTGAATCAAAAACTAATATTTTGCAACTAAATATTGAAGCTGTTAGACATATATATATATATAAATATATATATATATATATATATATATATATATATATATATATATATATATATATATATATTTGTTTCCGCTGAGATTTACCCAACAAAATATTCTATTTTCTTTCTTTTTTTATATTCTCAAATATTACTTCTAAAATTCATTATGCAATAGAATAGTTAAATTTGGACAGATTTCTGTAACTAGCATAAATAAACGTTTTTCATGCATCCAAATCTTTCTTTTTCCCTCATTGTGTATGAAGTGTTCAAAAAACTTCTTCGATATAAAATTTGAATGTTTGCACTCACTTGAATAGACTTTGAGAATTAGGTAGGACCGATAAATTGTCAGCACTTCCACGTATAGTATCACTACACATACACACACATACATACAAGTACGCACAAGTATATTAGCGTAACGTAATAACAATCCATCAGAATTTTTGTAATCGGTGAAATATAATTTCAGTTCCACTGAACAGTTATTAATAAGATTTCACACTAATGCTCATTTTAAAGGCTTGTATTCCAAAATTCATTCATATACATTCATATGTATGAAATAATTATGAACAGAATAACTCGGAAGAAAATAAGCTTGATATTTTCCAACAAATTACTTGCCAGTTTCAATCACTAAAAATATTGATAAATGTACTTTCAACATTAGCTGAGTCGTTCAAGACCCCCTCAAAAAATACGCGTGTGTTTACGAACTAATGACCACATGATTATAAAAAATATGGAATTTGTACACTTAATATACATGCGCAACGAAACGCTAAAAAATGGTGACATTCAATCATGCTTATACTACCAGAAATAAATTTTAAAAAATCGTGCAAATACGATGTACACAAATACATTTAGATAAATACACATGCACACACATACACACACGTGAACGTGTCTATAACGCAGCTAGCATAATAGCATGTTGTACATTGTCAGCTGACACTTAGGCTTTGAGGGCACTTCACTTGCTCTCATTCCTGCAGTGCTTAAAATGTTCCCTCGGGGAGAGAATATTCAGGTTACGTTTCTAAGGAAGATTGTAGACTTTTTTCTCTTTACGGCAAATGCTTATCTTACATTTTCCATGCAATATATTTTATTAGTTGTAGTAATTGTACTATTTTTACGATTTAAAGTATTTCTACAGATTTTATTTTCTGTTATTTTTTAAGGAACTCGATTCTTAGACCTGTTTCCCTTTCATGATTAAATATATATAATTAATTTTCTGTAATAACATGCTTTTATGTAAGAGAAGGAGACATATATGTCTACGAGAGGAGATCGATAAAATCGGAACCTCACTAATTTTTTGGTTGAATTTTCATAACAAATCTTCGGTCTATAATGTTTGATTAATAGGGAGGCGTTGTGTTAAGCGCATTGACAAGGAAAGAGATTATGTTAAAAAATAAATATTTGATGCGCAAAATAAATAATAAATGTTTATTGACAATAGTTTATGAACTTACTGATGATGTCTCCATCCATCTATATATGTGTAAGTATGAGTGGCCTTCCGACGACAATTTTTCCTCCCACTTTCATAAAAACACCAATATACACAACCATATATAAATCCAAAATTTAAAAATTAGTTTGTCTGACGATTGCAAATAGCGTGAAACCCAGGGTCACAAGCTCACATCAAACCAACTAAATATGTTAGCTCTATTACTGATAGTGAGCGCTTTCCAATAAGTACCGCGCATATATAATATATAAATAATATATATATAAATTAAAATATATATATATATATATATATATATATATATATATATATATATATATATACATACACAACTCACACACACACACACACATTTTATTAGTCTATTAATAAAGCTTCATCAGAGAATGAGATATGGAGAAAAAGAAGGATGAAATTCTGGTATTTTTATTTTTGTTTTGTTTGATTTTATTGATTTATCATGTTAAACGTGATTCAACTTAAACGTTAGTATAAGTTGTGGCGTTCCAAATTCACGGAGAAACGATACGTCCATTGGATTCCAAGCACGACTGAAAAACCGTAAATATTGCTTTATGTAAGTGTATAATAATTCTAGTTTGTCGCTGTGGGTTTCAGATGATAAAGTATATTCGTGGTGGGGCGGAGCGCGCACCTGTGTGTATGTGTCTAGTAGAAATTATGTTTGGTGATTTTTCCATGTTGATTTGAGAAATTTTTACGTACATATCGTTTGTTTTAGATGCGCATATGTTAGATTCTTGAAGAATGGATTTAATAAAGATTGGTCATGTAATATAATATTCTTGGAGTGTGTTTATAGTCAGTAAACGCATTTATAACGAAGAGACATCACGAACTATAAAAAACCGTATCTACGAGCATTAAAGAGATTAACATTTAAGCAATCATTCAGACCCACTCGTATTACACAAGAACAAAACTGACAAAAACTTTGATTATACAAATGCCAACCTAATTTAAAAAGAAGGTAATTCTTTACGCTGATTGTATTTCGAGAGACGACTAATAACAATATTAGTAGCTATAAAAACACGTCAAAAACTTTCTGTTACATCACCAATCTTTATTGAATCCATTCTTAATGAATAACGTATGTGCATCTAAAACAAACGATATGTACGTAAAAACTGTCAAAAATCAACATCCGAAAAACCACCAAACATAATGTCTACTACTACTACTACTACTACTACTACACCCCCTGCACACACGAATATACATTATTACCTGAATCCCACATAGACAAACTAGAATTATTATACACTGATATACATAAAGCAATATTTACGGTTTTTCAGTTGGGCTTGGAATCTGTTAATTTCTTGAAATTTTGGATGGACGCGCTTGAATTCGGAACGCCACAAATTATACTAACATTTGTTTAACATGTCGAATGCACGTGAAACATGATGAACCAATGAAAATCAAACAACACAGAAGTACAAATACCAAAGTTTCTTTCTTCATTTTGTCCATATCTCATTCTTTGATGAAGTTTTAATAAAATTGAAATATGTTAGATTCATCAACTTTTCCTATTTGTTCTTTATGTTATCATTTTGTACATATGATCCGAACTCATATATATATATATATATATATATATATATATATATATATATATATATATATATATATATATATATATATGTAGATGATTATAGTAGTGAAATCGGTATGACTATCAAGTGTTTGACTGAGTCAAATGCCTTTGCATTGTCGACCGCAGCAAAAGTAGGCAGTTATACTTTGTTCGTTATTCAAGTAGATCGATTATTGTTGCATAGTTACGCCTAAAACCTGCTTCTGATATAATAAGTAAAACAAACAGAAATAAATGGAAATGTTCTCATTCACCACTAGAACTGATGAAAAACAAGAGAAAAACTGAGAGATACAATTGTAGATGCAGAAATAAACAAACTAATCCAAAAAGAATGATACACGAAAAATGAAGATAACCATGGCAAATATAGATGTTATCAGGAGAAGGTATCGCGTATAGAATAACAACAAATGCTTACACCTAAAGACAGAGACACGAAAGTTAACAAATCTAGGAACAAGATATTAAGGATAAAATCGTAAAATACTAAGCAAAATTGCATGCTTCGAAAATGAAAATAACACGAATAGTCACCATAGCATATGATGCTCTGCAACAAACAACACGAAATAATCTTTTCTTTTGAAAATGTGAAACGTGGAAAAGAACCATGCGAAAATCGCATAGTAACAGATATTTTGAAAAATGCAGAAGAATTCCAGTCTAGGCAGAAAATTCAGTTTCGATATAATTTATAAAAATGGACACAATAAACTATCACGAATATCAAATACATATAACAAATTATTGAAAGTACATAAATGTACATACATATAGAGAGAGTATATTGCTCTAAGCCATTCTTCTATCTTGATTTTCAACCTTTACTCTTTAGCACTTATGTTAAATTCGAACACGATCTCAACACTCTAAATCTTATTTTAAAAATATTTTTGACACGCTATGACTTTCGTCCTCTCACCGAATTTTAAAGACATTTGTGAGTGTTTGTGGAAAAGTCTGAAATTTTCATTCATGGAATCGTATTTTTTAAAAAATTTTTTATTCACTGCTGTCATTTATAAGAGATACTTTTGCTTAGCTTATAAAAAGAATAGGAAGAGGAGACTTTCAAATATTTTATTTTTGTCTTTTTGCTGATTTTGTGTGGATGTTTGGATATTTTCCTGTGTCCATACATCCAGACCTGGAAAACGAGTAACTCTGTTGTGCATTTTGATTTATGATCAGAAGTCATATCTTTGGAGCCTATATTACGTACACTTTCTTGATATCATTCTCTGTTTAACTAGTTTTTTTGTTTGAAATGATTCATAGTGAGATCACAGCTTATCGTAGACTCTAAATATGATACGTCGTGGCAAGTGAAAATACTTATTGACACTGTGGGGTAGAATTTTGTGAGTTTTTTTTTTTTTTTGTAGATGTATTTGTGTGAAAAAGTGATTAAAAAGGGTGCAGGAGAGAGATTATTGTAGTCCCTATTTAGTGAAACCAGAACGTATAATATAGTTAATATGGCCAAGCCCAAAATGTATGATATAACTAATAGAGCCAAAATAGAGAAGATAAAGTAGAATAGTAAATGTTGTCATTTCGAAAGAAAATATCAAACCCTCAATCATATATATAAATATTGAATACAGCCAATTAGCTCAGGAGGGTTACAGAAATAGAACTGGAAGAATCGGTGACCCTCAAGAAATTTTACAAATAACTATCAATGGTATATGGACAAAACAGAAGCTCTCCATAAGGAAATAAAATGTAAAATTCTCTGAAACAATGGAATTTCAAAATCCAACTATGCATTTATCGTAAATGAATGAGTGCAGGAGTATTACAGAAAGCTGATGTTACTCAAGCATATAGATGAGTAAGAATTCAACAATTACTTTTATCGAGGCTTGAAACAACGCAAAACCTAAAAATAAATAAAATAATCGTTAATTATGTATGAGGGAAAACAGTGATTTCAGTAATTTTAAAGACATTAAATCATATCATTGAAATTTTTAGACTGATAATATATATATATATATATATATATATATATATATATATATATATATATATATATATATATATATTATAAATTTATTCAAATAATGATTTGGCTACCCCTCAAATTGCACACTCGAGATGTTAAACCGGTAGTATCATATTTGGTCACAGGGTCAACTGAAGTCAAAAAATTTCCCAGACAGGCATGTAACAATTAAGTAGAATATGTACACATTTGCATGTATGCACAATACACGCAACTTAGTATGCATGTGCTTATGCGTACATGTCTGTTTATAGTTGTTTTTTTTTTCAGTACTTATACTTTATTTTATATTATATATATATATATATATATATATATATATATATATATATATATATATATATATATATATATATATATAAACATACAGAGAAGCAGAAAGGAAAGATAAAGGGCAGAGTTGTTCAAAGAAAAAAATGACAAGGAAGCAAACTGAGAGAAGAAATTGACAAGGAAGTTAAAGTTCACGTAGTCTAAAATTACGGACATCCGTAAAGGCAAGAAGGAAAACTTTTTTTACGCATGCATTTTTAGCAAAGTCAAAAGAGAAAAAAAAATTTCAAACTCTTAATGAATGTTGTGTTTCTGCAAATACACGCACGCACACATACACACACACAGATAGATAGATAGATAGATAGATAGATAGATAGATAGATAGATAGATAGATTACACAAATCAATGTGTGGTAATTGACACTTTCTCTACAATTCTTACATGTGTGACATCGACATACATGTGCGTATGTTTTGTGATTGTTTTTCGTGTGATTCGTTCTTTTCTGTAGTAAATATTCATGGTCAGTGTTATTTGGTGTAAATCATCTGTAAGATTATTCACTTCTTACGACCCAAACTGACACATCAACGTGGCATTATGCGAGGTAGGGGGTGGAATGAATCTTACGGAAGTAGCTCCTGAAATTACTATGACATCGGCTTCTGGCAGATGAAGAAGGTTGTCGGACCAGTATTGAAACCACTCAGTCTATGATAGATCATATTCATCTAAAATCTCACAGAGAAATTTATACTGATACATGAATTTGTAGACACGTATACACTTGTAGATAATTCTAATTATGCGTTCCTATATGAAAGAATAATATTCTGTCTCTCACACACACATGCACACACACATATATATATATATATATATATATATATATATATATATATATATATATATATATATATATATATATATATATATATATATATAATATGTATAAATATCTTTATGTTCTAGCAGAGATATCTATTGTTGTCCGAGGAAATAACTTTAAAGAAAATGTGTAGTATGAATTTTATTCATATATAAATCTAAAAGCTGAAATCTGCATAAACATGTATCTCATTAACAGAATATTTTACATACCTGAATAAATTTTTATTTTATTATATAGGTCTATTCTATAACTTTCATCGTTTTTTTAGCCACTTAACTTATCGACTATGCAATATTAGTTTTAATATTACTTACATTTCCCCACTTTTGCTTGTATATTGTTTTTATTCTCATTTGCATGTATTTAATGATAGACCACAAGTCCTGTATTGGATTAACATCTCGAGTGTCCATTTAATTAATTTTATGTCTATAAAACATCCTTTTTATTTTGGAAAAAGTGGAATATAGTAAAATTTGTATAATACGAAGAATCATTGTATTGCATAGATATATTCTTTAGCATACACATTTTCCTAGTGAAACATTCCACTGAAGAAATGCCCTGTCCAAGAACTTACAAAAATAATTATACTGATTTTAATAAGAGCCCAAAACATTACTCCACCTCCCAACTGTTATTGTTCTGTAACGTTTTTTTTTTAACTCTTTCGTAATTTGCAATATGGTATTCACATCACTCATTAACTTTGCAATATCTTCTTTCTCATTTGAGCTTATATCTTTCTCATCACCCATTGTTCTATTTATATACCTGAAATTTTAAAAAATCAATAATTATACTATTATATGTATTTATTTACAATATTATGAATAAAATCCATATTCCATTATAAAATCTCACACTATCAAATAAGTCATACCAACATTGGTTGATTAATACCAGTTTTATTGCAAAAACTCTGACTTGCATAATAAAATCAATATTATGTATTTACATATGAAAATGTTGCTGTGACTGAAAAATTACTCCGGTGTCAAAACCAAACAAATGTAGTTGTCCCTTAGGTTGACCGACTGTACTTCTGAATACATTCTTCCACTGGCTATCAGCATGCAACTGTTGTTTGGGAATCTAACCATAAAACAACAAACATAAAGCTAGCCGTGTGAAAAGCATGAAAAAGTCAAGCTGAGGCCAACAATCTTGACAGCCTTTCCTTGTGCTTTATTGACGTCTATGGTAAAGTTAATCCGCACCTGGAAGTAAAGTCGTCTGTATTCAAGTAGAAATTCTACTGCAGTTATGGAGATCCGACGAATGAATACTCCTCTTGCCAACCCATGTTCGGATAGTTGTCTCAATGATATGTGAAAGAACCTGGTTGAAAGTTAGTCGAGATCTATAGCCACTTCGTTGTGGCGAGAGTTCAGAGAAACATAATAGGCATCCCAATTTTTAGTTAATTCTGTGGCTAGAATCGCCGGCAGTTCAAAAGTTCAGGGAAATTAAGAAGTGCCTCGAACTGTATCAACTGACTTGTACTAATGAATCTCCTCAGTAAGTGAGTTTATTTCTTCGAGTGCATCATTTTTGAAGCAGAAATGCCTCACACAGCCACTGGTGCTTACTCTAATCTGGAGTCATGTATTGTAATTTTCTAGCAGCAGAAAAAAGTATATCTTGAAAGTTTTAGAATGTTTGTTTTTAGGGTTGTACAACGTTTTACAAACAAAAATAAACGCGAAGTTTTCCACTCATTTTTTATTTTCATTGAAAAGGAAAGCTATTTTCATCACAAATTGAACTCTGGTGACTTTCATTGACCTTGAAGGTCAGAATAAGTTCTTCTGTCCAAATAATACCTATGCAGCAATTTATCTCAAATAATGTACAACATAATCTTCCTTACAATGACCTGTAGTGACTGCGGAAGACGAAATTAACTTTATCCACCTTACAACTTATAAGGTTAAAAATCTTTGTACTTCATAGCAAACTTAATATCTAACAACATTTTGTCTGAAATTACTTCATTTGGTAAGAAATTTCATGTTTTGCTCATTGGCCATATCTGGTGACCTAAAAATAAACTCCGAGGTCAACCACACATATTCTATGTTATTACTTGGATCTTACCTTTTTTTCTCTGTTTTTTTTTTTTTATAGATTTTTCCTAAATAGAAGCCAAACTTCAATTTTTCACCATGACACAACCAATATTAAAATATCTCCGTAATAACCCATCATCTGTATAAATTCGCACTTATTGTGCTTTCGAAATATTCAAAACATCAAACATTCTCTTTGTTTCAGAAAACGAGCAAATGATTACATCTCAGGAGCAAATTAACTTGTTCAACAGATTTGAAGTTCGATTCTTGGTACACTACTATATAGAAATTATATTCATGCGGAATTGTTTTATGCAAATGATTTTGCTTGTGAAGTCCATGTGGGAATCGACACTGTAGTTGATTTACTAATGATTCTTGTAGCATGTTATCCCCAAATAATCTATATTTGAAGTGAGATTGAATTTATTATTGTATATTTAGATCTTTAATATCTGTAAATAAACTTCTCTGAAAATGTTTATAACATTTTAACATTCACGGTACAGCCTTGCAATAAATATCTACAGTTATGCTATTAGTTTTTGTAGAGAGCGTTTCATGTTTAGAAAATACTTACGTGTTTCAATCTTCTTGAAACTGGAATTTGAAAAAAAAATGAATTTAAAATCTTTAGCTCTTAGCATTCAGCTACCATCAGAATCAATAACAAAGATGTTTCTAAATTAATAATACTATATAGTAAGGGATAATACTATTTCTAAAATTATTATTATTATTATTATTATTATTATTATTATTATCATTATCATTATTATTATTATTATTGCACATATATTCCTCAGTATTAAAAAAAATAATATAATTTCACTCATGGTTAGATTTTGTTGATTTATAATATCAAACCATTAGAATACATTCAATACCATATAATGTGACATTTTCCAAGAATCAGTGTCAAGTTTTTCCGACTGTCCTTATTTACATGATATGAAATCGTTTTTGTTCTTGATTATTGCACATTTACTATTCATATTATTTATTCATTCCTATGTTGTTGACTTTAATTCATAAATGGACAGCATGAAAGCGTTTATATTTCATACCATATACGCGTACAGTTCCTTTATAGAATTTTAAATTTCTGTCTTCTTTATGCGTATATCCTTGTGTGTCGTGTTTAAAATTGGTGAGAGACGAATAAATAAGCACTAACTGTGAGATGTTAAACAGTGAAATCTTTAAATGACAGCAATTATTTAAAAATAAATCACAACAGCTGCTCAAAGAAAACAAAACGGGTGTTTTTACATTGCAGCATAGTTTTTTCTTAAATTTTCTTTTTTAATCTTATTCGAATATATTTTCTTACCAGTTTAAATTACAAAAAAAAGATTTTATTATTGTGAAACAACGTTGTATATATTTTTCATTATTAACGTATGTATTCTAAGAAATCTGCGAACATAAGTTGTAAATTTAATAGTTGTAGCATTTATAATTTTGTGCTTTAAACGATAATATAAACAAAAAGAAATAGATATTGCCTTATCTTTCTTCTTCTTCTTCCTCTTCTTCTTCTTCGTTTTTTCTACACGAAAAAGAAATGGTTATATGGTCAGGGTGAAACGTCTGTCTATCGAAATATGATTTGTGTTCCTGTAATTGAGATGCATGGATTTACTGAAAATATTCATGAGACTTAAAGACTAAGAAAACGATTTGCTTCGTCATCCATTATTTAAAAATTATATCTATATGTGTGTATGTGCATGTGTGTGTTTGAATGTATATACATGAAGGTTTGCATGTGTGTACGTGCGTGTGATGCGAGTTATGTAATATCTCGTGCTATATACAAGAGTGCATGAATAAGTCTGCTGGTAGACACTGAATTTTGATTTGACACTTTTATCATGGAATGTTCGATCTATGTGATTAATATTCATCACTGAATTAAGTGCATTGACAAGGGAGGTTATTATTGTGAAAAATAAATATTTGGAAAGTAAATTATATGTTTCTTCCATCATTAGGCTACACACACACACATACACACACACACACACATATATATATATGTGTGTGTGTATGTGTGTGTGTGTCTATGTGTATCTTCAACTATAGTTCCTATATATATATCTTATTTGTTATGCAGAAACGTACGCTCATATTTACGCCCATACGTGCTGTAATAAATTCATGTAGCGACTGTAATTCTAATTGTAACTGTGCGAATATATTTAGTCATGACACGTAAATACAAATTACTTTTTGTGCTTTTGTGTATTTAGGAGTTCTTTTTCACGTATCAACAAAACAGAATAACGCAAACGCAACAAATATACAAAAAAATTTTCTAAGACAAATATTTTAGCAATGTTAATTTTTCCCTTTAAACTTCATGCTTATATATATATATATATATATATATATATATGCATGTGTGTATGAACTTTTTGAATGTGCGCGTGCAGTGTTATTACACTAAACAAATGTCTACTTCTGATTTAAATCATTCTTGTCAGACATATTTATAAATGAGAAATAGATTGACCATTCACTGACGTAGCGTTTAGACGGCATCCGAGGACAGTGG
Source organism: Acanthosepion pharaonis (assembly GCA_903632075.3). Classification (NCBI taxonomy): domain Eukaryota; kingdom Metazoa; phylum Mollusca; class Cephalopoda; order Sepiida; family Sepiidae; genus Acanthosepion; species Acanthosepion pharaonis. The sequence goes on along the minus strand of CAHIKZ030005510.1, from coordinate 2,424,676 downwards.
ATACGATGATTTTTCAGACGAATAGAAAGTTTGTCAGACAACAAGATAGGCATGAACCGTAAAATAGAAGGCATAAGTAGGTATTTCCAGTTTTGTTTTTGGTGATGTTGAAAGTATGTCTATCTGGCAGATTAGTGTTAGATAATAGCCTCACCATTCGTAGATAATTGGAAATTCATTTGCACTCGACTTTGGTGATCAATCAATACAACACCTTTAAAAAGGACCGTTGACTGGACTGGTATTGTGTAGGAATTATTAAAATTGCTGCGGATATAAAGATTACTAAATGAGGGTTGGAGTGGGGAAGACATGGAAAATTGGTGTGAAAGAAAGGATAAAGGGAAATTAGAATGACTAGATAGGGATAGAAAAGGTAATCGAATTAATTAATCATGAAGAAGGAAGAAAAAAAGCAACTATCAGAGAAATATCAGTCAATAGTGGGGAGGCCGAACAAGAAGCTTAATCATTTGTTCTGGTCGAGAACTTTTGAGTATCTCGTATTGTTACAGTTGTTACAATATAGGCTTTTTGTAATGTACGAAGAGGAAACGTTGATGCTTTAAATAGATATTGGGTATTGTAAAAAAGGGGGTAGCGAGGAAATTTAAAATTTGAACACAGAAGAATTAATGAAAATTCCTAAAAAATTAATCTGATTTCTAATGTAAACGATTGTTTTGTATGGTGACCAGAAAAAAGTGATGATAGAAATTAAATAAAAATAATTGAATGAGAAACAAAATAAAAAAAAAAGAAAATCACTGAAGTAAAATAAGTAAATAACTGTTTAAAAAATAAAATCAGAAAAGAAAAACAGGGCGTTTTGTAAGAAAATGTTAAAACCTGAAGAAAATGGGTAAATAAAAGACAAAATAAATGGGAAGTTCAGACTACAAAATGAAAAGTCGAGGATTATGGTTGGTACGAATCTCAGCATTTAGAAATTCCTTGTAAAATGGTGTTTAGACTATAGACTATTTATTGTCAAACCAAAGTTTATACAGTCAGTAAGAAAATTCATTAAAAAAACAAAACAAATACAACTTAAAATGCAAACACACACGAACATATAAATGTGTGTGTATACATGCGTGTGTTCTTGCACGCGCGCGTGTGTGTGCGCGCGCGCGTGACGCCTGTGCAAGTAGATGTCATGCCAAGCAGACGCACATGTACGCATTTATAACGTGCCGTTGAGGCTCCGATGTTAGCAAATTCAAATGAAGACACATGAACATTCCGACACTCATAAACCAATTATAGACGGCCATATAGTATAAAATTTCAGCATGGTCAACGCATTGTAAAGACAGCAGTGGTAGATCTCATGGTTTCCGCAGCAGAGATCAGTGAATATAAATACCCAAAAATATAACCATGGACAGCTGGGAATACTTTACTTCCAGTAGGAGTACACGTCTCACGTGGTGTTACGAGAGGGGCATCGAGAGAATCGAATGGCACTCTGTAGTTTTCCGTGATGAGAGTAGAACCTACTATCATCAAGTAAAACTACATGTGTTCATGCAAGTGAGGGTCGTTTGTGTGTGCGAACGTAGACCTGGGAATATTCCAGAGTTTCCTTGTCCACGACACAGAAGCCTATTCTCTGGTTTCATGTGATGATTCAGCTGAATAATGCCCACCTATATGATACCCGTACTACGAAATATATGCTGTAAGATGTCCGACAACTTCTCTAGCCAGTACGATTGCCAGACCTGTTCTCCATTGAACATCTATGGGACAAACACATGAATAAGTAAGATGCAATCAAGATAAAACAAGATGCAAGCACGCACACACATACACACACGTTTGTCAATATATAATATCATAAAAATAATGCCAATCCGTTGCTGATCTTCAGATAACTGTCATTTTGAATAATCTCTTTTTGTTTCTGTTGTGGTTTTATCTACTCAGACATAAATCATTCGCGCTGTAGTTTTTGCTTGATTTTATCTCAATGATTCATCAAAGAAGTAAACTATTTAAACATATTTACATACACAATACATACATACATACATGTGTGTGTTTGTGTGTGAGAGAGAGAGAGTAAGAGAGTGTGTATGTAGAGAGAAAGAGATAATTAGTTTTTACATATATACGCGTTTACAGCAACTCACAGATACGTATATACCAGTTCGGTTTGTTAGCATAAATGTATTTATATATATATTTATTTGTTAATTTTGGCAAAGAACCAAATGAAGCGAATTGTAAATTACCAAGATTCTGCTGTTCCTATATTCTAAGTAGGAAGGGGCCTACTGCCTTAAAATCAGCATTCTAAATCCTGACATCGAACACTGATTAATAACACAGGTTAATGGGTAATACGCCTCTTTGTCAATACTTCTGTGCGTGTTTAATTAATGTATTAGTATTATATAGAATGTAATAGAATTGTGTGACGTAGCCACGATTTCATTAACCACATAGGCGTAAGGCTAAAAACACCCCAAAGTAAAATCTCAAATTCTAGTCGAAAATTAGTTAGATATAAAAGAAAAATAAATAAATGAATAAGAATAGATAAAATCCAATGCTTTCAACTTGCAAGCGAATACGTTCTATGATCAGCCATACCCTCCTCTTCTCTTCACAAATTCTTTCCCCCTTTACATACTCTTCCACCCACAAGCCAAGGGCCCGTGAACTTTGAAGTGACCCGACGCGAGAATGACCTGGTTCCAAAATTTCGCAGCTATCAGGCGGTTGACCATAAGTGAATTCCAGGCACCATCAGGATCTCCTGCTGCGATTCACATGATCAGACCCTACTAAGTGTGGATTGAAGTTTTGGCCATCGCAAAAACACTGCGTGATTTGCGCCCCATCCTCCTGCGTACCCAGTCAAGGACGAAGAGTACCCACGTGACTGTCTTTGGGGACAGCAGAAATCTAAAAAAGGATTTTCAGTTTTCATCTGACCAGTGGCAGATGAACGTCGCTGGGCAAAATCGTCCCGATTCCAAATAGACTGCCCACTGAGATGAAGAAGACAGCAAAGTCTGTCGACTAGAGATGAAAGGACTGCTATGAAACTGAATCGACCCAACGAAACGCCTGTACGAGATGCTGGGGACCATCGAACACTTGTGAAAGAAAAGGAACCCAGGAAAATTGCCAGCCGACCAAAATATTGTTTTAACATAAGAACTCCCGCCTCGGCGAATCAGAATTTTGTGTGGAAATATCAACTCGAATGACAGATAAGTTAATTCTCTTGGCTTGTTCTTTTTTTTTATGTATATGTATGTATTCGCTCGCGCCTTCTCTTCTTTCATGGTCCCCTTCCCCTTTGTTAAATGAATTTTCATTTTTTTTCTTTCTTTACCTGTTTATATGTTTATAAATAAATGTTTTATTTTGAAATCCATCGTCTTGTGTCTGTTCTTCGTTGACTCCATTGTGTCACTTCCATTTCTGAGTGAAGACCAATAAAGGATCCCACGTTTTCCTTTTTTTTAACCCGTGGTTCATCTATATGCTACAAGTTCGTAACAATTGTTACACAGATATGTACTTATTTTTTTACTGTTATATATATTTTAGTTGCAGATTTTCATGCTTTAGTGTTTGTTAATTAATATCCACTATATTCATTCAACAATAAAATTCTGGTATATTTGGATTAGAATGTAATTGTTTATAAAAAAGATTTTTAAAGGTGTACGTATTTATGTGCAATACCATATTTAATTGTGTTAAATAGCAGCTACTGCTCCATCTCAATTTTGATAGCGTGTACCTTTTCATTACAAATTCATCGTTCTGTTTGATTGACCGTGGTTCATGGAGAGTGACTAATCATCTTCATCTCATTATTACTAATGAATTACGTACAAGAATTTTAAATGATGGCATCAGTTGCTACGAATGCATTTAGCACATGACACCCTTCTCAAAAGTTAGACCTTTTCGACACAGATGAAATTCAAGCCATTAAAAATAAAATCTTGTCATTATGGATGTATGCCATTTGAACTAATGATATTTGTTATTGGCGGATAAACATTACAAGGCCGATATTCATTTCATAGGCAAAGATATATTGAACATATGTATATGACTGGTAGAAGGTGTAAGTGTATCATTTTAGTCGTTTTCTATTCTGGCAATGTAACTGTTACAAGCGTGTGGGATATCAATGATAGCTGTTTGTGTTGTGGAGATGATTACTAATGTTTACAACGGGAAAAGGCTTGAGGTCCCAACTTTCCGTTGAGCTACCACTAACTTTATGATTATTTGTCAAGTATTGTAAGGTTAGAAAAAGTGAGATTATATTTAATGTAGCCCATCATGTTTTTAAAAGCTGCAGTTAGATGTGAATTCATCAACAAAATGTGGTACGTTTCAATCAGTAAACGTACAAAGTGAGACTCAATCAAGTTGCGATAAACGAAAGAACAATAGTAAGTTGGTGTTTGGTAGGAATCACAGTTTTAGTTCAAGCTAGATTAAATGTAGGAGAAGAATATCTCTCATGACGAATTATGAGAGGACAGTTATGAGCCGACTGAAGTAAGGTACTTTTGAGCCACATAGCATAATGTCAAAAATGTTCTCTTTCATGAATTGATATTTGGCGGATGTAAAATTTCCAGTTACTCTTCTTTATCTGATACACGTAAATACACTTCAATCTCTCACGAATGTGTATACTGGTGGGCTTGGTGATGCAGTAATATACAGTCTTTGAGGTGGCCCCAGCTCCTTAGAGCATATTCTTACTGACTGCATAGACGTCATGCCGCATTATACATGTAAACAATCAGGCGTTGCAGCAAGGAAGAGATGATACAACCAGTTCTCAATAATAGAGCGAAGTTAAGATGAAAATTGTATTCCGTTTGCTGTTCGTCGAAAGAAATCAGGACGTTTGCATAAGTGCTACCTGACCGCATGACAACGTCACCTCACAGTTGGACGATAGGATTTTTTCAATAAGATATTTAGGAGGTTTTACTGCTTCTACCACGTCGTCCTAACTTGGATTCTTTAGGTTATCTTCTGTTTGGGTTAAATGATTCCACACAGATGACGTTGTTATTGCAAGGTGGCCAAATCGTTTGACAGCACATACTTCAAGGAGGTTATTTATGCGACTTTATATCAATCCCAATGCTGACTGTATGGAAATGTTGCACAGTAATACTGCTAACATATGCACAATATTTCATTTTTATAATCAGAAAAATTATAATTTTGTCGGATTAGTTTACTCCTGTAACTTACTTGTTTGAAATTCAACGTGGATATATATATATATATATATATATATATATATATATATATATATATATAGATAGATAGATAGATAGATAGATAGATAGCCCTAAATATACATATCAAAAACAAACTAATGCTACATACTAAATAAAACTATTTTAATAGAATATAAAACTAACAGTTAAGAAACTCATGTTTGTCATCTATTTCGAGTAGTTCGATTATAATCTTTAATGGAAGTTGATAATGTTTTATTAATACCAGATAAAAGAATCACTTTCGAAGCATCTTTGATGGGAATAGAAGTTATATCGCTTACTTTATGTGTTCATTTTTGTTATAAATCGTTTTAAAAGATTCGTGTTGTTCAATTATGATTCGACCATGATGATTATCTAGTTTTTTGGGTTTTTTTTTACTTTTACAGCCGACATTGATAGAGGATATATCCGTTACATTTTAAACCCTGAAGCGAATGCCACAAGTGACAGCTTTTTCTTCAAAATTGTCGACAAAGGTAAGTTATATTTTTGTTTTATCTAAACAAATTCACATCAAAGTTTCGATTATTGAGTTTATATTTTAGGTCATTGTAAACCTAAAAGAGTATTCGAGTTATGAAGCATAAAACTATGAATCCTAATACTTTCCCATGTAAATGAAAGATTATAAGTAATAATGAATGAAGTGTCAGTGATATATTTTCCTCTTTGACCAGTATTCCAGTTAAATAAGTTATTCTTTTGACTCCATAAAGCGACATTGTTATTACCAACGTATATGATTTATTCATTATCAACATATAATCAATGACAAAAATTACATTCTTTGTGACATGTAAAGACACTAAAATAGATAGATAGAAATTTTGAATAACTGACACAACGATTGCAATAGTGGTTGTTCTTACTTCTTTAATAATCATTTTCAGTATATTCATCAATGCTGCTCGCATAAGGAATTTTTAATTTTTACCTTATTTTCCACCTGACCTAATAATTTTTATGTATTGAACAATTAGCACTTGCTTGGCAACCGTAGTGTTATCTCCCCATGCGGTATGCAACACAAATTTACGAGACGTAAGCGAACTCCCTATTAATCACGTACCTCAGGCCATTGCTCTTGGCACCATACTAATTGACCCGATAATTGGCGCGAAAAATCATTTTTTCAGTCCATGTGAAATTAAACGTAAGATCTAAAATGTATTAGTTATTAACTGAAATTTTATTTTATTTTTGCTTTAATGTGCCATCGGGTGTGTTGCCAAAATACGCGATTTGTGTGTGTGTGTGTGTGTTTCGGTAAAGACGAGGAAAAAATTGTACTAGAAAATCTATATGGAAGTCTATGAAAAATATACGACCGTATACGATAACATTCGGAAGATTCTCCTGTGCTTCCAAGTGGAAATCATAAAGTCCCAAGGATCTTGAGAAGTTGAGAATTGAACTGTAGAATGAATATAGGCTTGGCAGGCCGGAAAAACACCAGTTTTCTTTTCTTTCTTTTTCTTTTTTTTTGGGGGGGTGGGTAGTATTTATAAAGTGAACCAAGCCTCTAGCATTGTTTTGGTGCGGGTTTGCATTGCCAAAGTAAATGAAAATTAATGCATGAATAAATCTATTCAAAACTGACCTTTGCGAAAAGGTTATCTTCAAAAACTTCATATATATTTTTAGATAACTTCAGTAATAAGAATAGACAAGAACATGACTGTAACAGACTTTGAAAGTAAAAGAACCTGACTATATCCTCTCTTTTGCTAAATGTAAACTAAAAGATTACAAAATTAAATTGCAATAATAATTGCTCTATCGATCTCGAAAGAGAACTTGACCTGCATTAAAATTATTTTGAAATCCTTCCGAATGAGATGTAAGAAAATCAATGCTTATTTGTGCCTTTTAGATTTGAATAACTCTGGCACAAGGATGTTTTTCTTTAGCAAGGATCAGTTTTGGGTAACCAGAAAGTATATAACTTGCTGAAGTAATCATTTCTGTAATCGATACACATTTACCATTCAAGTACTTTGGATTTAATTGACTCTTATACATTATTTATGTCAATGGATGTCTTCCTGAATTAATTTATTAAAAATGTCAAGATCTGTTTCTATTGGATCATTAATTACTGTACCCTCCACTACTTTGTGATTATGTCAAAAGATTTTTCGTTCAAATACATAATGAGTTGAGATAGATGCGGATTCAATGAAGCTAATGCTCAGATTATACGCTGGCTATTCACGAGGCTATTGACAAATCACTGATTTTTTGAAATCAGTTTCGAAAAATCAGTGCCTTGTCAATTTCAAGTGAAAGTAAATCTCCTTTAGTTATAAGGTGCCTTATATAACGCGATGGTTAGCAGTTTGTGTCGAAAACCAATTTGTTAATGTAGTAAGTTTAATAAGCACTGGGCGTATCAATATTGTACCAAAGAAATCACATAAGGTGCCTATTGTAATTAAGCGAGCTAGTTTCGCTTGACCGTTCCCAGTGAATTTGATCCTCACATGTGTCCCACTGTTGTGGCTCTGATTAAAGTAAACTAAGTATATATAAATTTTATATGAATGAAATGATTGGTTTACATAGAGGTAACATACAGTTTATCGTAATATATGTTTCGTATTTAATCTACGGGAGTTGGCATATTGTATAGCTATTTACTATTATGGCTCAGTTAACTGTAGTGAATAAAAGCACATGTGGCAAAACGCTATGTAAATCCTAACATGCAAAAAATAAAAAATTGAATCGAAATTAATATCATTACAGTTAATGCTATAATAAGTATTTAATAAAACGAAGTAATTTAAAACTATAAGCAGTTACAAATTATCAAGAACGCCGGGATGACTGTTTTTGATACATACAATGTTTTTAAACTATATACAAATAATCAAAGTGGAAAAGTTTTGTGCAAGGGTTTACGCATGTATTCTTGCTTCAGTTACAAAAGATATTAATTGTAAGAAATTATTAATTCGAACTCTGCCTCAGAGACAGACATTACTTCTGAAAGCAAGTCAATTATTTGGGCGTGGTCTTTGACCTGACAAATTCCTCAGGGATTTGGTTGGGTTATGTTGTCACGAAGTAATCAGCGTATCAGCATAGTCGAAGGTATTTCCGATGCTACTTAAGCTCGGGAATGTTGGCTTTCAGAAAACAACTAACAGAAATAAATATTTTCTTTCTGTCGTAAAACTGGTATCAGATGAAGGAAGACATTAGCTGTAGCTAGTGCTAATTCTTCCAAATTCGATGGGGAAGAAAAGATAGGAAAATAGAAATAATAAAATACAGCTGATAATTAATTTGAAGCCATAGTTAAATGATGCTTTTGCAGTGTAGCAATGAATGGTTGACTCAATGGTTGGAAATTAAAACGTGTTCATCGTCTACAATGGAGTAAAATTTTTACCATCGATTTATGTTTGGGTGTGGATTGGATCTTGTTTCGACATTGTTTACTGTCTTAAAATATTCGGAACTTTTATTTGATTATGTTCAAAGTATTGGATCAAGTGGGAATTGAATATTGTCATAACCAAAAACGTTATGTCCTTCAACTCGAGTTTCTAATATAGCAAGCAATATCAATCCAGAGAGTGAAAATATCTTAATCGAGTTATATTTGCCTTGTTTTTATTGACAAACACATAAAATATAAAAGATTTTTACTTCCTTCCGAGACATTTAGATTCTTGATCGACATTATCTGAAAATAGATTTTAAGAGTAATTTTCAGTTGACAAAAATTCAGGTGCTTTCAAAATAAATACAACATATTTTTGAAGAAGTTCCCATTTCGCTGAATATAAATTATCAACTTTTATTGATAAAATAATCCAAAACTAAAAATTATTTCGCAAACATTTACAAAAATTTAATCACACTTTACAATAAATTCTTAAAATTTGAAAATTTAAAAGTGAATCTATAAAATGACATTATAAGTATTCATGAAAATCAAAGAATTGTATCCGAAGTGGTTTGTCTTGCCTATCGAGGAAAGCCTTGACATCTCTCTCTCTCTCTCTCTCTCTCTCTTCATATATATATATATATATATATATATAAAATGGACTCTCCTATCGTGAACGATAATAAATGAGGGTCAGCAGTGGATGGTGCCCTGCATGCTAGCAGGGGCTGTTGTGGAGAAAATCAGGTAAAGGAAAGACATATTTCATTTGTGCTTTCTTAAGTGCGAAAAATGAAATGTCTTTCCCTTACCTGATTTTCTCCACAATATATATATATATATATATAACTTTTAGGAATACGTTATGAAAGCGTCGCCCATGTGACGACAGCGTGACCACGTTAGACGGAAGGCTGATCATTTTAAAAATTTTCAGTTATCTGTTCTGAATAAGACTTGTGTTTTTATGTCCATCGTATTTGTCATATTGAACTGAATTGTATTTTGATGAATATTGTCTTGAAAAAGGTTTAATAAACCGAAACGTCAGACGTCGACATTTCTTTCATTTAACTACATTTAAGGATTTTTGTTTGTTTTTTCAAAATTTCTTCATATATATATATATATATATATATATATATAAAGAGAGCGACAGACAGACAGACAAAGACAGAGAGATATAGGAGAGAAAAAATTTATAACTTTCTGTACATAAATATATATATATATATATATATATATATATATATATATATATATATATATTTAAAAGAAAAAGAGACCACTTTAAGGTACCATTATAATAATTTATTTCACCAGAGTCCTTTTAAAAGGACGCCGGATCATCAGATAGCACTTCCAACAACGAAATAAAACGAAAAATGAATATATATATATATATATATATATATATATATATATTATAGCGTGTATATGTGGTTTAACAAAATAAAATGTTTTATGTACAAAAGTGTAATATGATTTTCGTATGATTTTTCGTATAAGGAAATGTGAATATATCACTTTCTATTCATACTTGAGACACTTCCCCATCATCACTTGCGCATAACAATGTTAGTTCGCGCGACTTACATATATGATCAGATCTCCGAGGTTTTCAGACTAAGATCAAACGGTAAGATTATTTACTCTGACGTGTTACATTTTAGTTATTAAGGGTTCTTCATGTGCTGAGATAGTTGGTAACTCTAACCAATTCAATGGTAATCGTAACAATTTATGTAATCAACCGGTAACCTTACCTATGTTTTAATCTAAACCATTTATTCAATCCACCAGTAATTTTAAATATTTATTCAAACCATCTGTACCCGTACCCACTAATTCACTCCATGGGTAACCATAAGCATTTACTCATACCACCGGCAACCTTTACCATTTATTCAACCCATCATTAACCGTAACTATTTATTCATTATACTCGTAACTATAACCACTCATTCAATCCACAGATAACATTAAGCATTTGTTCATTCTATGGATAACCTTAACCAGTTGTTCAATCCACTGGTATCCATTTATTTAATCTACTGGAAAACCATAATCCATCGGTAAGCTTAACTATGTATTCAACCTAAGAGCGCAGATTGTTTTCATTTCTCTCTCCATGCTGGAGGAAATAATGTATCAATGAATGTCTCTCTTTGTTAATTCGTCCTTGCGATGTTACTTCTTTCTTCCGCTAGGCAGAATTCGTAACACATACCGGAAACGTAACACTTAATGTGTTGACTACATCTACAAGGAATCTACTCAATGGATAATAAATATAGTGATTCCCAGCAAATGAATCTATAATCTTAGTAGAATACCTTCTTTGTGAATATTGTGAAAACACTCAAAAGAAATATATGTAGCCTATTATATAGATTTGCTAGTTGGTCCATAGTACACATTCTAATATAATTTTGCTACATTCATAGCAGCAAATATGATATGTGTTACTTTGTCAATGTCTTAATAAAATACAATAAATTTGATGAAGAAGCAAACGCTTTAATGTCATTTAAAAAAGAAAAATGGAAAACTTTGTTGCTACTCAAATAAAATTGATTTAACCTTGTTTTTCAGTTAACTCAAGGGAGATAATTAGTTTCTTCTTCAGATATGCAGTGATCTTCAAAAAGAAGTATTTCTGTGATGCAAACAAACATTAAAGAATTTATTTTATTTGTATTTTCTTCAATTGTTAATCGATTTCTTTTACAGGCGGGTAAACACACACTTCATTTCTTAACTGAATTCTATAGTTGTTTTTCCCTAAATATTTTTGCCAGTATAGCAACATTTTCTCTCATAATAATGCGTTTTAATAGTATTTCTGTTGCGTTTGTTACTATTGATAATAACTATTTGATAATATATGAGTAAAGGTTGAAGTACATGGTTAATAAGCAGAACTAGCAATGACCCGTCATCAGAAAGCTACCCTGAAACGAAAGGACCTAAAGCAAAACAGATTTTACTCTCAAGTGATCAACACGAAAATCATTAAAGCAATAAATTTTACAATCGTCATTATCTGTTTTCATTTTTACTTTCTACCAGTTAATTTTCTATTATTTATAAAATTGGTAATCTTGCTTCGTTCATAGTGACTTTATTTTTCTGGTGGTTTATAATATAAATTTTAATGTTTTCGTTATCATTGTTAAATATTTAGTACAATTCGAAATACTTGAGTAAAATCAAAAATCCCCAGATTCAGTTTCTATCAACATATTATTTCTTCTAGACAATACACTGTACTATATAAATAGAATAACGTTGCATAAACCTTTTAAAACCTGATATAACTAGCGAAGAATCTGTAAAGGGGGATTATTTTCATCAAATTGCAAATTCAATCTGTGAAATATAGAAACCGGATTTTAACTTAAAATTTTAAATTTCTGAAACAAAACAGATACGAATATTCCTTTAATTTGGAATTGGGATTATTTACAATATTAACTTGGATGACTTTTATCAGAATTTATTGTGAAAATTGACATTCGGGCCACCTTTTTCAATAATACGTCGCAAATCGCAATTGATATATGAAAAATTAATTAAATCATTGTTCAGAGATATTGTGTTTGTTACGAGACGGAATAAATGATCAGCTTTAAGACATCTGAATTATCTGACCTGCAAACAATATTTACGACCTGATGTGAGTTCGGATAAATAATGATATAAAGTGTAATGAAATGGAACACAAAGACAGCAATTTCATTAAACATGTCAACGTGTAATAGATGACGCAAAGAAAAAAGAAGTTATTGATTCAAATAAATAAACATAAAATATATTAACAAAACATATTGACATAATTATTCTTCTAATGTTTTGTGTTGGTTTTGTGATTCAGGAAAGAAAACAACTTCCTCGTTTGAAGTTGTTAATATTTATAGATTTTTCAAACTTTATGAATTGATAAGGAACTTAAAATGAAGTGTTAGCATGATTAAATTCTCTAACTTATTTTTACAAAGTAGAATTTCTTTTTCTTTTCAACAGACGTGGCTTGACGTGACATGCGCTCTGCTACTCTTTGGCTGGGCAAAAGAGACGCACCAGGGAAGATCAAAAGATGAACGTTTTGATCTGCACTAGAGCGCTTCTGATTCAATAAAAAATGTTCACTAAGATAGTTTTTCTTGTAGCTAACCTGGAAATAATCCAAATGTACAGAATTTAGTTCCTGGTTGTGAAAACAGTCACATCTGATAAGGCGCTACAAACATATCTATTTTGCTGAGTGTACAGGACAGATCAAAACATGCTATAATTGATTTATCATTGATATGTAGCCTTAAAAACTTACCGTCATCTTTTGACAGTGTGCGTTGCACTTGATACACAACATTTCAGCATACTTCTGTAATGGGAGATTTGAGCAATCATATGTTGAAACATATTGAAAAGAAAGAAAAAAGACATTTTTATACGTTCTTCATTTTATTTTCATTTTATTTATCTATATTACCTATGTTTATAGTTTATACATGATAGTCTTCTGATGAACAAATTGGCTGGTTCAATCGCAACTTCTACAGGGATTATTGTTGATAAATTAAAGCAAAAAGAATGAAAATAATAAACAAGCCTCGACAATATTCTCTCTAAATCTGATCCAATGTAATTATTTGACTTGAGCTTTAAAATGACTAATTAAATACTTAAAACAAACTATTTTCGTAAGTTGATCGTTGGACGGAACATTATTTTATGACGAATGTTTTAATTATAATATTTAAATGATATCTTTTATTTTCTTAGGGAATTTTTGTTTTCCGTATTTATGAAAATCTGTCAGAATTTCGTAATTTGACAGCTGATTACATTTTTAGTAATATGTATTTCAGATATCAAACTCGATATAAAAAAAAGTTACTTATTTTATCAACATGTTTTCTAACAAAACTAAAATACCAGGAAATAAAGTGAGTGTTGTATTTCTACTTGTTTATTCCATTTGTTACTGGGAATCTTTTTTGTCGGCGCATTTGATATAATTGCTGATGCGCAACTAGTTTGTCTGTTCCGAGCACATTTAATCTCAAAGGGGTTCGCAAAGATGGAGGTTTGTGCTGAAACAATAGTGAAAGCAAAGAGAGAGAGAAAAGGAAGCATTAGGAAGAAAAAAATAAGGAAAAAGCAATAATACAAAAGAAATCAGGTTAAAATGAAAGCAGCCGGGAAAAAGAATAAAAGGTTATCTTTTGACGATAGACATTCTACTCTTGCGTACATGGACCAAAATAAAAAAAAAATCACTTTCCATAATCCTTCCAACGCGACATACAAACATCTCGAATACTATATGTTCGCCACAGAATAATTCGTGTTCTTTTTTATTTTTAAAATAATAAACACAGAGCATGTTCATGGGTAATATTTTTTGTCTTTTTCTGTAAAGAAACGTTTTATTTTTTAAACTAGCAACACTAGTTACTAGCAATGAGGTTCCATCATGATAAGCGTAGTTTTATTTGGACATTGTTTCTTCGGCTAACATGGGCATATTTGCTTACTTTTTAAAAAAAAAAAGGTCAGGGGGTGGGTTTGTAATGCGCACTAATATGCAACGGTATTTGTTCAAAAGTTTATTTAATTTATGATTAGCACAGGTTGGATTATTTTGCTCGTTTTTGGTTATCATGGATTCTATCAAATATAACTATCAAAGTACTTATAACGGAAACGCTACTAAAAATCAGCAAAGTTTGTAACATTGTAAAAAGTGCTAAATCAAATCTCATGAAGAATCTTGGTGAGATAATCAACCAAAATATTGTGATTCTAGGAACTTGAAATTGGAAACCTTTAAACTAAAACAATATTGTTTTAATTTTACAGGCAAAAAAAATGTCACAATATACCTTAAACAATTCATAGTATTGTTTTGAACGCTGCTCCCGTCGCATCCTGCACACATTCAAAAGGGTCAACTTCAAACAAAATGACAGGTAAACTTGACAGCAGCAGTACACGTATTTTTCTTTATGTTTAGGGGAAGAGTGAAAAGGACTAACAGGCAAAACATCAAATTAGAAGACATACGAAATTAGTTTTAAATAGAGAAGTACTAAGACTTATGTCTTTTGCCCGTCTTTGTTTTCTGTAACACAAGAAAAACAAACTCAGAAACTTTATCAACCGTTAAAGTGTTCACCTCTGGTGAAAAACAGAAAATCGATTTCAGTCTGTGTGCTTTCACAAGTACAACACAGATGACAAGTAGCACAAGACACTTCCAAGAGAACGTTGGTCGGGAATGGTTGAACTCAAAGTTTATGTCTAAAAGAGAACATGAGCAGAAAGACCGTTCTTCACCTGCTCATTGCTCTTAGCTTTTCGCTGTCACATATGACTCTCTTTCTTCTGTAGCATTTCCTCAACGCAATCATTTTAATCGTTTTTACACGGCTTTTCTGAGCTAATATATTTTCTTTTCGTATCCACAAATACGCCAGTAATCCAATTTAATCAGGTATTCCTTAAGGTTTTCCTATAATGCTACATTTTTCTCAATGTTATTCAACTTCTTTTTGTTTTCACGATTGTTTCTCTGGCAGAACCCTCATTCCATGTCTCTTTCCAACAACCCTTTTTGCAGTTCCGTTTTTACCAATATCTGAGTGCGACTGATTCTTTATCCACTGATACTGACTGTAACCGACCTTCTTCTATTGACTTCAATCAACCATTTCCTCGTCCTTTCAACTCTGTCAATTCTAACTGCTTTCTTCAAACTGTCATTACGTGTGTCTTCTCCATCCTTAATCAAGAGTCCTTCCGGTTCTTTCTCCTTCCTGATTCTCAGCCACGTGTCACATTTGATTTATCCGTCACTTTTTAGCCCCAGAGTCCCACCATTCAATCAGATATTACGATGGCCTTGCTCACTCTTCCACGGTGTAACAGCATTAATGATCCAAAGCTCCAACACATCAAGAAAACGTGTTAGTTTAGTTTTCTATAAAGACATTAAGGTTTTGAGATTGGTATTATATTTACAGGTTATGAACATTATTAGAGTTTAAAACAGAACAGAATACATTTGGATTAAAATGTTTTAAAAAATTACTAGGAAAATAGATTCGGGTAATTTTCTTTTAAAACCGGGTGAATGATTACTGTTACATTTAATGAAAAGTCGCAGCAATAATTCACCCAGTTTTTACTAAGCAATGATGAATATAATTAATGCCGTAATCTACTCCCACTTTATATATGATACAGTACTATATATATATATATATATATATATATATATATATATATATATATATATATGTGTGTGTGTGTGTGTGTGTGTGTGTGTGTGTGTGTGTTGACAAGCCAACATGCACAACAAATGTGTTGAAAAATCAAAGAAAAATGGCTGAATCGATCATTTCAACTTTTGGAGATGTATAAAACAAACGTCCATCTCCTATTTCAATCCAAGAAGCTTTTTATTTTTATTTTATTTATCTTTCTTTCTTTTTCCTTTTATAAGTATACTAGATGACGAATTGAACATTTCAGTTATTGAACGTCTTTAAATTTCAAAGAATCTAAATGAAGTAATCTTGGATCTAATACCTAATTTTTTTCAATTAACTTATTTATGAGCGTTCTTAATTTTGGAAATTTTGAGTAATTGTTACAAAATAAAACTATTACATTTGCCTTGTTGAAGCCCGAGTGCCGAAACGCATCGGCTAATAAGTATAGTCTTCCAATTGTCTTTCCATTCATTTTGTCTCTTCTACAGATATACTTCATCTGAGATTATTTACGTATATATGTATATTGTCAAGTAATATTATACCTAATTCGGTCATATTCAAACGTACATTTTTGTACTGAAACAAGTTTTAAAACATTTTAAATGGCCTTATCCGGATTTTACAAGTTCTTTTGAAATGCTGCTTTCGTGACGCAGAAAACAATTACTTTCTTCAAATGGTACATCGAATGGCCATTCTTTATCTCGTAAATTGTTTCGCGCCAAGTACATTATTAAGGCATGAGCAGAAATTTGGAACACTTGTTGGTTCGTTTCGTAATTATATCGGAGTACAGGTGGCGGATTGTTTACATCTACACAAAAAATGTTTTCAGACAAATAGAAACTCTTTTGTTAAGTAGTATTAATCCAAAAGCCACGTGATAGAGAGATCAACAAAAGCTGAATGAATACCAAAATTATTTAAATTCTTCCTTTCGACTGAACTTTCAACGTCGCGTTTATCTTCTCAAATAATACTTCGTATTATATTTCTTCCTAATACATGCGCATACTTTGAATTATTTCCTTATTCTTAACTAACTACAAGATTTTTTAAATATCATTGCCACCAAAATATTTTTCTCCTTTTTTTTTTTTTTTAGATATTTATAGATGGCAGTGTGTACGCATTTTCTATTGACATATTAGTCTTGCTTAAGAATAACGTTATCTGTGTATAAATATAGTTGAGTTTTCCCAGGTATACATTTATATGTTCACACGTGCTTACACGCGCACACACACTCACATGCACACACACATATATATATGCATATGTGTGTGCGTGTGTGTGTGTGTGCAAACTTTAAAACAGACACTCACATATTTGCATATGTGCATTGGTTTTTGGTGCAATAATAAATCTAACGGTATTTTCTTACATTAAAAATATACTTACTTCATATTTACGAAAAATGTAAGCATTTCTGCTTCAATAAAAAAAAAATCCTTGAAATAGATTTCTTTAGGTTACCGAAAGCAGGTTCCAGCAAATAATACAATATCGTTTGTTCTCAACTTAGACTAAATACATTCCCAAGCTGCTGACACTTAGTTTTATTACTGCTAAGACATAACAACTGGTGACTCCACACCCAATAAGTTTATCGATATCTACAGAATGATTTATACATTATTATTAGTTGCAATATTATTTTCTAAACCGAGAAGTATGATGTCGAGGTGCTTAAAAGCACCTCAACATCATACATCAAACGACCAATAATGAAAATGATAGCAACACAGCGTTAATGATACTAAAGGAGTTATAGAGAGTGAAATACATTTAAGAATTTAGTGAGAAGAAAGGTCAATATAAGAACAGTGTTCAGAAAGACAGAGGATGGCGATTGGCGTTGCATTTAATTTTTTATGATTGTAGGCGGCACGGAGACGAAACATCGGAAGTGAGAAAAGTAACTATTAAAATAGAATAGACGGTTGCATCTAGCGAGTTCAACAGTAAAGCGATGAGAGCAAGTTTCCGATCTAAATTCATGCAGTCGGTACACTAAGGAGCTCATTAGAACAATTGCCATGAACATATTTGTAGAAATGACAGAGGGAAACCAAGTCATGTCGTTCAGAAAGTGACTGATGTCGCGATGCTCTGCTACTTCAATTGTTTTTTTTTTTTAGGAACGATTGGATTAAGCCAAATATTCGTCCAGATACACCGTAGCCTTGTGCTTGAAGAATCCCAGCGTGCCAAACCCTTTCGAGCGCCTCTGAGGTATGAAGAGCCACCACCTCCGATATATATATATATATATATATATATATATATATATATATATATATATATATATATATATATATATATGATATAGCATAAGATCAAGCCAAAAATCAACTTATCTGTCTTGAGCCAGTCGAACTGATATCTCCACACAGTTCTAATTCGCCGAAGCGAGAGTCCTTATGCGAAAACAATATTTCGTCGGCCGGCAATTTCCCTGGAGTCTTCTTCTTTTGGAATGGCTGGGATCATTCATTGGCCAATTCGGCTTAGTATATAGTAGTTTTTTTCCTTCTGTAGTCGACAGATTTTGCTGTTTTCTTAATTCTGGTGGACAGTCCATTAAGAATAGGATCGATCGCTCGTCGGTCTTCATCCGTCACCGGTCAGACAGGAAACTGCCTCCTTCTTTTAGACTTTTGTAGCGATATTCATGCTTAGAATGTTATCAGAAAGAGCAATACAAATGCAAAAGGACGCGTATCCATAATTTATAGACTGCGCAAAGGCGTTCGCGAAAGTACACCACAAGGATATGCTGGAACTGCTCAGCAACCTTGATATATTCAGGAAAGATATTAGAATAATCCTTTCACTCAAAATTTCAGTTATATATATATATATATATATATATATATATATATATATATATATATATATATATGACCGACAAGGATCCAGCTGTATTCTTAGATTTTCAAACTGATATTTCGACATTGCTTAAACCAATTCATTTATTTCTCGTACTTATATATATATATATATATATATATATATATATATATATATATATATATATATATATATATAAACCATTTTTTATATATATATATATATACCAGTGCGAAATGTATGCATTGTTCACCGTTAGCAAAATATAATGTATATGGGCGAATTAAAAAAATATATTGTACCGTATTTAAATATTTAATATACGGGCAACGTCGAGAGTAAGCAAGCATAAACCCTTACTAATTGGCATGAGCCCCTTTCAGAGAAACAAGCAAATGATTCAAATAAGCACTTCTCCCAGATAAACAAATCAAAATTATCAATCAGGAATAATATTCCACCACATTACCATTAAACTGCATATTTCTTTGATAGTCACACAAAAATTGTTAGTTTGTTTGGAAATTTCTAACATTTCCGCTATATTCATTGCATAATTTACCTTCCGATTACCATTAGTAGAAGTATTTTAATGAAATTTTCTTAATGAGAAATTTATTGACGTGAACAAGAACAGTTATTTGAGAGAAAGATAATTGGTTTGGGAGAATAAAATCATAAAATTGCCTCAAATCTGAGAGAAGATAAACAAAACAGTAAATATGTTGATTAGTTGAGTTAATAAGCTCATACATTAAGCTCAAAGTGTTTGTGCATGTGTGTTCGCTCTAAATCCTGAAAAGAAATGAAAACAATGACAATAAATCTGGTTTTATCCACACGTCCACTCGAACGAAATATGACAAAAACCGTGAGTTTAAAATAGGGACCCCCCCACACACACACATGGAATTAGGAACCAAAATTCCTCAGATCCCTTGATAGTGATTAATTCTGACTCCCATCAAGGTGAGAGAGGTGTTATTTTGGGGGACGGGATAGCCCTCTGGATCTTCGAATAATAATAATAACAGTAGTAATGGTAGTAGTAGTAGTAGTAGTAGTAGTAGTAGTAGTAGTAGTAAACGTGCATAAAAATTTAAATGAGTCTTACACATTAGCAAAATTATTGTTTTTGTCTTAATGGAGATAACAAATTTGCATATCCAGCTTTTAAAAATATTTTTTTAAATAAGTATTTTCATTCATTTCGAATATTGTGTTTTGCGATGTTTATAAATTAGTGAGTGTGTTGTTGGCGGCTACTTTTTAATATTTTGAAAATCTATCAAATAATGTAGATGATAATATAACATGCCATATATCAAATAAACGACTACCAAAATATTTATCGATAAACTTTACGTAATGCAGTAAAACAAAAGAAAACTGTTCGAAAAGGCGCAGTCTGTTTCATGCTTAAACGCAATCATCAGGCCTGACGATTTTTTGTGTCTTTATGAGTGTGTGGGGGTGTGGGGGGTACTTGCAATATTAAAGTACATTTTCTTCTCTTGCTTTACGATAATTACATCTGATCTTCTGGCTTATATTAGGCGATCCATTTGAATTTCATAGTTCCATGGGAATTTCCCTTTTTTAATTCACCAAAATACCTTCTCGATTTTTTATTACTTTTACTCTTCGTTTTGTTGTATAATGGATCAAAGCAAAGATGATTTTCGGGTCTTTCTTCTGTATGATTTCAAATACCCGGCCATGCCAAAGCACCAACATCAATATTGCTTGGAGGCTGGAGTCAGAACAGACCGTTAGTCTTTGGTTCCAAAAATTCACTTCTGGTAATTTGTATCACTAAAATGATCCTGGTCACACGCTGTTACTCGACAATGAAGAATTGAGGTCAGCTGTAGAGTCCTATCCAGAAACAACTACTTGCGCGTTGGGACAAACCTGGGAGTATTCCATACATCAGTCGGAAGACATTTGACTTAAATCAATAAAATGGATGCAAATGCAAAAATAAGTACCCCATAATATAAATAAATGATGATGCACAGCCTATACAGCTTAGCATTTACTGCAATTTGATTGTTCATATAAAAAATTGTCCTTTTTCATTATCGTGTACTTACTCTTGATAAAAAAATGTTTTTGTAAGATAATCCAAAATTCTTTGAATTTACAAATTTATTCACTCTTAACACGACAACAACACCAAAGCTCATCCTTCTGACCATTTGGAAGTGTTGCGATGGATTACTCCACGACCACTTCTTGCAACCTAGTCAGATCATCACACCAGAATCTTAATATTGAAATTTGAACTGCATCATAAAATGCAAATATTTTGTATAACCGTGGTAAAGTGAAAATGGCCTGTTCTGTAGAAAGATGACGTAGAACAGTACAAAGGATGACGCCGTTAGGCATAGAGGTCCTACCTCACCTCTCTATGCACATGAACTGTCCCTTACCGATTATCACTGTTTCCAGATCTTCCAGACATACATACACGCTCCAGCGGGCGTATATTAATGAGGACCAAGTCGAAAATGATTTCCGGTAGTGTATTACCTCCCGTGATTCCAGGTTGTTTCGGTATGGAATAAAATTACTGCTGGATTGTTGTCAACATCGTATCGATTCAAATGGCATTGACTAATAAGAATGTCTTTATGCCAAATTTTAAATTTTATGATACAAAAATTTAAATTTATGATACAAAACGGTAATTATTTTGTCCCTGCCCGATAGATCAGTCATTATATTTCCGCAGATTTTGAACAGTATCATTACTATTATGAAAATAAATAAGGATAACAAATTTCTTTGAAAAATGTTTTTGTATATATTCACTTGAACGAGTTGCTCTCCTGTTGCAATTAAATCTCTTTGCCATTTCTTCACTGTAGTTGCTTCCGTGTTGTAATGAACCGAACTTCCTTCCTAACTTGTTTTATTTGGATTTTTCGTACTAGAAACAAGCATTCGTTAATCCTATAATAACACTCAAGTGTTCTTTTTAGAACATCTTTTTGCGATCCACTCGAGATCTTTGCTACCATCAAGATTTGTTTTAATTGTTGGATTAGCCTTTGATCTTTTAATGTAAATCTTTTGAGCGAGAAACCTAGGATATTTCAAGGATCTCTTCGCAAGTAATAACTCCTATTTTATTATATTGGTCCATGGCGTCAGAAGGAGGTGTTTTTATTGCAGTAGTAGAGGTTAAATCTTCACACATATAACCCACCATTTTCCTTGTTACAAATAGCAACTTAGCGATAGTTTGGTAAAATAGCTTCTAGCATGAAAATGCGTACTTCGCAGATCTAGATTACTGAATTACTCTCTGTGAAAAAAATTGCACTCATTGATATCCGTCGATGCTTCCTGAAAGTTTACAGAAAATAAACAGTGAATGCGAGCACAGTAAGATAATGGTAGGTAACGCGTTTCAAAAGTGACGACAGTCTGTGACACGCCACATTTACCAGTGCGAAATGTATGCATTTGTTCATCGTTAGCAAAATCGTCAAACCAAATGATGATACCACAAGTGGACAAAATAATGTTTTGTACTTGTTATATCCAACAGTTTTTCTGTACCAAGTTGTACTTTCTATGGAAATAAATAGAAAGCATTACTTTCGGAGTTCAACTGTTCTTATAAACGAATTATTTCTACTTATTCTTCTTAGAGATTCTTCGTTTTTACCTGTCTGTCTTCAATTTCCTGTAGCATCTTTTTTAAGTTTTATTATTTATTATGTTTTTATGTTGTGTTCTTTCCTGCATTTCCATAATTCGTTTCTCAATAGTTTTGTTTCATTCTCAGCCGGTTTTCTTGTCCTTCTGTTATTTCTCCATTTACCATTTCTGTAAAATTTACTTTCGTTATTCTCAAATATTTATTTGGTTATTATTTCTTTCTACTATTATGTTGATCTTCATAATAATCATCATATTCATTATTATTGCAGTTATCGTTTCATTTGAATCAATAATTATTGCTATTAGCTTTGATAATCGCTGGCATTATTATTATTATTATTATTATTATTATTATTATTATTACGACGGAAATTCATCCACATTCACATCATGAATCACGAAGAATATTAATCTTTATAATCAAATGATTCGACTCTAGTAAAAAGGGTTATTTTGGCAACATGCATATACTACCATATTATTTCTGTTCGTATTCGTACGCTCTTACATGTATGTATATCCAGAAAAATGTATGTGCATGCTTTCGCGTGTGTGCACGCCGAGAAAATGCATTGGTAATCCGTAGGACAAAATGTTATCTATAGATGAACTAATAATATTTCATATTGTGCATGTGCTATTTGGTCACGTGCTCTCTTAGCGTTCCCAAGCAAAATACTGGATTGATACCTTATCAAGTTAATCACAAGAGAGCGTTCATTAAGCTAGTGTGCATTGCGTCCTGCCTTTTTTTTTCTCAATCCATAATATTCTGATGGAACCGACATAAAACTCTGAACAAGGAATTTTTTTAATGGAGAACTGTTGATTTAATTTGCGTGTTAAGGTTTAAATGTCAGGACGAGTCAGTGAATACAGTCGTAACAAAACCTTTGGATGTGTTTCTGTGAAGACAAGTAGAAACAAAATGGAATAGCTAAATGGACACATTGGACATATTGAAATAGGTATACATATATGTGTATGTGTGTGTTCATGTGAGTGCTTTTATGTGTCTGTATGTTAGGTGTTTGCTAAAGTTTCCAAAGAAAAATACGTTTTTCAGCTAATAAAAAAAGAAAAGGCAGTGTGTATTAAGTTTTTATTTATTTTATTTTATAGGAAAACTAATTCTGAAACTTGTAATGTTTCGAGAATCTTTAAGAGAGAAACTTTAGGGAAAACATTAGTGTACAAGTCGTATTCGCCTTTCAGATGTAGTGAAATGAGATTTAGAGATCGACCCCGATCTGGTCGATAAGTTCAGATGACGAAAATCTTTAAAGTAGGTACCTCCAAAGGTTCACTAAAAAATGTGCATACTCGATGAAAAAATGCCCCAAATCTAATAAAAATAGTTTTATCGTCAAAATTCTTATGTTATTATTAAGAGGAAAGAAAGGATTTTATTATTATTAAATTATATTTTTTTCATCATTTTTAGGACATTCGAAATTTTGGCTAAAATTTTGCTTTTCTTGCGTCAACGGATGACCAAAAATTAGTATGGGAAATTTGTGCGTCCTTTTGCGGTACAAAACACACATTGATTTGGAAATTCTTGTAAAAATCAGATAATTGTCGGATTTTAATGAAACTTTCATAAATGAATGGAATTATTGTAGACATGTTTCCTTTTTTAGAAAATCTTAGTAAAAATATTTTTCTATATCTGTTAACACCCCCACATATTTAATTTTATTAAATTTCGAGAAATTCATTTTGCAAAACTTATATGCTTATATTAGTTATAAGGAAAAGTCCGTGGAGAATTTAAACTATCATTTATTTATTTTTTTATTGTTTTATTTTTTGTCGCCAGTTACAGAAAATCTACTCTGAATCATAAAGTAAAAAATGCAATAAAACTAAGACTTATATGTATTTAGAAAAAGTTTTTAATTGCTTTTATAAATAAGATATATTAGGGACACTACTCTCATAAGAAAAAAAAAACAATTTTTCGATGAATAGTGAATTTTTACAAGAATTCTTTTCATTTTTTTAAATTTTAGAATAATTTATGTTTTAAATCTTTTTAAAATTCTGCATTAATTTGTAGTGGTTACATGATATCGTTATTAAGTAAAAACTATATTTACTAATCATAAATGGAAAAGCTCACTACAATACAATGACTCCAATATTTAAAAAATAATTTGTGTGTGTAAACGTGTTGATATTTGTGAATACGGTCGCCCGACATTATCAGAAAATAAGAGCGGTAACCATAGTAAATTTTAAAATGATTGATATTTTTCTAACATTTCCTCGACAATTATATTCGTAGTTAAGCTAAAGTGGTTAAATTCAATAATATTAGGTTACTTATAATATTTTCCTAAATATTTAAGATTACTGGGTAGCTAAAAATTATATAAAAAGGCGTTTACGTTGTATTCGTCAAGTAATTTTTACCGTTATGTGCTCTTTACTAATCTACCAACCTCATAAAACACCGACCTCCGTGTAAAAAATAATTTTCTACAAGTATGTAATATTTATTTTATTCAGATTAATTAAACTTTAAATCAGTTAAACTTCCTCAGAAAAGTACATTTTTGAAAGGTTTTTAATAAAGATTTTAATAAATAATGTGTTGATAGATTTGTCAATATGACCGATTTTAGCTATTTAAAAAATTAACCAATTTACATTCCGTTTGAAGTATTTTGTTTATTGTAAATATTAAATTTAATCAATTAGCTTGAAACTATAATAAAAGCTTCAAAAAGGTTTTTCATTTTTTAAATGCATTTTAAACTTTGCGTATCGTTTTTTTTATATATACTTATTTTAAAGAGTTGGCCAGATAATGGAAAGTATCGTCGGACCATTAATGTGACATCTGAGACATATGTCTTGTTTGACTTGAAGTTCATAACAAATATATATAGTAGACATTAAAATACTGTAACTAGAGCTACTCGGTTTTTTCTCCTTTGTATATTTTCCTGTTTCAACTTTCTCTTTCACTGTGTCTCTCGAAAAACAGCTGAGGCAAAAGAGACGTGGGTTTTAACTATGAATATTGAGAACAGTATGGACAGATCATATAAGAAACGAGTCATTTTTAATAAGAATAGGAACTATAGAGAAAATTACATTCGAAAAGTCATGGCTGAAATTACTAAGAACGCGTCGAAAAATTGCACATCGGCAAGAAAAGCAGAGGAAAAAGGCACGTATTGCAAGGAACAAGTTAAAAAAAGAGGTAATAAAAAGATTAACAAAATACATAGGATATATATATATATATATATATATATATATATATATATATATATATATATATATATATTACGACGCTGACTCTTTGCTCAGGTTTGTTTTTCTTTCCCTAGCTCATTGTATACGTGTGTGTATAATTGTATCTGCATGTGTAGTTGTGTGTTTAAATACAGGTAAATATGTTTAACTATGAATTCGTATGGACGCACATCAATATAGGTATATGCATGTATTAATATACATCCCTTTTTATAAATTTTAATAACCCCGTCCTCTTTATTTCAATTCTCTTTCTATCCTTCTCTCTCTCTCTCTCTCTCTCTCTCACACACACACACACACACACACACACACACACACACACACACACACGCGGATATTTTTTTAACATCTATTATCTTTTTCTTTTCTTTTATTCTTTTATTTCTGCCCAGTACGTCGGTATATATGCTTAACTTCTTTTTATTTTACCCTTCCTTTCCCTTCGCCTTTTCTGTCCATAGATATTGTTTTGCCCATTTTTACACAATGTTGCTTAGTCCTACTTATAAATAATCACCACCAACACCCAACCATGCTACCATCACCATCATTAATAATAATAATAATAATAATAATAATAATAATAATAATAATAATACTGCACTTGGTTTGTACCGACACACTTTCACAGTTGTGTCGTCAGGTCCACTTTCAAATTATCTGTCCCTTTTATCAACGATCAAAACAAAGAAGAAACATAAAAAAAGTGTTGTTTTTTAATAGCCTAAACTTTAAACTCGCTCTCTAATCTCTCATAATCAGATTTAATAACTTAATTACCGGAAAGGCCACGGACAAGGGTCTTGCTCCTACTGGTATATAATAGGCGTCATTGTCTGACTGCTAAAAGGGCAGGATCGTGAATGGTATGGTTTCTTTCTACAATTCTAGGATGCAGTTTGGTTCTTTACTCTCATAGAGAGACAAGTAAGAGGTACAGATTATATAGCCAATGCCGGGAGTTAGGGACATGTGTATGATGTAGTTTATGGGATCAAGCCTTGACATGGACAAGCCTCCAAAAACAAATGTATGAGTTTTATTACATACAACAAGCTTTGATTTTATTTTCATTTCTTTGTTGCTTTAAATCTTTATTTCTTACTTCTGCTGGTGGGGATTAAAAAAGTTCCCTTTTGTTTTTAACAAATCTGATATATGGACGCAATACTACGTCTGTGTATGCGTACGTGTGAATGCACGCATGCCTGAATGTGTTTATAAGCACTGAATTGTTTTTTGGGTTTTTTTTATTATGTGCGTATACTCGAACTAATTTCTATTTGTAGGTACGGAATGAATCCAGATGCTCGTGTGAATGTACGCGGGTTTAGGTATATGCTTGCATGTTGTATCTAAATCTAGGTGTGCTTGTATAGGTGTTTTTTTTTTTAAGAATATGCAGATACTTTTAAAATTTCGATATTCGATTGTGCCTCTTTGTGTGCGCGTGTCTACCTTTGCCGCTGCAAGTGGGTACGGACATTTGATAAGCTTAGCCTAGGCTGGTGTGGGACCAAAATACAAAGTAAGAATCATGATACGACCAGTTTGCCAGATGATCCCCATAATCATAGATGTACAACTTGAAGATTGTTGTTTAAGCCCTTTCTATGCAGTGTTAACGATATTAGTAAGTTCAAAATCCATGAGAGGTTGCGCGTGGGTGTGAGCGCAATTGAAAAGATTTACAAACCTGAATCTGAGTATATGTGTTCGAGAGTTTAGAGGGTTATTGCGTTCATATTTCTTAAAAAGCCTTCGTTCGATTTCACAAATTCTCGTTTGTTTTGTTGATGTGTACATATGTGGACATTATTGGTTTTTATTGGCAACATTCTGTCTTTTTTTGCATTCACAAAAACTACTCAGTAAATCAAAGGTTCTTCACGAGTTTTTTCTCAGAAAATCAAAGGTTCTTCACGAGTTTTTTCTTTGAAAAGTTTAATTACTTTCCAACGTTTAGTTAATTCTTCAAATTTCATTAATACACAATTTCAGTTTCCCATAAAGCCAGCTTAGGAATTTAAGATTGTCACAAGAGATATTTCATTTTTTTGTAGTTAGAGATTTTCACGCAATTTCTGAAACTAGTATATAATCAGAGGAACTCTAGAAATTATAATGCTAAGATCTGCCAGTTTATTACATCAAGTGTATTCTCGTGTTGCTTAACCCGCCAACAATACAATCCATTTCCATGTAATCTAATGAAAAATCCCAGCACATTTAAAATATTTCAACAAATACTGTTCTGTTTCTCTCTCTCCCCGACTCACACGCACGTCATATATATATATATATATATATATATATATATATATATATATATATTAGTGTCTGTGTCTCTGTGTGTGTGCCAGGCAGCATTCCTCAGTGAAATAAGATACCATAGGACAGGACTTCCCATTTCACACAATGATGTCACTTCCATCCGTGTGTTTACTGTAAACTACTGGTTATCAAATGCCTAACGCCATTATAATATCGCGTTTAAATTAATCTATACATGCTTATATAATGACGTTAAATAAATATGCGTACGCATACACATATACAATGAGATTAGAGCTAAATGTTCTGAAACGTGGAATTAATTAAAAAAAAGATTGAGGACAATTTATTTTTCTTGCTATTTTTAGTTCGCCATAGTTCCCTTCCTCTTTAGTTCGTAAACTCACATATTCGTATGATTCCGCACGCCCCACCCCAATATGAACCCAAATATACAATGCCCGTTGACGTACTCCTTTCTACCCAAAAAGTAATAATATACTTTACTACTCTCGATATCAGTCTGAATTTCATGACACTGAAATAATCGAGACGGTTATTAAGTGCCCTCACGAACACAACAATAATAAAAAAAATAGACGTTCGTAGCTGCAAACGGCATTGGAATAGGCACACAGACATCATATATATATATATATATATATATATATATATATATATATATATATATATATATATTGAACAATAAAAAATATTAAAAAATTAAAATCTTCAGACACACTGGGTTGTATATTAATATTCTTTCGTTTTTATTATTATTTCATTTAGATTCCTCGACTAGTTTCGGCCAACATGGCCATCATCAGGAGAAAAAAATTCTGCTTGTTAGTAGCAGTGAACTACAGAAATGAATGATTTGATGGAGAAAATAAACTTTTGTCTGTAGTTTTCCTTTGTTTTTTTAATTTTTTAACATGAATTTTGGTCAGCCCTTGTGTTGGTCAAACAGTCTCTTTTAAGTTGTTATTTAAGATAAGAGCTGTATAGATTCATGCTGCTCTGAATTTTCTTAGTCATTTTGACAGTTTTATTGGTTCCTGGTTATATATATATATATATATATATATATATATATATATATATATATATATATATATATATATATGTGTGTGTGTGTGTATATATATATATATATATATATATATATATATATATATATATATATACACATACATACATATATATGTAATGTACATAAAGTATTTAAGCAGTAGGAATTTATTTAGCCTGTCTGTTTATGTATTTTTCTAATTTTCGATTTTTTAAAAAAAATTTTTTGTACATCCAAAACAAAATTATGGTTTAACTGTCTAAAGTTCATGTTTTTATTCTCGCACATTCAATTGTCTCACTTATCATCAAGAACTAAAAGATATCAATATTGTAGGCAAAATTCTGTTGGCTAAATCTTGGCATTTTTGGAATGTTTCGATTCAAATTAAAATATACGTGTATTGTATAAGTAACACGATGTGTAGAACGGTTTCACGGAGCCTGACTGCAACGGTAAATGAATGCATGAAATATTTTATACGTATTAATATGCGTATAAAATAAAAATAATACTTATAAGATATTTTATGCATTCATTTTCCGGTACAGTCAAGCTCTGTGAAACCGTTCTACACTTGACGGTATTTATAAGATACGCATACAACTGAATTTGGAATGTAGCATTTATAAAATACCAGGATGTAACTAACAAAATTTTGTTTAACGTACTGACAATATTCAGTTTTCATAAGATGGTCGAAATACACACGAACACACACACACACACACACACACACATATATATATATATATATATATATATATATATATATATATATATATATAGGCGCGTGCGCGCGAGCGCGCGTGTATGTGTGTACAACTGGTACCTCAAGTTCTCGGCTCGACCAAGAAGCCTTTTTCCCCTGTTTTTTGTCTTATTTTCAGTTGTTGGCAGGGCCCAGATACCAATCACTAATACACACACACACACACACACACACACACACACACACACACACACACACATATATATATATATATATATATATATATATATAGTGAAAGAGAAAAGATCTGCTCTAGTATGCGCAGGTTTCATATATGCACAATATGCATAAGTAAGTAATTTTTTTTTATTTCTTTAAATCTACACAAACATAGATAAATTTTCACTTTTCATTTTATATTCCTAGCCATATGTTCATGACAGAAATACAAGCCATTCAAACAGAGAGAAGTATATACAAATGTCTTGAAACAAAGAATCTTATTTGTAAAATCACACACAGAAAGGCATACAAAGATCATGCACGCAAATCTATTACTAAGAATAAATACACACATATATACAGGCATACAAACTTATGCATGTGCAAGTCAACGAGCTTAAGTGTTCAGACAAACTCTAATTAAACAAACTTAACCTCACACTCACTTAAACATCAAACACCCACGCACACATGCATATAGGTTCATGCAAATATGTCGGCACACTTAGTATTATAAACATGTACAAATGTGTATACACACCACAATGTAGAAATAGCTGGTGCGATCAAAACATTATTTTATATTAATATATTTTGCAAACCCGCTTGAGTGTATGTTATAGTGGTAAGCACTGAAAATACTTAGATGCACACACACTTTTGATTTAACACTCACACACGCGTGTATTGATAGATAGATGTGTATACATACCACAATGTAGAATAGATAGATATGCACATGTTAAATACACTCGAACATGTTTAGGTGCATGCATCTTAATGCATATGTATATACATGCATGTACAAAATACATACGATTAGATACAAGCACACTTGCATCCGTATACACAATTTCGCATGTATGCTTGAACAAATGTAATTCAGTTCTAGTCCATTTTCTAAACCAACATGAAAACATGACGTTAATACTTTCATCTTATGAGCCAATGACGTAACTTGGTCATTATTTGAAAACCATTTGCCAACAGCAGTCAGTTAATTTAACTTCTTCCTTTCCTAGTTTTCTATTCTCTACAAATAAATTGCGATACCCATTTCTTTTCTCCACTACCCTGTCAATACACGATCGTGCCTGTATGTCTGTCTGTCTGTCTTGTCCGTCTGTCTAGATAAATAGATAGAATACGAAAACAGGCACGGAGAAACGAAATGGGTATTGTAATGTATTTGTAGAGAATAAAAAACTATTAAAAGAAAAAGTTAAATTGTTATATATATTTATATACATATATATATATGTGTGTGTGTACATTTACCCTTCTTATAGACATCGAAACCAATAGGAGTCTCTTTATTTGTTCATTTATTTCTCATACATTTTAAAATACTTATTCTTATCCACACACACGACAAAAACAAATAAAATGCATGCGATTAAGCAAAGAAAATGCTCCTTTGAAGACTAGAATATTTTATTATTGTATTCTTTTTTTTTGGGGGGGCGATATTTTCTTCATTAATAACCTTAAGAATTAACCTAAGTTTTCTTTATATATCACATCATTTCAGCAAGTTAATTCTCCCGATTTTTTTTAATTAAATGTTACCTCATAAGTCCTAATCTTTCAGATGATGTTTGAATATTAAAATGTTGAGGTTTTTAATTAGATCCTTTTATCTTTAGCTTCTATCCACGACGACTAACCAGGAAAATTCATAGTCCTGTGTACAGTTGGGCAATACGTCATTTCAAACATTTACACAAATGCTATTAGTATAACAGATTTTACAAGAGCCTCGGAATCCACAATTGTTTATGTCGATTCAGAATCAAAGAGTTTGCCCCTTTTTTACTAGTTACACAAACCTAACCATTTTGATACTTAAAAGGAAATATCAGACGCAGGCATGAACTTCTCTTATAAAATCCGAAAGCAAAACAAGAAATGTTAACACATTTAAAGTTTGTATAATTAAAGGTGTTTGTGAAAGATTAACTGAGCACAAAGTGTATAAATCACGTCAATTATTTTGATGCAAAACTTTCTCGTTGATGTTGATAAATTTGTATTAGAGAATATCACTAACGTCGTACTTAAAAGAGGATCTTTGAACTGTAAGTTACAAATTCACTGAGTCTAAACCTACATGAAAAATAAGTCTTAATTTTAAATAATTAAAATATGAATTCTTTTGGCTTTTATTGCATTTCTTGTTGCAGCTCATTCGTAAGGCGATGCTTCTTTAGCCATTTTATTTAAGAGTCAATTTGATTTGGTCTTGATCTTTAATATAGATTCAGTTTGGTGAAAATGTTTGTTATGAATATGGGTAAACTATATTTTACTTGGTAGCTACAAAGCAGGAGTTTATTCCCAATTACCGGCTCGGAGAGATTCATTAACAACAACATAAATCAATTAAATGAATAGAAAAATTATTTTAAAACATTCCTAACCCTAATTCCTGCCGCTAACACTGATTTTGGAAAATAATCTCGAAAGTCTATCTTATACTTGTGCACTTATATGTTTTGTGTTTGGTGTTCCTGTATTTTATGTCAGTGATTTTAATATTTTGCTACCAACCAACCACCCACCTACTAATATTAAAAATGCTCATCAAAATAAATTATGAGTAGACAAGAAGGTCGCTTGTGTGTGCTGATCAAGGTTTTATTTGATTGAATAGGTCACCGTTAGTAATTAAATAAAATAAGCCGAGGGGAAATATGCAGTGTCAACTTTCAAATTTCGGTGAAGGATAGATATTGCATGCACTAAGTAAGAAACCCGTTATTCACACACACACACACAAGATAAATAAAACGTTTATCTCAAGACGAGGCATAAGATCTTCCGAGTCATTACAAATGTAAATTTTCAGCTCATAAAATATTCCTTGCGACGAAAATTCCCCCTTGATATTAACCAGACACAATTTGTCTTTATATCAGTTACGACGGACATATCAGAAGACATGTGCAAAAATACGTACAATGAACAGTTTTGCACAAACTTGGCTGGTTATAGATGTATAAGATTTAAAATACTATTATAATATAAATAGCTAGTAGATAAAGTATGGTTATATGAATTAAATTTAAATTTACAAGTATCCGAAAGTACAATTTTTGAGTAAGGAGTATGAAAGATTATCCAATTTCTGAAAACTAATGATAGGTTGAGAAACCAGTCAATTCTATTACCAGACGACTAAATAAAATCTAACCTATTTAACAGATGGGCTATGACTTTGTTTCAGAGTAATAAAAATTCAGTTTGGAAGATATAACCAAATTGCCCGGCCTGTGTTTTTAACTGTAGCAAGAAGGAAATCAGAAATACCATTCCGCTTTGTCAATGTAGAAGCAAATAAATTTTTTTTTTTTCATTTTAGAAAAATGACGACGATAATCTTTGGTTATACTTCAGGCTTATACTTACTTGATGGAGAGACACAGTCGTTGGCGAGTAATTGTTGGTCAGTGAAAAAGAAAATGGAAAAAGAAGATAAAAATCAATTACCTACAGTTACCTAAAAAATAATCGGTTCGAGGCTGTAGAAAAGACATGCTCATAATATAGAAAGATAAGACTCCGGTAGAAGAATGGAGCCAACGACTTACCAACCAAGCTAAACAAATTTTTCAGAAGTAATTAGATATCATAACTTGAGATGAAGGAAATGCATGTTATAGCAGACAATGAAGTACATAACTTACCTACAGAGAAAAATAGAAGATAACTTACAATTCCCGTAAAGAATGAAATTAGAACCAAGAAAAAATTTGGAGACAAAATGCAGAAAGAGATAATGTGTCTGCCAGGTGGAAAGACCTAGTAGAAACACTAAAGAAATTGATGAAAGAAAAGAATAAACCCTTGTCACCAATAAGGAGCAAGTACTGGGAAAAAATAAAAGGAGCAACCGAGCCTGTCAGCGTACAATAATATTTACACTAAATATATGACAAAACTCAACCACTACATTTACGCTGAAACAAAAATGGCAACGAAAACGCCTTTTTATACCAAAGGCAACGTCGAACAACAAGAAAAACAAACCAGCATGGGAAATAAGATTAGAGTTACAAGGTTACTGAAATATATGTCTAACAATATTGGACTACGAAACAAACTATGAGACATATTTTTTTAAAAAGACAAAAAGTATTAAGTATTACTCGCAGCAATAAAAGAAACATATCCCCACGCCCCACCAAAAAAAACACGGCTGAAAAGCAACATGGAAAATGTGCACACGACACCGCACTTTTGAAAACAACAAAAATAAATGTTACTAAGACGTAAACGGAAAAATAAAGAAAAAGCGTAAAACCAGTCACTGCAGAAGCAGATAACTTCTGGAATTAAAAGCGCTCCTACCAAAAGAAACACAATAAAGTATCCGAATAATTAACAAAAATGAAAAGATTTTCAGTAAATAGAACAAAGAAAAGCATTGCAATAAATATAGGCACTTTTAAAACAAACTTAAAAAATGCACAAGTGGAAAGCACTAGAATATAATGCAATAGGTCGACTATGTTTCACGAGAAACTAGGTTAGCAACATCAAAACTGCCTAAAATGTCCCATAATGGATGATCATAGACCGAACAAGTCACATCCAAATTTACACTAAAAAAGAACTCAAGTGAACATGTACAGATATATTACAGGCATAACATTAATGTAAACAAATTTAACCTGAAAAATAGACAAATTTATGGATAGCAGGGAATTCTTACAAGAAAGAGTACCGGAGAGGAATGAAAGGGTAAAATGACCAAAGGATTTTGAAGGAAGTAAAAAGAAGAAAAACATTTTAATTGGGATGGATTAAATACAAACTGCCATAGAATATATTTCCTCATAACTTGATATTTGAATGTCTTGAATATTTAAGATTGACGAAATAGACGGAAATCATGACTAACTCTATGAAAAACTAGGAAGTTTAAGCTAGTCGATGAAGGAAAGTCATTATTTGAGGTAAATATCAAAAAAGGGATTTTTCAGGGAGACTGTCTTCACTATTTGTCATATCTATAATAGCACTAAACTGAACCTTAAAAGATCGCAAGGGATATAAATTCTCCAGCAGAAAGGAAAAAGTCAACGACCTCATATATATGGATAACGCAAAATTGTTTGCCAAGAATAAGAGAGAAATTGAAACAATGATCAACAAAGTTTAAAACCTTCAGCGACACCATTGGAATGGAATTTGGGATTAGACAAATTGGGATAGACAAATATGCGCAAAGCTAGTAATATATAGAGAGGAAGAAATGTAAGAACAAGTGGAATCAACAAACCGAATAACAAGACAATGAGCAGAGTCACGCGAAAAATACCTCGGAGAGCTCGAATGTCACTGAATAAAACAAGAAATGGAAGCAAAATAAGAAAGGAGTATCTTAGGACGATATGAAAAAAACCTGCAACTAAATTAAATGGCAGAAACCTGATAAAATGGGTGAATACCTTACCCTTTTTCTCCCACCCATTCACTCCAATTCGTTCTCACTGTTTCCTTCTACTTCTCTTGCCTTCAATAATTTATTTGGGTGTTAACTTCTCTAGGCCTTGTTTGCTTATTATGTGCCAATGTCATTTAGTGAAATGTTCCTTGTAATTCATATTTTCCTTACAATTTCCTCGTTAGTCAGATTAACTGTCCTTGATATTCATAACATCCATCGGTAGAACCACTTCTTTATCTGTAAATAGATTTTTCAGCAATTCCTGAAATATAGGAAATTAAATATTACATAGCAATCCAGTGCACTTTTCTTTATTTCTAACGATATTTTTTACTATGTCATAATAATAATAATTCAATAAATTTCAATTCAATAAATTAAGTTTTAGTTGATAGAACAGGGTAAAGAAAATACGAAAGAGAAATTTAGAGAGGTGAGTCGTGTGAAATGAAAGTAGGTTTAAGGAAATGCAATATTAGTGAAAAGCAGAAAAACGTCTTATCAGAAACTTTTAAAATGAATAAAAAGCAAGTCTTATCAAATATACCGTCAGTACCTTCAATTGCGCTTCGATGACAAACAGCGAAAGCAAATTTTTGCGTATTTTGTTTGTATTTGGATAAAATGAAGTGGAAAACTTTTCATCAAATGTTTGAGAAATCTTTAAATGTGAAGATGAGGGTCTACATTTCAGCTAACCAAATAATATGAGTTTCTAGAACTATTTCAGTAATAACCTTCTTCTTCTTTGTGCCGTGTCCATTCAGGACGTAGACGATCATACTGAAATAAATCTACAGATAACTCATTAGTCGTAATCCCTGCTCACACTCATCAGTTTGCTATATGTCTCAATAACAGCTTTATTCATAAATATTTATTTGTTCAATTTATGGAAAGAAATATCCACATTTTTCTGAGGTTCCTTTTTTTAATTATTACATCAAATATAAATATTACTTGCTGGATTTTTATGAAGAGGTGATTTTAATTTTAAAAAAAGTACTACTTTTGATATTAGGTACAAATTAGTATTACATTCTTTTTTTCAAAACAGAAATAGTTTTCGTCATTAGTCATTTAGTTGGGAATCAACATCACTGCAATATTTCCCTTAAAGTATTCCAGCAAAATTCCGTGCATATAAAGAATACATCAAAATATCCGATGACAAATGATGAAAAAATAATTTATTTTAGAAAATAAAACAGTTATTTTTCAGTATTAATCTCCTTCATGTCAATATCTTTAATTCGGTACTAAAAATAATCAAATAAATCGAACATATTAGAGTGAACATTTCAGATGGAAATTCCATTTAAAACTACATTTAGACTACGGACTTATTGATCCACTTTAATATATATATATATATATATATATATATATATATATATATATATATATATATATATAGATAAAGAGAGAGAGAAAGAAAGTGAGAGAGATATATATAAAGAGAGGAAGAGAGTGGAGAGAGAGTGGGTTAAAAGAGTGGCACATGTTTCGAATAAATACTGAACATTTATAGAGTTGGATAAGTTAATTTTCAAAGAAAAAGTGAAAATCGAAAATTGGCTTTCATAATTGGAGATTCTTTGGTTGAATGCCATTACAGATCTGCGCCGATAGAGAACGGTCGACCAGCAAATGGTTATACAGCAAATCCGACTGAAATCTGCATTTATATTGCCAAGGCCTGCAGCACCAATCAAAAGTGAAAATGAATAAGGCGTGCACAAGTCTTGAAAACAAGCCAATTCTTTATATACATAACAGTCGGAAAGACAGACAGATTTAAGATGACGGATGGATGGATTAATTGATGGGAAACACGCGGTACAATAAAGTCATGAGGAATTTAGGTTTGAAGATAAATCATAAAACTATTTGTTTCCAGTTTTGAACTTTTCAATTAATTTATTTATTTATTAGTCACACACACACATACACACACACAAATAAACAAACATTTTTTGGTAACCTGGACCTCAAGCAGATATATGAAATTTCGGAATGGTTACAGAGTTAAATGCATTTCCAGTTTATTATCTAATATTTTCCTTGAAAATGTCCAGTTTGATTCGATTTTGAGAGGAATCATGGCACTTATTATTGTGATAAATTATTATAATCTCTCATAATTTTTACGGAAGGCAACGGTTTTCCGATAACACCTCAGTCTCTATTAGGCAATAGTGAGGGCACCATGTGTGACTGTAAAATCTTTCAATGTACAAATGCTGTTAATATTAATTAGGGTTTTATGCTAACCTTTCGGAAAAATTGGTAATTTAAAAAATCGTTGAACAATCGAGGAATTTACCGGTCAGTCCTTGAATTTTGATTGAAAGTCGACTTTGGTCAAGTTCCAAAATAAATTTTATTTTCAGTTATCATCCTTTTGTACTAATGCAGGTGTCCCTCAGGGCTCTATCCTTGGTCCTACTTTTTTTAAAATTTTAATTAACGACCTTCCCGACGGCATCAGCCCTCAACTTGATATCTTAGCTGATGAAACAACCATTTATTCTTGTCTTGATAAGTAAGTCTGGTCAGTTCGTTAAGATAAAATTGGAGGCTGTTGTCAAAAACGACCTTCAGTCTGTTGTTCAGTCTCGCAAAGGATTGTTTATTAATTTTAACACCTCCAAAACTAAACTGCTCTCTATTAATCAACCCTGTGTGTCTTCCATCAGCATGGCTGATGCTAACCTCCAGGGAGTGGCTCGTTGTGCCTTCTTGGACTAAATTTCTCTGTTTACATGAAATGGAAATATTGAATCCATTGCAGGGTCAGCTGCTAAGAAAGTTGGTTCACTGTGTCGTGCGAGACAATTTTTCTCTCCTGAATTTATAAATCTACCATTCGTCCTTGCTTAGAATATTGCTGCCACATATAGCTCAGTGTTCCTGCTATATATTTAGAGATTCTTGATAACATCCAAAGAAGAACCAGTAATATTATTGGCCCTGACCTGGCGTCTCGCCTTCAGTCACTGTTCCACCGCTATAAAATTACTTCCCTGGGCAAATACTTTCATGGTAAATGGTAATTGTTCGGATGAGTTCTTCGCTACCTAGACTTTATTAATTTAAGCGCAGTACTTGACTGGTGACCAGGTCTCACCAATTTGCAGTTGAATTGGTTAGAACATAACCGTAAGTTCTGTGGTAACAGATTCTTTTCTCGCACTTATCGGTTGTGGAACTTTCTTCTGGCACCATGCTTTCCAGTCAATCGCCAGCTGTTGTCATTCTAATTATGTTTCTTTTGTTCCAGTTCCTTAGTAATATTTCTGTTTTCTAATTATTCCGCACCCATTAACCACTTATGTCACTGTGGATTTACTTCTTTGCTTAAATAAAGATAAATATTTATTATATTTATTTACATTTATTCATATTTCTGAGCAGTACTGAGAAAATAACTGTTAATTTCTATCATACTACTATGAACGGTTACTTCAAAGATGTTTATCTTGTTCAAATATCTTGAAATTTTTGTTCCGTATTAAATTGTTCAACATTCGATTTTGTTTTAAGACTTATTTTTATTGTTTTTCATAAACGACAAAGTTTTAATTTTTAAAATGCTATTGATATATTTTTTTAAATTCATTTCATAATTTAATTCACACCACACTCTTATTCCAGTATGGAAAGATTTTCATCTCATTTTTTCACGTTTTATACTCATATAATTAGAAGTTTGACCATAACAAAATTGAATCTGCAAGGAATATTAATTCCACATTTAAGAATAACTGTATTAGTGAACGAAAAGTAAGATTTGAGTTTTAAAAATTTGTAAATGTAAATTTTGGTCTACCCAAGAGAGGTTTCCCCAAATGCTTAAACGAAGTATTGCTGTTTAAATACATACTGTATTAAATAAAATATATACAAATATATAATATTTATATATAATTAGATGTATTATTGTTATAATAATTTATTTAATATATACTTAAGTAAGTTAATGATAAAAATGCCAAAATTCGATACTGCACTTTCGTAAGAACCAAAGTGATGTCCAAGATCAGTAATTCTAAAACAATGAATAACGAACACCAAACCATAAAACATGTCATTAGAAAACTTAGTTATTGACGCCATAAATTTTCCAACAAATACAGCCTCATGAACGTTCACACAAATGCACATAACAAGCGACTACTTTGCTTGATTCTTTCACTGCCAGTGACTAGGCATCAATCAAATGATCGGTTTGTGCAATCTTACCAGACCTAAGGATGTAGACGAGATCATAAATGTCTTGCAGAAATGGTTAGAACCATGATTGAAAGAATTTTCTCTCTGCTCTCGATGTTCGTACTTTTGGCTAAGACTCACTGCTTACTAATCGCTATACGCAAAGCCCAATAGCCTGTCTTTCTGTCCCCTTACAGGCTGGAATATGACTGATATATCCTCTTCTGTGGATGTACCAGTCAGTCTCCCGGAATTGTTTACATTTGAGGTTACGTAAATATTTTCACTGTCCTTTTATTTTTTTTGTCTTCTATTATCGTTCTTTTTCCCGTCCCTCCGTCATCACATTTTTGTATTTTCACAAGATATTTATGTCTTAATTCTTATTTATCTATCTTATTCTTCCACTTATATTCTGTCTCTCTTTCCTGTCTTGTTTTTTTCTTCTTTTTTTTTTCTTGCTTCTGATCTACTTTATCTTTCCTTGTTTTTATCTTTCGTTTTCTTTTTATTACCACGTATAATCGTTCGATCTTATTTATTTTACTACTCTGGGTCTTTTTTCTTTCTGGAGTTTTTTCTTTCCATTTCTCTCTCCCTCAGTTTAATTCATTTCTACAATAATTTTCTTTGTAGGTCTCTTTTTCTTTACCCATCTATCTATTTCCTGATTTTCATCATATCCTCTTTTTAGATTTTCTCTTTCATTCAGATTTCCCTTTTTACAAAATCTCCCTTTTTCTCTCCCCCTAATATATATATATATATATATATATATATATATATATATATATATATATATATTTACTCAATTTTCCTTTCTTACTTTATAACACTTTTCTCGTCTTTACTTTTTTTTTGACAGACAATTTTTTTCTTTTCTTTTATTGTATTTCGTTCCACCTCTTTATTTTTTGCTTGTTTTTCAACTCACTCTTATTTTATTCTTTTTTGTTTCTTTTTCTTTCTATTTTTCTTTATCATGTTAATACTTCGCTATTTCTATTCTTGCCTTCTTTATTATATATTCCTCTTTTTATAAGCTTCCTTTCTTTTCTTTTTTTTCTTTTCTTGTTGTTCTTCGTGTTTCGTTTAATTTTCTTAATTATTTATTGTACTTTAACATTACTGTCCTTTTCCAAAATCTCGCTAGTGTTTTTAAGATATCTTTCTATTTCTTCTGACTTCTCCTTCTCGTGTTCTTTTCATTCGCCTTCCTGCAAAACTTCTTCGTTCGCCTTAATCACATCTTAAGTTATTCTTGTCCTTTCTTTTATCTTTCTCTGACTCTATATTTTGATTTCCTTTTTTTAACTATCACTTTTTCCTGTTATCTCATAGTTCATTGACACTGAAGTAAAGACTATTTTTTAAAAATTCTTTACCTTCTCCTCTTATTCTTCCTCTTCCTTTCGTTGATTCATTTTTTAACGGCTTAAGCTTTATCTTCCTTAGCATTGTTATACATTCTATTTCCTCCTATGCAAGCCACATCCCTTTCCTTCCGATTTCCCTTTAACTTCCTCTTTTTCTCTATCTTGCCTCTAAGATTAGAACTCTTTGGATTTGCCCTGTACTATTGTCCACCAATATATCAACGCATAGTCCCCACCCAAGCACATAAATGCTCCTCCATACCCCATCAACGCCTATAGTTTGGACATTGGTTTCTCAAAGACCTTACGAACTCTCGCTCAAATAAAGGCGCTTGATGAGATGCCTGAGTTGTTGAAATTCCTTGATTAGGGCAGGCCATCACCATTTCTTGGCAGCAACAACAACAATAAAAGCAACAATAAGGGCGCTCAAAGATAAATAAAGGCGGTGAAAAGAACTGAGATAGAATCAATAAAATAAAAAAATACAAATTACAAGGAAAAGAAGTTTTTTGACAGTCTATTTGAAGCAGAACTTGAGCAAGAACTCTGACATGAATTATTTCTTTTTCTTTGACTCTAGGAAATGATTTACTAATGAAATACATTCCAAAGAAATCTATCTTTTTAGACAAACAAAGAAATTAATCTGGATTTCTTGGTATTTTTCTGAAGTGAGCAAAAATTCTGATTGAATAGAAATTTCAATAAGTAATGTTGTTAATAAAGATAAAAGCTTTGCGTCTAGAGGGTGTTCAAAGATTTCGATCACTACCTATACAAGCCTATAATATGGGTTTAGATTTGTTTCGAAGGTTAAAACAGCAGGATGGTGTTCAAGCGTTCTCTGGCTCAATTTTGGTTTGCGCTTTGTTGGTGCTTTTGACCCAACATTACTCTTAAGAAAAGAGTTCATTTTAAATAATGTATTCAGGAGAATAGGTGATTTTAAATAGCGTATGCTATTGTTCCACAAATAAAAGACACAAGAGACACCCAAGGGATACTGAATAGGATTGTTTCATAGATGCAAGAATTGAACCCTTTATTTAATCTTCCGCTGTCCATATCTAGTATTGTTTTATTTAGTATTATTCAGTTACTGTTTACCTTGTTTCCATTCTGTCTAAGTCTCTACTATCCAGGCTATGAGTGGAACTAACAATTATTAATGTTACTAAATTACACGGGACAATAGCCGAGTGTATTAAAGCGTTGTTCGTAAATTTAGTGACATATTAACTGTGGGTTCAGTTCGAAATATTCAAAATGTTATTTGGATCAACAGGCACTTGAAGACGGCCAGATGAGACAACGGCCGAAATGTTGTGATAATAATAACAAAGATAAGGATATTGAATATGAATAAATGTTGCTCCTCACAGAAATTCAGACAGAGACCATCACCAGTTACTTTTTTTTACAAAGGTGCAAATTTCAGAAAAGAATTCGTATTATGTCTTGCTAAATAAGATATGTTGCTTATCCAAAAGTGTTTTGGAGGAAAACAGTTGTTAACTTTCAAATGTTAAAAAAAGCAAAGCAAAAAAGTGGGTAGCAAAACAGCTGGAGCAGCAGTTATGAATAACATTTTGTTTGGTTGGAAACAGAAACACAGAGACTCGAAATAAATTGGCCTCATCAGTTTCTCGATTGCTCTTCTTATGACTCACGAATACACACTCACACACACACACACACACACATATATATATATATATATATATATATATATATATATATATATATATATATATATATATATATATATATATATATATATATATATATATATATATATATATATATATATGTGGGGATGTACGTAATTTGTGCCTTTGTTGGCAGTACCACCCATATTTATTAAGTAATGACTGTATTTAATTAAAGGAAAATAAAACCTGAAATAGTTCTTCAAGGAAGGAAAGGGGAGGATGGAAAAATAACGTTTCCTGTCGGACATCCACAAAAAATAGGGAAGGGGAGATTCGTGCTAAAACAAGGACTATTGAGGGTGTAAGTATTTTGACATCTTCGTTCTACTCTGTAAGGAAATAGGAAAGAGTCACTAGAAGGTGACTAAGTGTATCCCAGCACTTGTGGAATTGGCTCTAACAACGGTGTGTCCGAGTGATTTGAGATTCTTAGGCAGTGGATTATGAGGCCCAATGATACAGTTATCTCGGAAAAAGAAAATAGACATCTTAAAATAGACATATATATATATATATATATATGCTATTAACAGTCAATACAAGGTCTAAGACCCACACAAGGTAGAGGCTTATTGAATGGATTTTTTTTATGGACTAAGAATTATAGAGTATGAAGATATGTAGGATAGATTCTAAACTCAAAGAGATTATGATTTTAGTGACCAGGGAAACATCCTTTCGGGAGTCTATTCCACAAAGCAGGGGCTGTCAGAATGGAACTTCTTACCAATGGAATACGTCCTATGAAACGGGATATCGAAAGATGCCTTTGGTTTGACATCAATTTTGACATTGATCAACGTAAGGTCTGAAGTACCTAGCGAAGTATTCGCCAAGAAATGAGATGATAAAAAGGTCTAGATGATATCCGGCTATGTCAGGAACATGAGTAGGTTTATCCACGATCTGCTTCAATCCATAAACAATGGAGAAGTCATGACAGTATCTTCTCCTTTATCAGTTTTGTTTGTGTGGACTAAACCTTCCTCATAGTGAAAATTGAAAGTACAAAATACGATTGCTAGCTGAGGGATGATCATAGAGGATATCATCAATCTTCAGACAGGAACATGAAATCAGATTTGATCTTATAAAGATGGAGTTCAATTTCTGGAATATTGGAACATAAACTCCTTATACTGATGTAGTATATATACTATAATTATATATATATATATATATATATATATATATATATATATAATTTCCCCACTCCGCATCCTATGACCCACTTCCTGTATGTTCACAATCTCACTTCCCCACTATCCACACTGATAACGC
The DNA here is from genome assembly GCA_903632075.3 of Acanthosepion pharaonis. Classification (NCBI taxonomy): domain Eukaryota; kingdom Metazoa; phylum Mollusca; class Cephalopoda; order Sepiida; family Sepiidae; genus Acanthosepion; species Acanthosepion pharaonis. The sequence goes on along the minus strand of CAHIKZ030005510.1, from coordinate 2,380,576 downwards.
GTTTACACTGATCCAAAATTTGAATCTAGGTTTATTTTCATAAGTTTCGCACACCTAGGAATCAGACAGAGATTTATTTCTTGCAAATAAAATGATTTCCACCAGAATTCACACTATCCGAAACTTCTGAACTTGAAACCTTCATTTCCGTGCTTCATTTCTGTCATGTGGTTAATAATTAATATTTAATAAATGTTTTTCGTACTGATTACATTGGTGCCCTTTCGTTTGTACTTGTTTTATTAACCAACCTATTTCACATATATATATTCACTACTCAGTTAATTAATTCGGCATAGCTTCACAAAATTTAAAATAAGTTCATGGTAAAAAAGGAGCCTGCATGAATCGATGTTGAAGATATCCAAATATTCCTTCTTCAGATACATTAACAATAATATGGTGCTAATTCTGCCAAAGTTATTGAGAAATTGTTTGTGGTTTTGTGTTTCAGAGATGTTCCATCACATACCATAGACTGTGTAAAATGGAGTGAGTATCCGCCATGGTTACACATAAAAACGATGCAATCCAGTTGATTTTTTTCATTGAAATTTAATCATTTTTTAACACAAACTTTATAAGGAGATAGAGCACAACTTATATGAACAAACAAAAAAGAATATGGTGTTTCTTTTCGAGAAGCCAGCAATTGCTAAAAACAACTAGGAAAAAATGAAAAACAATCAGTGTCAATTATTTTAGATTACAGTTTTTGACACTTGAAGTTCTGAGAAACATATTTACTGGTGTTCACTAATTTGCTGTCCTTAAATTCTGAAATAGCCAAGAACTTGCAACATGGCATGATAAGTTCTAGAAAAACCCTTGGATATGTACATGTTTATGTAAATTGTATTTTGTTATTTGTAATGTTCAAAAAATATTTCTTCTCCACAAGTAATTTTTCAGCTTAATAAGATCTAGTTTTGTACATATTTGAAATAATGAAAACGGCTTCTATTTCAAAACAGAAGATAGACACCCTTGCCCTTAGATATTAACAGTGTAATGCTACACTTTCAATTTAAAACTTGTGTTAGGATTTTTTTGAGAACAATCTAATTTATTTATATTTTAACAACATAGAAATATGTGATTATGAACAACTTCTTAAATTACCTTTTCGTAATAAGAATTTTTTTAAAAAATTCCTAGTAGAAGACAGTGAGCTATTATTTTATTTATCTGATTAATGCTATAAATTTTATCAAATTATCTTCTTTGTATTTCTTTCAAATGGTTCCATTGGTTATTCTTACATGAGTCAAACTTTGATGGATGGATTTTAAAAGCATGTCTTTTCATATGTATTTTATATTGGCTGAAGGAATGAACTACTGATATTTACACATTTGCTCTTATCATAATATTTTTCTGTTTCCCTTTTCCCTTCCCAAATTTGATAACATGTCCTTTTCTTTACCCGACACATCATTTTCCTCAATCCCAATTCCACATCAGTGTTGTCATTATTCTTTTTTTATTTTTGTGTATTTCACTCCTTCCACTAACCTCAACCAGCTGCTCATGTTCTTTACCAACGGCTATCCCTTCATATAACTCATTCATCACACTTTATTGTCAAATCTGTTATCACCATCACTCACCATTACTTGCTTCCTGGGAGTATTCCAAGATACAAAACAACTTAAGACAATATCTTGTATCTCAAACGGTCCAAATGCTTGTACATTCAAGTAAAACACATTCATATAGAGATACACATTTTATGTGTCAAATACTAGCATACAAGACACTCACATGTGAAAAACAAAGTATACCCATTTTTGGATGATTATAGAAAAATGCTTTTCCTCTTATAATTTGTAAGCAATTATGTGTCTAAGGTTAGCAGTCAGATGTTCTGCTCCAGGGTTGTGTGACACACTGCTGACATCACTTGGCATTCAGAATAGTTAGGCTAGCAACTGAGTGTTTTTCTGATTCACTGTCAATTTAGGTTTTTCTGACTTTTTCCAATTTTTGGCATCAGCCTACAAGGGGCCAGGGCTGTCACTTTAGGACTTGTTTTGGAAAAATAAAGACAAAATCATTGGAAAATTTCTAAGTGGATTTATTTATTTTCTATTCAAAGAAATTTCAAGAATTGGGTAATAATCAACAGTTTTGCCACTATTTCCATGATAACTAAGTTTTCCATGATAAAAGCATTATTGATAAAATCTAAACAAAAGCGCTCATGAAAATTGTCTATGTATCATAATATGTAATGGCAAAGGTAGAAAAAAACACTTAAAAATATTTTCTATTTGGATCTATTTTCTGTTTTTATATTAAGGTATACATCAATTTTATGAAGTATTCTATAAATTCAAAATAGTATTTATCAATGGCAACATATTATTAGGGAAGACAAATGTTTTATTTGCAAACAAGATAAAATGACAAATAGAATATAATTAAAATTTTAGCTTTTGAATTTTTAGTATAAAAATATATGAAGAAAAAATGGAGTTATAGGAAGCTATTTCTGAAAAGAGTTTTGTATTATTTGTCTCAGTCTTATTTGAGAATTTTGGTTACAATGGCTTTTGACATTGAAATCTTAGTCAGCAGAGCTTTTACTGGTAGTCTGTGGTATTTAAAACTGAAATTAGAGTGAAAAATGATTGATGTTTAGTGTTCAACTTCTAACACAATTTTACTGGTTGGAATCAAACTCATATTTGTAACTTTTCTTTCTCCTCTTAAATTTCATCTGCAAGATCTGAAGTACAAGTGGGATTAAAAGAAAATTAACTGTTTTAAATTTAAATATAATTTATTCTTACTGGATAAAAACCCAATTTGAATGTTCACACAAAATCTAAAATGAAATTGTTTCTGATTTTTATGGCAAAGCAGAAGATTAGTTATCAAAGGGTATAATTGAGCGACATTTAAGAAGGATGATACATTCAAAATGATTTGGCATTCTCAAAACATTTTGAAAACTGAATTAGAAAGACTAGCATATAAGATTAGATGATAGAATTCAGGACAAAAGAATTCATAAGACACAGATCTACCAAATAAAGGTGTTGGGTTAGTCAATCAGTTTATTAAATCAAAAGAGAAGTTATTTTTCTTGTTTTCAACACTATTGAACAATGTATTTATTCTGTTCTATTGCCAGACAACTTCATAATTCCACTGCTGAAGAAATGTTTTTCTCAAAATTTTTGCAGTCCTCTTGGAAATTTTGCATGCACCAGAGTAAATGGTCACCTGGAAGTGCAATGAATATGATAAATTAGTGAAAACTTCCAGGCCAAGCTGTAACAAATTTTACGTGCTCATCAAATAAACATGTGCTCTAGTGTCATCTAAATGGAATCTTTCTAATAACTAATTCTAGAAATTTAAAAAAAAAATTAATTCTAGATATTTTTCAAGGATTACTGTCTTCAATTACTCTAACTAGGAGCATTAATTAAAACAATCATTTAATTCTCATAGCAGATGATTCCATTCCAATCTAACTGTATACACAACATTGCCTTCTTTAGATGAGAAATCTGCTTTTTATGTAGAGAGTGATGTTACATTTCCTTTTCCCTATGATCTCTAATTTTATGGTGTACAGTATCCACTATTAATCACCTGACATAATATGCTTCACTTTTACTACATTTAAGTAGTAAATTGTACATGAAAATAAAGGTCAATAGGTTTATTCTGTCATCTAGGTGGAAGCTAGATATAAAAGCTAAAAACATAACCAAACTGATACAAACAATTTCACCATTTAAATCAGAATTTGTTGACTATTTCTCACATGATATAATATTGATTATTCTCAAGTAATATGTTCATTTGATCAATCTCACCTAGTCTACCTGACAGTGGAACATCATTTTTCAGTGAGAAATTGCAAACTTGAAAATTTGTAAACCATTTTTATTATTCTTGATAAACTGCTTTTTTTGTATCTGAGCTGCATTTTTGCCTTTCATAAAAATAGACATAATAGCTGAAAAGGTTTTTTTTATTATTTTCTATAATTTTCAATATTAGAATCAATAAACAAAAATACAGCAACTCTGATAAAATTTATAATATTTTGCCTTCAGGCATTTATATGTGGAAGAAGATTACATAAAATATAAATAAAAATAAATATTGCACAAAGAAGAAATCAAATAGAAGAGAGATTTAAAAGTAAAAATAAAATGTTAACTATGCTCAAAATATAACTTAGCACTAATGATTGTAAACTTTATCATTTTATAATGTATACCAAAGGCCAAAAATAAAATTTAATTTATATAATAAAAAAATGAAAAACTTAAGTGAGAGATAACTGAATAAGTTGAAGCTAAAGAAAAAGTGTAATGTATGCAAAAGTTAAAAATAGAGGATAAAAAAAAACTAACTGTAAATGTAATATAATGAAAAACTTGTTTTAAAGTTCTTAAAGCAATAAAAAGTAAACATCATAATAAATGCAGCAACAACAATAATAATATCATTATTAATAATAATAGCAATTTAACTTGAAGCATGAGTTGAAGCTATGAGAATATTTAACCAAAACATTGAAATGAAATTATAAATAAATGACCAAAAGAAAAGAGAAAGTAACTGAAGAAATGTATTTAGCCATAAATGAAATCATAAGTGAATGCAAGAATTACTACACATATCTTGAAATAGGGGGAGTAGACTTAATAAATCAAGCAGAAATAGAAGAAAAACTAAGGCAAAAGCATATTTAAAAAATTGGGGGAATGAGAGAAAACGGTAGGAATCATATGAAAAGCATAAAATTTAGGCAAGTAAGAAAACAAGAAAATAATTTAAATTAAGAGATCAGAGAAGCAGAAAATTAGTAAGTATGCATAAAGCACTTCAGGTTGGAGATTATCTTAACATTACATGAAGAGAACTAAATATCATTTGAGATTTTATAGATTCTGAAATTAAAAATGTATGGATTGCACACAGTAAATAGATAATCAGTATGCCACAAAATTGTGCATTTTATGATAAGTGAATGTCATTGATTTGTTTAGAGAACAAAAGTTGGTATAACATGGTAAGAATGAGAATATGCAAACAACTTGGATTTGACCATGTAGACAAAAAATAAAAAATCCAGAAACTGTCCTGAAAAATAAAAGCAAAAATGTTTGGGGTTGGGAAATTCAAACTGATTATATATTCCAGAGAAGCAAATCTTGTTAACATAAACAAAGACAAAATAACTTGTCTGGAAGTGAATGTATTGATCTAAATGAAGCACAAAGCAAAGTTGAATGGAAGTAAAAAGTAGGATAAATATTTGGATCATACTAGAGAAAGATCTAAAGAGATAAGAAAATGGGGATTCTTGTAACCATCATTACTGAAAAACTTGAAGACTTAAAATGAATGGAAGAATTAAAATCCCAAGGAAGAACTGAAATCATTTAATTAGCAAATATGATGAGATGAGTTTTAGAGTATTGTGAAAACTTGCTGTCACTTTATCCCCAGTATTCCAATCACACACTAGTGGCATGAAAATTAATTTTAAAAAAGCATAACAGCAACAATTAACATATAAATAAATCCTTTGCTTCATCTTTGAAAAGCTAAATGTAGTTGTGCCAGGAGAGGCAAAAAGAATGTGTGTCATGTTGGGTTGCTATACAGAGAGTGATAGGGAACAAGACTTTATATGAATCACTTCAAAAGTTTCTTTGTAATGTAGAAGGTTGGAGAGGGTGTGAGCTTGTGCTGTTTTCTTTCTCTGCAAATTTTCCCAAACAATCTGCTCAGGGCTACTTCAAGGGAGATGGACAGATTGATTGGTTAGGACAAGTAATTGAAAATTCTTTAAGTCAAGAGAATCTACTTGAAAGACAAATGTCAGAAAAGATATTAACATGAATAAATTCTTTTTTTGCATTTTCTTCAGATATATGCATTCATCTTATGCATTCATTAATTTGTTATCGATATCAATTTTTATTATCTTTTCTATTTATTTGCTTTTGGTTATTATTAGTAGAAGTATGAATAAAAGGTTTTATCTCACAATAATCATCTTTCTCTAAACCAGTATTTGGATTATTAGGATTATTATTGTTGTTGCTGTTATTTTTATTATTTTAATTACTATCAGTTGTTTTTCCGTTTCATCTTTTTAATCTATTGTCACTTGTTCTAAAAAAGAACACCATAAATATCATCATCTTCATTGTCATCATCATCATCATCATCATCATCCAAATCCTTATCCTTAAATTATTTTATTCTACTTTTGTTTTCAATCTATTTAGCATTATTATCATCATTCCTTTTTACTAATTTCCTAATACCATTTCTCATTCTTTTATCAGTATCTTCATCATCTACCTACACATTATTAAATACAATAGTGTTAGTTAATAGTATTATTTTTTCTCAAAACCTTGTCAGTCTTTTCTTTATATTTTCATTATGTTTCTCTCATTTCCACAACAAAAATCTTTTTGCTGCTGTTCTTCTGCAATTGTCTTTTCTTGATTCATCAAAATTTTCTCATTTTATTCAACTGATATTCTTCCAATCTTTCTGGATCTTTTTCTCTTTTTTCTTATCATTTCCATTAGTATCATGATTATTGGAATCATTATTTCAAGAGGAACTCTTCACAAGAATTATTAAATCTGGAAAAACCATATCCTCATTTTCAAAATCTTTCTTTTATTTTTGTTTTTCTTAAAAATCAACATCAATAAAAATAATAACATTGAGCATTCACATGACAGCCCTAAAGTGCTTCATAATAATTGGGCAGAATTCTGATTTATTTCAAGAAAAAATAGAAAATAAAATCATACCACAATCTAAAGAAAGTCAAAGAATGAATTTACCTACAGCAATAAGGCAGCCAATTCAGCTTTCACTTTTATTTCAGGTTTTAAATCTGCCACCAATGAAATGATTTTGAACTTTGAACAAGTAAAACAAAACAATGGTTTAGATGAATCTCTTATATTGTGTTAAAAGTAAATCTCTCCCTTTAAATTGAATTCTCTTGATCAATAAAATAAATCATGGGAAAAATGTGTTTAACTGCTTGTTTGTCAATTTTTTACCATTGTCATTTTCAAATGGTAAATACATGAAAGAAAAAATGTAGAAATTCTTTTTTAATCATTACTTGGTTTGTTTTAAAAATTTTGATCTTTAAAAAACTAGAATTTAAATCCACCATGCATATTTTTTATTTCAAAGTTAAAGACAGAAAATAGAAATCAATTATAAAAATTGTTGCACTCCTATCAAAACATACAGTTGCTTCTCCTATTCAGTCAATATAGGTTTCTATTATTTACTATTTTGATTTTTATTTATAAAGTCATTTTACATTGATATAAAATTTCACATAATCTCACCAAGAGAATTAATTCTAAAAGAACTAAGAACATTATTCTTTCTTACAGTGACTAACTTATTAATTCCGAAACAAATGTATTGCTTACCAGATTTTAAAATGTCATTATTTAGTGAGCCAATAGAAGTGACCTTGAAGTTTCATCAAAATCAATTTTTGAAGGATTTTATTGTTATTTATACCAATTTTAATTTTACTAGATCAAGTATAAGGGAGAAAGAGAATCTGAACATTACAAAAAATGTTTTATAATCTTGGAATTGTACAAAGTATATAACATTAATTAAATGTATTTATATCTCATTTTTTAAACTTTCATCTGGAAAAGTTTAATGAAACAAACATCAGATTACTTTAGATGATTCCATTGTACTTAAAAAGATTTTAGAAAATGTAACTGCTTGCTAGAAAGGGTGCCTCTAGTAGTGCAGCTAGTGTTAGAGAGTATAATGAAAATAATAGCGTAGTAGTGATGGCAGTGATTAATTTCTTGTTGGGTGCTGGTTGTGGTAGAAGTAGAAGTGTAGTATGGTGTTAACGGTGATAATCATAGCTCTGAGGCCAATATAAAATAGTAAAAAGAAATAAGGCAGAATGGAGAAAGTTTAATAAAGCCAACATTTCCATTTGAAGGAAAACATGTTTAACATGTTTAACAGCAGAAAATATTTTTGTAATTTAAAAATCAAGATACAGAAGAAAAAACAAGTGGCTAGTTCACTTCCATGGGGCATTTGCATTTGAAGGAATTTCTCTTGACACTTTTTAAAATAAACTTTTGTTTTTGCTCCATAGGTAATGGCATTTTCTACTATATCTCAGACATTATGTTGATAAAAAATATTAATGCTGCAAATGATGATGATGATGATGATGATGATGATGTGACAGTAAGGGAAAATGTAGTGTAAAGCTGTTAGCTATGATGATAGAATTATATTTACAAAAGAAACAGCAAGAAAAGCATGGTAACAATAATGGTGATGTTGATATAATTAATAACAAAATGGAAAGAAAGTAATAAAATGGTCATAGAAAATGCTGGAAGATAATGTTGATAGTAAATGTGATGAAGACTATGCTGATGATGAAATTAGTAGAGGGAAAGTTATGATGATGATGAGTGCTTACCATGTCTAAGGAGACTACACATATATATTTCTTATACATTGCTCTTGGGGCAAATGTTTTAAACATTTACTATTCCGGGGAGTGTCAGAAAATTCCTTAAATTATTTGGTATTGTTTTGCAAGTATTTTCTTCTGTCGACATTTTTTTAAGTCAAGGGTTTTGGGGATTTAGTGAGATCTGGTTGAATTTCTTTCAGTAATTTTGTTAGCTTTATTTTTCTTTCATCAAGTTCTCATTCCTTGCTTCTCTTTTCCTCCTCCTCCTCCTTCAATAGTCTTCTTCTATTTCTTTTTCACAATCCTTCATCTTTACTCTTATACATCAGTTTTTCATTTCTTACTTTATTCTTTAATTCTTTTTCACTTTTCTTTTCATTATTTTTCCTTGCTATTATTCTCCACTTTTTTCTCGTTTAGATTCTCTCTTTACTTCTTTGTTTCACTTTTCTTTTCATTATTTTTTCTTGCTTTTATTCTCCACTTTTTTCTCATTTAGATTCTCTCTTTACTTCTTTGTTTTTCATCTTTTCAATTAGCTATTCATTTTGCTTTCCTTTTAAACTCTCAACCAATTTTCCCATCAGATTTCTCTTTTTCATTTTCTCAATTTTTTAAAAGTTTTTCTTTACTCTTTTTACTTTGATTACTTTCTCTTGAGTTATTTTTTCTTTTCTGAGAAATATCACTTCATCAAATAAATAAATGAAATTGCCCCAATAAAAAAAAGTAATCTTAAAGACCAACTAATTGTATTGACTCAGAATTCAAATGGTTTCAAATTTCACTTAAATTCACATAACTTTTAAAAGCTTCAGTATAGTTTCTACATTCAAAAGGAATGTTTTTTGCTGTGTATATTCTTCACTCAATCTCTCGGAAGATTTATTAATGATCCTTTTTTACATATCATGAAATATGTCGGCTTCAATCTTCTTTTACCATATATTTAAACATTGTTTTGCGATTGTCATAGACTAACCTGATGTATTCTCACAAATAGTCCAAGAAAAAATATGCTCTCCACATTAGGGAAATGTCAAGAGGTAATTTTAATCATATTGTCATGAATAAGAGGTTAGTGAGTTTGATTCACAGAAAACATTGCTCATTGTTTTGTGCCAAACTTGCTTCCTATGACCTAGTAAATGTAATCACTGTCAATGCTGTGATTTCAATAAAAGATATTTCCTTCTCTTAAATGAGTTTTATTACTGAAAAGAATTAATAAGATTATTTCATTAGTCTATACTTTCAAAATCATCATAAACAAGCCTTAATGAAAAATATTTACCAAGGATAAGTAGGTAATAGTCTCATAGCCTGAGTATCACTTTTATTTATTTTTAGCATTTAAAAGTAAAACATTATTCATTCATGAGAGAGAATGTCACATAATCATGACCACATGACATGCTACTGAACACACAAACTTAAGATGATTGACTGATTGGCCCGCAGCAAGAACACAAGAAAATTAGGATTCATGCATTTAATTTATATCGAACTGTCAGCAAAAATTTACAATCCCTTTAAGATTAGAATAATTGGTGCTGAACGATAGAAGATTGAAATCATTCAAATTCCAAAGGACCATCTTTTATAGAAACCTCATTAAAAAATCCAACTATATCAGTGTAAAAATAATTATAAAATATGTGCAAATATTCAAAGGTGCAATATAGCTGCTGTTGTTTTCAGATTTGAAATTTGTGCTTTCTCCTTGAATTGATACATAAGGGAAGCATTTAAACATTAATTGTAAATTTCTTTTTGGGTGATGGTGATTACTATATCAAATTAAGCCATTGATTTCAATTTCACTAAAAACTTCCTGTTTAAGACAGGCAGTTCGGTTGAAATATCATCAAATTCCAGTTATTTTGTAAAGCTGTACATGTGATATGTTATGAACTGAACAGAAAGTCTATACATATATATGTTGATATCACATAGAATTTTTATGCAATTGAATTATACTTATATAGCATATATATATTTATATATATATATTTATATATATATATATATATATATATATATATATATATATATATATATATAGATAGATAGATAGATAGATAGATAGATAGATAGATAGATAGATAGAAGTGTGTGAACAGAAAAAAAAACTCTGCAATATATATTGAAAAGTATTTGATTTGATTTTTTATTTCACATCAGTAATTTTGGCTTCCTTACATTAAAAATAGTGACGTTGTTAACATTTTATGAATGTGTACAGGGAGGATCAGTAAGTCTGCAACCTAACAGAGATATCAGATGAATTTTGATCTGAAATTTTCATTGTATAATGTTTCATATATGCAGTTAATGGAGAAACATTGGGTTAGGTACATTAACAAAAATGTGACTAGGCTAAAAAATAAATAATTGCTATGTAAAATAAATGCTTTATATCACTGTTAGGTGACAGAATTATTGATTTACCTACATAAGATGCCATAAATATACATTAGCATCTCAAAATGATGTACATTTGCTAAGTTTACAATATGTTTATAGGAAAATATTTAAATAATTGATGAAAATTTGTGCTGTCATATATTTGACTCATCTAGTCATGGTTTTGATGCCCAAAATAAAGTCTTTTTAATGATATCCTCACCAAGTAACAAAGTGAAAATATCAAATCTGTCAGGTAGAGTTTATTTACTCTAGCCAAAATCTTTTTTCCTTTTATCCTGTGTTAGTAATTCTCTTTGACACTGACATATGCAAAATATCAGAAACTGAAAGAACTCTCCTATATGGAGAAGACAAATTTAGTATCCTCTATTTTGTTTTTTTTTTTGATAATTCAAATTTTTCTTCTTTTTCCCATTATTTTAAATATCTTAAGAGAAAACAAAATTTATATCTATGGTGAGAATAACTGACAGCTGAAATGTAAGAAAAAGAAATAGTGAAAGAAAAAGTTATAAAATGAAAATATAAATGCATTCTTTTTAGAATAAAGAAATAACATGAGCGTTGTACTCTTTGTGCAGTCTATACTAGTAAAAAGATTGTTCAGTAGCTTATGTGTGGGACTAACAACTGATATGCCTTAACAACTTAATTCCTTGTAACTAAGTTGATACCTTTCAGTGATAAATCAGATTTCAAGCAGGAACAAAAGTGGTTGTCTACAGCATCCATCACCTATAATGGTTACAAATCGTTATGATTGATTAGAACATAAGACTGTAATATACAAAACTAATTTTTACACACCAAAAACATACAAATATTAGACATTTAAGATGACCCTGATACTGTTGTTATAAACACATTAGAAATATTACAGAAACTGGAAAAATACAAGTGGATAATAAATCATCATAGATTTTATATATATATATATATATATATTTAAATAAAAACAGACCTCTTTAAGGTTCCATGTAATAAATTATTTCACCATAGCCCTTTTAAAAGGACTGCGGATCATCAGACCTTACTTCCAAACAAAAAATGAAGAGAAAGTTTACACATATTTGATGGGCCGTATTAAACATATGTAAATTAACGAAGTGAGGAAGTGAATGGCCCATCAAAAATGTGTAAATTTTCTCTTCATTTTTCGTTTGGAAGTAAGGTCTGATGATCTGCAGTCCTTTTAAAAAAAAGAGTGAAATAATTTATTACATGGAACCTTAAAGTGGTCTGTTTTTTTTTAAATTATTTGCTCTGGATTTACATTGAGCTCTCTGGATTTTATCCTCCTTAGGTTTACCCATACGGATTACCTAGCTTTTCATAAACTAAATATATATATATATATATATATATATATATATATATATATATATATATATATATAAATACACTAATACAATATACAGAAAGTTATTATTTTTATGATAATAAATATATGTCAATTTATTTTGTTAGCAATTTTATCTTCCAACCTCCAAATTGTATATGTGCATGTTTGTGGGGGAGAGAGTTGACAGTTATATAATGAAAATATGTAATAGAATAGGAAAGTCTCAATTTTAGACAAATTGTAAGTACTTAGAAAATCCTATATTTTAAATGGATTTCAACAGTTATATTTCAAGACAATTCATTTGTTTGTCCCCTACCAACACACACACACACACACACACACACACACACACACACACACACACACACACACACACACACACACACACACACACACACACACACACACAAATTTAATCACTGGAAATCAACCACAATTAGAATTATAGTATACAAAAAATACAAAATTGAGCTTCATAGTTGACAATAGGACAGACAATTAGGTTTCTGGCATAAAATGCATTTTTTTTATTCCTGTCTTAACTACTCTAGGGTGGCCTCAACCTTTTCAACAAAAAAATTCCAGGTTTGAAAAAAAGATAACTAGATTCTAAGTTAATCAAATGGAAATGTATTAATTAGAAATTTTGAAAAGAATTCAGAAAATTGAAATGGCCATTTTACTGTAGTGGCATATTTTCATGGTAGACAGAAATGAATTATGTTTTTGTGATGCTTTGGGAGCTTTGTAAGCAGGATTGAAGAAAAAATTGGAAAAGAATCTTATTTTGGAAAATTGGTATTTAGAGAAAAAGAAGATGAATTTCATTAATGTGAGAATGGAAGGAAGAAATAACAAACATAAATTACTGAGAGAAAAGTAAACTGTAATCAGAGAAATATAAAGTGAATAAAAGTGGTATTGATTAAGAAAAGAAAGATTTGAAGGAAAGAAAAGGAGGAAAAAAAAAATAAGAAGAGCAATAATAAAAAATGAAAATATGGAAGGATAAAAAAATAGAAGCAATAAATAAATCAATATATATATGTTTTATATATATATATATATATATATATATATATATATATATATATATATATATAATGCTTATAATTTTAAACTTTTAAAAAATAATAAAATTATATATTTTTAAACAGATTTAATTTCTTTTCCTACACATCCTGATGACTCATGTAAGTTGAAAGTTTGAGACATTTTTTTAACAACCACATTTACAAAAATATATTTGCACAATAGAAAAAAAGATCATCAAATTTAATGCATAAAATGTTTATTGTTTTTAACAAAACATACATTTTTGGACACTCATTTCTCTTATTTGTATATTTGTTATTGTTAACAGTAAGAGAAAGAATTTTTAAAATTTCCTAAAAAAATATTTAAAATGCAAACAATTAAGAGAAATGTATGAAACCTGTCAAAAAAGTAGAATTTTACATTGAAGAAATTTAAATAGAAATAAATCCATTCAAAATAGAAGAGAAATCTGACACTAGAAAACAAACCAAACAACAAATATTTAAAATGAATAAAATGTTTAATCAACGAATGAAAAAGTAATGATAAATAACTATGTATATAAAGGGTATTAGAATTAAAGTTTTGAGGCTTTCTTTATTTTCTGTACATATTAATCTTTAAACATTTTTTATAGGTTTCGATTTTTAGAGTGAGACTGCAGTAGAGCAAATCTAAAATATTTATTAACTTCTTTGGTTCTTTTCTTTTGATTTGAACATTAGAACATGGATGTCTACCATTGAGCACTACTTTTCTATTGTTAGTCAAACATTTAAGATAGTTCACCTATCTAAATATCTAATCATAATTTATCATTTAGTTCTTATTAGTGTCTGAAATAATAGCAAGTTTATGTCTTTAGTAGTAACAATGTTTGAAGTTAGGTGACAGCTAAATTCTGAATGCTGATTTTTTAAGGTTGATTTCTTCATGAATATCTATTGACCACATATTTTGTCTTTCTTCCTGCTTGCCTACAAATAGTAATCTCATCATGTGAAACTCATGTAAATCTTAAAATATCCACTAACCACCAAGCAAAGCAATTTTTTTAAAAGATCTTAATAAATATATAATTAGCAATAAAAAGAAAAACATCCCTAATTAAATTAAATAAACTTATTAAAATAACCAAAATGCCCAAAGCAGTAAAACTCATTTAGTCAGGACAATCTTGTAATTCTTCCAAATCACTTGTAAGTTGCATGTAACTTGCTTCCAACCTTCCTAGCTGTCCATTTCTTATTACTTCTACTTTTGTTGCTATAGACGACGACTGCTGGTCTGACTGCAGAGAAGGGACAGTAATTTAGTAAATGTTGGTAAATTATTCCCAAATGCTTAGACAGAAATCTTTAAGGAGGCAAGTTTAGAAATGTTTCTTGCAATGTTTATACAAACTTTTGCAGTTTTTATCTGAGCAGTAAAAATCAAACTTTACATGTGATGAAAATTTGGATAGTCATGTGTCCGGGGAAATGAAGAATTACTCAAGTGAAAGGGATTGAAAAAATATGAAAAAGAAAAGAAAAAAACAACAAATGAAGAAAAATTTCTAAAAAAAATAATAAAATGTTATAATGAATAAGGATGTTCTGTATGCGAGAAATATGGTGGAAAATATATATTAGCATTTATGGAAAGGTGTGTGTTGGTGTCATTGGATGTACATGATTCCATATGTACATACATGCATTAAAAGTATATTTTTTTGGTGTGCATGCATGTAAATATATTTAATGTTCTGTATGTGTGCACAAATCTACACTTATACAAAATATGCACATATGTACACAAACATACAAACCTACAGACATGAAACACAAAAATGGGGTTATAAACACAAACCTAAATATACACAACTATGTAAAGAGTTCACCCTGACTTCTTTTAAAGCTGAAATATAAAATAAAAAGATAAACAAAACATGGAATTACATTTTATTTTCATAAATCAGGTCTACTAAGTTTACATCATTTTTTTTCTAGAGACTTTTATATTCAGCTTCCTACATCACACAAATGTTAATTTTCATGTTTACAAACACAAACTTACTATTTATTTATGATCAGGAAAAATAACAAAACCAGAAGTCTAAAAACAAATTAAATAGAATAGTTCAAATTAGACCTGTTATAAGACTGATGATAATTTTTCTTGGTATAGGTGTAGAAAGAAGAATCTGGGGTATGCCAATATAAGTTAACCTTGCAGATAATGCCAGATTTACAGGCCATAATCTAGGAGAACTTGGTCTCCTACCAAAGAAAAAAAAATCAGTTCACCATTACTTTTATTTGATTTGTTATGATAACAATTAGGGGCTTACCCCAGCCAAAAAAAAAAAAATATGCAAAAAAAAGGCAAAATATGTATCATTTCTAAAATAGCTTTGTCAAAATGCAAATCTACTAACCCAGGTTAAATTTAATAATAAATATATTATGCTTCATGCATTTTGAAATCAACTCAGGATTCTTTTATTCTTGTGAATTGCAATATTTCATTTTGATTTTCTATGAAAATATATTGTGCAAGCTATATGACAATGGTGTTAGTAAAAGAAATGGCAAAAAGAATGGAAGGAAATACTCAAGTATTTAAAACCAATTATATCATAATTTTACACAGCAGGTAACTCATATACAATATTAATATTGTTTGTAACAAAGAAAAGAAAATGAAAAGGACCACAGTGTACAGTCTAAAAAAACTGAATAAAAATCATTTTATATACAGAACACAACCTCCTCAAAATTTCAAAAAGAACAGTTATCAGTTTCTAGCATTCTAAACACAGATACTTGAGTAGAAAGTGACAATGAAAGAATTAACACAAGACACTGTAGAGATCATGCTACAAGAATGCTACATTAAAACAAGTCCAATACTGTTTTGAAGATTATGAATATGCAAATGTGTTCACTGAAAACAATTTCATACAAAAAAATGCCAAATGTTCATGTTACTAGAAATTTCAGAGATAATAATGATATAAATAATGAGGAAATATTCTGCATTTTAAAAAAAAGAGACCATCATAATTCCAGCACAGGTAAACATAGAAGAATCAAACCTCATGCTGTTTAAAGTTAATGTTTCCCACCATAAATGAAAAAATCTATAGATTTGCATACAAAATTTTCTCAACCCAAATTATATCAACTACAGCTTTCGCTTCTATTGGATCATGTTATTCAAACTGACAAAAACTCAAAAAGTCATATGAACTCTATGTTAACATAATTAACAAGAAAGCATGATCAAATAAAAAGAGCAAATCAAAGTGGGGAGGATTACTGGTGGCATCTATTTCTGTGAGTAATTACTGTTACATGTGATTTGTCATTTAGGGAAAATGATGAAACATTCAGTTCATCCCACAATGGTAACATTCTTAGATTGCTTGTATTAATTAATAGATTTCAGTTAACTTGAAAAAACTGATTTCAGGAAATGTCAAAGACAATCAAATAAGAATGAAGTTAATATGTCTGGAAAGTATTATGGTCTTTCAGAAAGTGATATTTTACTACAATTTCATACTATTCAACTTTTGTTCTGCTTTGGTTGGTTGAGGTAACCAACTAAAGAAGAACCAAAATTGAACTGAAATTGTGTTTAGAATTAGTTTAACATCTATTGTATCCAACAGAGTGTCATTTATTGTACATTTCAGAGAAGAATTATAACTAATTATGTTGCTTTTTAAACATATTTTCTATTGCTTACAGTATGAATTCTGAAAGTGTAGTGCTGCTACAGAGGCATTTAAAAACTGTGTATACAGATGCAATGAAAGTTCATATATGTCAGCTGTTGTTTAAAAAGATTTTTAAGTGACATTTGTGACATATGAGATGTTTTACTCTGAAAGACAGCCAACTCTGATTGAAAAACTGTTGAAAAAGAGTCTTACATTTGATCCACATCAAATCATCTGACATTTTGCGCAAAAGTTAATATATCATATTCAGCTGTTCACAAACATCTCAAGTGAATTTGGAAAACATACAAATAGGAAACTGGGATCATGCTAAGTTTTCACAGGAGAATTGATTCAGCCTTTTAACCAGAAATGCCAACATTTTATTTTTGCATTGTATTGTTACAGTTGATGAAAAATGGGTTTAGCATATCAACAGATAACAAAAAAAGAAATGAAGCACTAGGTCTAATACTAAAATCAGGACTCAATCCACAGAATTTCTTCCTTTGTGTCTGATGGAATCTGCAATGTGCCATCCATTACAATCTATTAGAACATAGAAAGTCCATCACTGCAGGTATTTTTTGCCAGTAATTTGACATGGGTAAACAATGCATTGTGCCAAATGTGCCGTGCTTTGGTAAAAAGGAAGTTGTTATTCTTCACTATGGTAATGTAAGGGCAGACTTTGCAAAACAAATCCCCCCAAAAATAAAATAAAATAGGATGGGAGTTTCTCCATACTTATCAGATTTATCACCTACAAATTTACATTTATTTCAATCATTAGCAAATATCACAATGGTTAGAGAATTCCAAAACAAAGAAGTCAAAAACAGTCTTTCTAAGTTTTTCACAGAAAAACTTATTTCTTTATACATAGAATCAAAAGTTTTCTTCCTGTTGGGCTTCAGTCATTGAAAATAGTGATTATATTTTTGATAAACTATATTCAAATAAATTTAACTTACATTTTATTTCTATATATCTATATCTATATATCTATATCTATATATATATATATATATATATATATATATATATATATAAATAAAGATATATATAAAATCTGAGATATTTTATTTTACAAAATAGTGCTCAATGTAAATTTATAGAGCATTAATTAATTAATTAATTTATGTATACATTAATTTACATATACATTAATTTACATATACATTATACAAATATACATTAATTAAAATTAATTTACATATACTTGATATTGAAAATAATTTTACTTACTATGAGTTCCTTCTGTTAAAAGTTTCTAATAAATAATAAAATATTTCAAAAGTTTAAAGTTTGTAATTTTAAAATTGAAACTAAAATTAAAGTTAAATTGAATGAATTCTAAAATTTCTTTTAAATAAAACACGCACTAAAAAAGAATCCCAAAAAAGCAAATATAGTAAAATAAAATTAATATGAAATGAATGAAATGACCCATGTCCTTTGTAATAATGAGAAACATTATATCACTAGGTTTATATATATATAAAAAAAAAAAAAAAAAAAAAAAAAAATGTAAATATACATTTAATTAAACATAAAGTTTACTAATTCTGAGAAATGAAGATAGTTTTGTAGTTTAATAATATTTTAAATAATATCTAAATTAAAAGTTTAAAAATTGTAATTTACATATACTTTGATAGGAAAAAATTTTTTTAACATTTAATTATCCTTCTGTTATAAAGTAATATAGTCTAAATTAAAACTAACAATGAAAATATTTTAAATTTTTATAATTTTAAATTTTAAAATTGAAATTAAAATTGTAGTAAAATAAAATGAATTCTAACATGTTATTTATAACATATGAAACTTTATTAATTAGGTTAATATTTGAAATAAATAAATTAAAATTAATAAATAAATAAAGTTTACTAAATCTGAGAAATGACTTAGCTAGTTTTGTAGTAAGTGCCATTAATATTACTTAAATAATATTTAAATTTAAAGAGAAAAAAAAAAAAAAAAAAAAAAAAAAAAAAATTTACATATACTTTGATATGGAAAAATAATCTTACTTAATATGAGTAATTTTCCTTCTGTTATAAAGTAATATAGTCTATTAAAACTAAACAATGAAAATATTTTTAAAATTTTAAAGTTGTAATTTTGAATTTGTAATTAAAATTGTAGTTAAATTGAATGAATTCTAACCTAAATTTCTTTTAAAAACACGCATTAAAAAGAATCCAAAAATAACACCTATAGTAAAATAAAATTAATATGAAATACCATAACATGTAAGCTTTTGAATGACCCATGTCCTCAGATTTTATAATAATAGGTTTATATATAAAAAGAAAAGTTTACTGAATTGTTTACTGATTTCTTTCATATCAAATTCATATACATAATTAAAATGTTAAAATAATCAATTATAATGGATTCTAAATTTATTTTATACAAATAAAAATTAAAAAGGAAAATATTTCAAATCGTAGTTAAATAAAAAGTATTGTAAAAAAATCTTTAATTTTAAAAAGATGACGTTGAAAATTTTTACCGTTAACAATTTTTTTTTTTTTTTTTTTTCAAATTCAGACGACATCCATTCAACCGACGTCAGGTTTCAGTGTAAAATACATCCTCACCCCTTACCAAAATGTAGCTAATAACTGATACAAATACTAAAAAATCTAATAATTTCAATTTGAATTTCTGAACCAAAACTGATTTGGTGTATTTAAAACCAGGTAAACTTGAAGATGAAATAGAACTAATGCTTTTAATTTATTTGCAAAAATTTAGGGGTTTTAGCTTCTATTTTTGAAACATGGTTATGTGTATAAAATAACCATATTAAATCAATTAATTTATATATATATATATATATATATATATATATATATATATATGACTGAATGTGTAAATATATAGAAGTATATGAATGTGCAATCATATACAAATATATAGAAATACTTTACAGTGTAATTTTAAATAATAAATATCAATAATAATAAAATATGCCGTGATAAAATAAAATAAAATAAAGTACTAAAATAATACATATGAATGAAAAGAAAATAATGGGAAATGAAATAAGAGCCATATATAGGAACATATAAATATGTAAATAAATTTATTAAAATATATAAATGAATTGTAGTTTAATTTTGAATATGAATTTAGGTCCATATTAACATTTAAGACTGAAAATAATGTTGGAAATAAGAAATATAAATTTTAATTTAGAGAAACGCTGATGTTAAAAAGTAAACTAGAAGAGCTGTTAAAAATCAAGGAGGGTAATATCATTAGTTTTAGTTTATTAATATTATTATTAGTAATAATATTAATTACTCTTTGAGTTTCAAAAAATAGAGTTACTCCCCTTGATTTTCTAATGTCTCTTCTTGTTTACTGACTTTTCAAATTCAAAATTAAACTACAATTCATTTAAATATTTTAACAACAATAATATTCCAACCCACAATATCTTGTGGAAACCAGAATTTTATAAAAAACAGTGTCAACCCAAAATAAAAATAATAATTCAGAATTTGACAACTGATTTGGCATGAAACTTGGAGTTATGCAATTAACGTAATATTATGTATATTTCTTAATACATATAGATATATATATATATATATATATATATATATATATATATATATATTTTTAATACATACACACACATGGGTGTTGAGTGGTTAGAACATTAGCTTTCCATGAGACTTGTCAATCCCAATGTGTTGCACCTTTGGAAAGTGCCTGGAAACCATACCATGGGTTGACCCAAGCCTTGTGAGTGAAATTGGGTTTCTTAAAGCTGTGCTAGCACAATGCCACAAGTTATCGTGACTGAGAACTTGAGCATGCTGGCCATGTTTACATTGTTAACACTATAACATCTCTCTCAGAAACTGTAACTAAGATCTGCTCAGCATAGTTGCATTATAAACAACAGGTGGGCTTATTACACACACACACACACATATATATATATATATATATATATATATATATATATATATATATATGTTATAAGAAATATATATATATAAAGCATTCACTCCATATGAAGAGACTGCAGTTTATCTAACCTGATTGAGAGAATATCCAGTGCATCGAATCAACTGTGAACATTTGTCTTTTTTCAAAAATTTGTTGTTGAGTACATTTATATTAGAGTGCACTGAAAATAATTATATTTTATAAGAAAAAATATAACAGCAATAAAAATGTATATTTAATTATATGAATGGAGTGAATGTTTTTAGTGCAATAAATTTATTATTTTTGTCAGTTTTTATAAAAATCGAGTGAATGAATTCCCTGCCTCCAAAGTAAAAGTTCCAAAATATTCATCAGATGCAAAATGATAGGTACATGTCAAAGCAACTAGTTATGCTAACATTGTTGAAGCCCTCAGTCATATCTCCTGTGATGAAGCTGAAAATGGAGATAATGGAGAAAAAGCAGAAAATCATCTACAAAAAAAAATAAAAGATGATTAATTTTAAAGCTTCATCTTTAGACCATTTTCATATCATTAACAAGATCCTCCAAGGCTTGTGTACATGGATGTCAGAACAGGGACTTGGAAAGATGGTGAAAAGACAAACCTTATTCAGAATTACAAAGGATAGGAAGTTGTAGAGAGCCATGATTGTCAATGTCCTGTATGCACATGGCACATAGAAGAAGAAGCAGTCATTATAGTTCATGTCAAACATTTGGGTTAAATTTGATGAAATTGAACAGAAAGAAAAAAATGATTTATTGTATGTAGAGTAGAAAACTGTCAAAAGAAAAAAAAGGCAATCATCAGACATTGTCTGAAGCCTTTCTGAAACAGACAGTTTTATGATAAATTCATTTATTTCTGTCATGGATGGTCTTGAATCCAAACTAAACAGTCTTTGGGCAATTGTTTTGAGGGAGTGGAAGGGGTACTGTCATTTTTTTCATTTTTGGTGGGCCTGGGAAGAAATTCAAAATGGCATTGAGATGTTCATGCAAGACTATCCAAAAGACTATTGAATAAACTTTTGCACTCCCATCTGTACATCAAACAAACTCACACCGAAAAAGAAAATTTCTGTCACAAGTGTGTGTGTGTGTGTGTGTGTGTGTGTGTGTGTGTGTGTGTGTGTGTGTGTGTATATATATATATATTATTGTTAATATTATTATTATTATATTCTCTCAAAGATTTTCAAGTTTTTCAAGATGTGGAAACATTTTCAGAATGTTCCTCTATTTAATAGCTGATAATTGCACTTGTGAAATAACATATTCTAGAATGAAAATAAAAGAATTAAGAATGATCTTCAGTCAAAAACAGATCAATTGTTTAACTTGTGAATTCTTTGAATAGTAGATGATCAATTACAACTTACTGATTTCAGTAATATAACTGAAAAGTTTCCATCCCAAAAACTGAGAAGAAACTTTTTTGCCTATTTCTCTACACTATGTCAGATTTTAAGTTAATGTTTTCACAATAAAACTGGCAAACTTTTCAACATATAATTATATTTATATGATAAATATACCATGTGAATTGTAGCTTATAATAGCTGTTTTTTTTTAGAAATATACACAATTATATATTTAGTGATGTAAACTTTTATTATACAACTTCCATGTTGTTCATTATATTAAATAAATATATATATATATATATATATATATATATATATATATATATATATATATATATATATATTTATTGTCATCCACAGACAGACTGTTTCACAGCTCATCAGTGTGGCTAGACATCCGATTGCCTCAAACCAGAATCGAAACCTGACTGATTTGGTATCAGTTGGAGATTTTACCCCTAAGCCATTGGCAGGGATGAAGGTTAATTTAGATGTATTTATTTTTAGACAAACACACCAGTGACCAGAGAACTTGATTTGTCTTAACAAAGAGTCTTGCATCAGCCACAGTAATAGTCATTGTTTACAAATTCACTTTTCTCCCCGAAGAGCTCAACTAAAATAATTTTTAAGAGTATAGTAATTAATATTTGTTTTCTGAAGATGTCATGTGTTATAAGAAAGGTATAGCCTCAGAAGAGAAACCAGATATTGTAAAGTGATGGGAACACAATTTTGGAAGTTGCAAAACAGTCAACCATAAATCATAAAATGTTCAAAGAAAATGAAAACATTGGCAAGATAAGAATGAAAAAACTGAATGTTACAAAATGAGTTTTGATAAAAATTTAGATTAATAATCAAGAAAAATAGATAGACCAGCAAGAAAATATTTGAAGAAACTTGTGTAAACAGAGGGAAAAGATGCAGAATATAAAGAAAACATTAAAGATGCAGAATATAAAGAAAACATTAAAACATTGTCTAAACAGATGAAAGCCACCAGAACTAACATCTTTAAACAAAATCATTGCAAAGAGAAAGCTGTAAATTGGGCAAAGAAGTACATGAAAACTGATTTCTCATCACTATTTTTTTAATGATGGATATAGATCTACATTAGTTGAACCTGATGACTGGATAGAAGTTGGGTTCTTCATGCAAATAATCAATGACTTAAAAACAACAGAAAGGAAATTACTGTAATGTTTTTGATTTGTATTGTAAACAGAAAATGTTTAGGTTCCTTCAATGATGAGGATGATGTTAAGATAATGTAAAGAATAATTTTTGACTGACACAGGTCACAAGCAAGAAAGTTTATGCTAACAAATATATTGATATATGGCAATACATACTTATATTCATCAAGGCTAGCTATTGCCCACCTTGCCAAAAAAGGTAAAAGGTTTCAACAACACCAAATAAATGGAGTAGGTCCCCAGCTTCTCAAAATATTAATGCATTAGAAAACTTGTGATTCATCATTAAAAGAGATGTATATAAGAATAGAAAGCAATATTTAAGTAAAAAAGATATGGGAAGAAATAAAAACTGTTGTGAAAAATGCTAAAGTCAAAGTAATAGAAAAGTTAACAAAATCAATGGAAGAAAGATTGATGAAAGTTTCATATTCACATGTAAAATAATAATTTGTTCAGTTATATGAGATATCATGTTAATCAACAATATTTATCTGTAGCTTATATCTTTGGGATTTATCTATAAATAATAATCTCTGTTGGACTGTGTTTGGTATTATAAAACATGACATTTTCTAAACTTGTTATTATAAATATTTTCAATAAGCATGGATATCATAAGCTGACACCTGCAACCTATATATTGACTATATAAATTTATCAAAGAGAATGTAATGAGATAATTTTTTATGCTTCACCTTGCCAATTTATATAATTTTCAGAAATTATTTTTTAAATATTTAATCAAATAAAATAATATACCACTAAATCAAAAAAATTTTTTTTTTAAAGTACCAGTAGTCATAGCAATGACAAGACATTCACAAATAATCTCCACATGTGATAGATAAACCTTACAAGAATTATTTAGGACTTGGGTAATTTGCTGGATTTTATCAGAAATTTAAGATTATTAAAATATATATCAATTATACTTCTACATTATAATAGTGGGGGCGGGTAATCTAGGGGCCAGACAAAAATCTGTGTGGAAGCGGTTATACAACCATTTAGTAGCAGAGTGTCTCATAGTAGCATGAATGCAATATAATGTAGAAGCTCAAAGAGAGGCAAACCCACAGCTGTTTGCTAAACTTATGACAAATCTGACAAGGTTCACAAATTCCTTTAATTCAGTCAAGGAATTCATTATCATTGAAGGTCCCATTCTTTTGAACAAAGGATACCAATCTCTCATCTTATGGAGGATTTTTTCAACCCCTTTCTTCTCTGCTTGGGAGCACTGATTCAGAGTTTTCACATGCGACACATTTTTTTGGAATCATGTAATTTTCTAATAACATGTTAGTTAAGGGAAGATAATAGCCACAAGATGTAGTTTTTATTTTTACAAATCTACTGAAAATCAAATCTGAATCATTTTTAAAGTCCAGCAGTATTCCAATAGTTTTCATTCTTTTGTGACTTAAAGGCAGAAGTAAATTATTCTTTATAATGTCTGCCTTGATATAAACACTTCTAAAACCTGATAGAGTAACAGAAAACTTGACTACTAGATTTTACTGCATCGCCAAAGCAGAAATGCCTGTCAGATATCTTTATCCAATACTGTGATACCAAGTGTCTCTTTTACAAGGGCAGACATTTTTATTAGTTAGAATATCATCATTATTAAACAATGTTTTGTGTAACAAAATTGGATAAGGTGATTCAAAATTGAATAATAGAGTTATATGCATTTGATTAGATTTCCTAACAGATTTAACGTTTTTATATGACAGTCTGTAGCAAAATACTTGAAGGATTTGCATTTAAAACATTGTATGATCTTACATTCATTTTCTGTAGGATTTGATTTACCTCTGTGATAAGCTTCAGAGTTACATCTTCCTCTTCCTCCATAAATTCTTTGAGTTCTTTCCCTACTGAACCTGCAGTTAAAGTTTACAATCCCTGATTCAGATTTCATGGGTAACCCTCAAATAATAAAATATCTCCAAATACATTTTATATTATCCTTCATGGGTTCATATTTTAAATTACTACAAGTTATACATGCCAATTTTTCATTCAAATGTTAAATGTTAACAGCATTAAAAAAAAGGATTGTATTCTTTCCCTTTTGTTAATATTCATTAAAGAAATAACAACAAGGAAATTATTTTAGAATATATATATATATATATATATATATATATATATATATATATATATATATATATATATATATATATATACCCACCAATGAAATTATTAATACTCATACACAAAAATCATTTGTAAGAACAGAACAGGCATACTTAAAAGTCATGTAAGCTTTTGTATTTTCATCATTTATCAAGGCAATCTATTATAAGTTTGAGACATGTGTCTTTACCAATGTCTGGTGGCTGGAGCCAAGTTATGAACACATTCACAGATGTTAAAAGGTAATGATGAAAATAGAGCATGAAAAATCTGTGTATAATAAACAGATTTTCAAATCTTTTGCCATTCTAAATAACATTTTTCACTAAACAAAATTCTTGCTATTTTTCAAAATTTGCCATTTTCTCCAGTTATTCAACAACAAAAAAGTACACTAGGAAGAAAATAGATGGGCCACTACTTGTTCAAATGCCTACCTACAAAAGATTAATAATCACAAACATTAACCCAAAGTGATAACTTGGTCATTCTAATTCAAATTTAAACAAGAGGAGATAAGGGTAACAAGAGAGTGAGGGAAATATTTGTTCTCACACTTATATTTCTCACATTATGGGCATTTTGATATCTGTGATACAACAACACTAACCCTGCTCACAGACAGGGCAGAATGGAATAGCTGAAAGGAAAATGAATAACAAACATGCTTTGTTCTCAAAGAGATTACTATGACATACACAAAACCATATATATATACATATATATGGATGTCCAATGTGGTGAACTATGTATCACATATGCCTCCATAGCAAAGTAAAGCAAAGTCTAAGGAGGAACAGGAGGAAATGTCTTACATATAATTTGAAGATATTCCTGATTTGGAGAAGACTCCAAGTTTAAACAGGCTGGATCCATCTATGCTCCAAAGGGAAAAGGAATCACATGCTTGTAAGCTGTGGAGGCAGAATTAGAAGAAAGCAACCTTTTCATTTGGTTGTTATTCACAAATTGAAAATTGACTTCTGCTTTGGGTCACTGTATGGAGTGACTTCAAAGGTGATCATCATGTGACCATGGGACTTATCTTCCACAAAAGGGAAATAAGCGACTTCTGTATTCCTGCATAAAGAAACATCAACAGACCTGACCAAGTGTCCCACACTTATGCTCTTCTGTCAAACTACATTATGTTTAGTAATTAATTCTAAATGATAACCTGTATTTTCTGGGGATAGGTACTAAAATTATGTCTCTTGAACAAATTATGTTGATTTAGTCATAGTTAATGCAATTTTCAGCCTTTAAGCACTTTTTTTCCTATATAAAATAGTCTGTATATTTGAAAGCTTGTAAAATATAGAGTATGAAGGTACATTTGTAGAAATTGACAGCCATTTATGTTATAGGCTAGACTTACTGAGCACCTTGTGGACATAAAACTTTGTCAAAACTTTATGTGACTTTAGATCACTGTTATTCGATAAGTGTCACAATATAGAATCACAAATATTTTTTTTATAATATTTGTAGCATACTATTTTGACTTTACTATTTTACTATAACCCAATTATATTCTATGTTATCAAGCTAATTCATTATTCCCCTATACATATGTTAGTCCAAACACAGACAGACAGGCACATATTTCTAAAGAATTCAAATCCTGATGGAGGGCACATTTCCTTTAATAAGTTTTCTCAATTGTGCAGACCAGTAGATGAAATAAATACTGCTTAAAATGAAAACCAAACATATCTATTCAAAAAGGGTATCCACTAAAATAAGCTTTGAAGTAATAAAAATATTCCAAATTAAACAATAAAATCCATGAATTCTTTAGAAATTGTTTTCAGATATGAGACTGAGCAGATATGCCTTTCAAGAAAATCTAAATGTGTAAGTGTGTTTTAAAGGCAAATAGAACTTGGTTTAACTGTGAAGCTCTTTTTAGCCAAGTGGTTAAAGCACATTGGACTTAATTCATTTAATTATAAATATAATTGATTTATACTTTTCTAATTTTTGAATGCTAATCATAAATTCAAATATATTCATATGTTAAACAATGCTTAAATTTTGAAATGTTACAGGCTGATCACCAAAATTAAATTAATTCTATGTTAAGTGCTTCATGTAAAATATAAAATATATATATATAAACAGAGCCAATATAAGAAATATATTAAAAAAATAAATACTTGAATATTATCATGTGGACTCTCGGTTTGCTGTACAGTAGTCCTACAATTTTCAGGTGGTTCAAGTACAAGGTACTTAATTCTGTATTTCTATTAAATATAGAAGTGGGTACCTTGTTCTTGAACTACCTGAAGATTGTTTGACTGCCATATTGTTATACATGAAATTTCACAGAATAAATAGTCACAGTAAAGCAACAATATTTAAGTTTCATTTTTTTATATATATTTCTTATATATATAATTAAATTTAAAAGAAAAACAGACCACTTTAAGGCTCCAAAGTAATAATTTCTTTCACCAGAGAATTTTACTTTTTCTCTGGATCCTCAGACTTTACTTACATTTTTTTGTTTCATCTTTGAAAATAAAGTCTGAGGATCCAGAGAAAAAGTAAAATTCTCTGGTGAAATAAATTATTACTATGGAGTTTTAAAGTGGTCTGTTTTTCTTTTAAATTTAATTATTCACTCTGAGCTCTCAATTATTCACTCTGAGCTCTCAATTATTCACATTGAGCTCTCAGGATTTCATCCTCCTTTGGATTATCCATATAGATTACCAAGATTTTCGTTACTTTATATACACACACACACATATATATATATATATATATATAGTTATTAAATTATCAATAGATATTCAGAGAGCCTAAAGTTCTGTTTTGTTTTTTTATGTTAGTTAGCTTTAAAAGAATTTGAGTTTTAACTAATTTACTTTTGATTATATTATGACAGATGTCATGCTAGCATTCATTGTTTATTAATAAAATTGGTATATTTTTATTAATTCTTTTTAATTTAAGAAATTTAAAAATGCAAAAAAAATGTTCAGGCAATTTGTGGGGAAAGTATTGTAAATGATCAAATGTCAAAAAAGTAATCTGTGAAATTTCATGCTGAAAAATGCTCCTTAATAGACCAATTCAGGTTGATAAAAATCAAATCAAGACAATACTTGAGAATAATTGTCAATATATAATTTGGGAAACTCAAAATATACAAGTCTAGCACTGAAAATCATTTGCACAAGCTTCATTATGTTAGCCACTTTGATGTGTGGTTCCCACATAGGGTAAGCTAAAGAAAAATCATACTGAATCATATTTCAATGTTCTATTTTCTTATTAAACTGGGAAGAGTGTCGAAAAGTGGGTACTTTACAACAATATGAAACACAAATATTGATCCTAATTTTATCATTTGATTACAAAATGGCAAAAATGTTTAGAATTAGTTGCTAGAAAGGTTTTCATGCTTAGACAAATGTTCTTCTATAAACAGTCAGAAATTGTTACAGCTTATTTGGAAAGTTTTCACTCACCTGTCACATTCACCAGATATTGCACTTTTGGATTACCACTTATCTTTAATTATAAGGAAGTCATTTAATGAAAATTTTTCAGTTCCCTGAAAAACTACAAAAAGTACCTAAAACAGTTATTTACTGAGAAAGATAAGTACTTCTGAGATTATGAAATTATGAAGTTGCCTAAATGATAGCAGAAAATAGTAGAACCAAATGGTTTATAAGTAAAAAGTTAATGAAGAAAATAAAAAAATATTTTACTTACTAAATGAACTATTTGTACAGCATACATATATACTGAGTTTTTAAATGCTTCTAATCTTGGATAGGCCGCTATTTTCATGTTCAAACAATCATACATATACAATAATTTCTATGTACATCTAAATTTCTAGTCATACATAGAAGTATAATATACTTGACTCTTGTACATTCTCTTTATTTACTTTAGTGCTTCTATAATAAAATAACAAAGTATAATAACATGCTACTAAAAAGACTCAAGCATAATTTTCTCCATGAAGAGTAATCCATTAAGTGTTGCCTTGTACCAAACCATTTTTGTATTTCTCTCTGAAAACTAAATATATTGTTTAATTGCTATTTCTTTAAAAAAAAAAAAAAAGAGAAATAATTTATTTTCCTTAAATTTATTTTCTTTGACAGAAAAGTGGTCAGCATCTGTTGCAATTGTCACAATAACTTTTTCAGTTATTACTTTACTCTCTAGTTGTTTTACTTGTTTTCAGTTGGGCTAGAAGCAATAGTTCTTTGCATTTCTTTCCAACACTTCCCAACCATTTTTTTAAATCCCTGTTGGCTAAGTGGGGAAAGAGTAAGAACCTGGAGAAATTTTTCAGCCAATGTTGGTAGTGTCTGGCACCATATTGGAGCCATACATGACTAAACCAATTACAACTGGATGGGCCCCCCTTGACTACAAAAAATAAAGAAAATGAAAAATAATGCAGACACACACAGAGAGAAAAAGAAGCAAAATCATGCACACAAACTTATATACACAGACTGATTCACTTGATTTTCTATTTTCAACTAAGGTTATTTATCTGAAATTTTATTTGTTTTGTTTTTGTTTTACTCCTTCTTTCATCCTTTTTCACAAATTATTTCCCTTTCTTTTTGTTTATTTTATTCATTTTTTTGGTTATCCTCTTTATCTTTTTCTGTGTTTCTTATATCTTTTCTCTTCCTCTTTTCTCTATTTGTTTCCTATTTTCTGTTACAATCTCTTTTTCTTTATTCATTTTTTTTGCTTTCTTTCCAGATGTTCATTATTTATTGTCTTCTTTTTGTCTCTTTATCCTCTCCTTTTTCATTCTTGCAATCTTTCTTTTCTCTTTTTTAATCTCTCCACTGTTATTTTTAAATCATTGAAGCCTTGTTTTCCTTTCTTTTTCACTATTTCATGTTGTCCTACATTTTCTTCTTTTCTTTGTTTTTTCTTCATCTTTATTTATTTGTCCTTTTTTATATTCCTA
This sequence comes from Acanthosepion pharaonis, assembly GCA_903632075.3. NCBI lineage: Eukaryota > Metazoa > Mollusca > Cephalopoda > Sepiida > Sepiidae > Acanthosepion > Acanthosepion pharaonis. The sequence goes on along the minus strand of CAHIKZ030005510.1, from coordinate 2,349,893 downwards.
TTCTTTTCTATCCTTTTTAGCCCCTTCTTTGTCTTTTTGACAATCCTGCTCTTCAACCTTTAGATTCAAATATGCCCTTTTCCTCTTTTCTATCCTTCACTATTCTTTCCTCTTTATATTTTAATAACTTTTCTCTCCTTTAGCTTTCTTCATTAAAAGTTCCTCCCTTCATCTTCACCATAAATTTCTCATTCCCCACTCATCTATAAAAATTTCTTTTTATGTGCTTGGTCACAGAAAAAAATATTTCACATTTATGCTAACTTTTATAGCCTTATCTTTTTTATTTTTTATATTCGGTGGCTTCTTTTTTGCTTTCTTTCATAATTTCTTTTACTTACTCTTCATTTCTCTAGCTTTCTTTCTCTTTTTACTCATTAGCTTTCTATTACTTTTCTTTTTATTTTAACCCTTTTCCTCACATGTGGATCTTGTCAACCTGAATTCCATTAATTCCTTTAAAAAAATATCTACACACTTAATTTAATGTTATCAGTTTTGGCATTAAATAACGGTGCAAAGGAATGCAATTATCTGGTGATGATTTTTTTTCATCCAGTATATTCACATTCATCCATCCATACATATAATGTGTTAACAAATATCATCTGAATAGAATGAAGCAGCTGCCTGTGATCAGAAGTATGTTTTTCTCACTATCAATTTTATTAATTAATTTAATTTGAGTTTAACTTTTGGTAAATAAAGACAGCTTAAAAATAAATTGCAAGGGGAATTATTCAGAAAAGTTTGCAGATTTTATTTTACAGTACTATATTTTAAACAGTGTCATTTTAGTACAAGAGTAATATATTGAACTGTTGAAATGTAAGTCATTTTTTCAAATTTAGTCATGGTTGGATTTGAAATTTCATGACTGACAAACATTCTTGTAAACATTTGTTTAACCTGAGATAGCAATCCAAGAAATGTCATTTAAAAGAATAAATAAGAAAAACAGTTTTGATTAGAATCCTGGAAAATATCTTTTTCACTTTCTTTTTCTGACTCTGTATCTTCCTCTCAATAATTTTGAATCTTTATTTTGATTGTATTGGTTCAGAACAAATGTTCATAGTGTTTTTAAATGAATTTCAATTAAAATATTTAGATATTTTTACATAGATGTATTCAATGACATCTGTGCCATTTTGTTTCACTATTTTGAGACAGCTTCATGATTTCATCCTCCCAGAACTTGGGATTTTCCTGGATGATGAACTTGTCTAACTGTTTGTTTTTTTACATGTTTCCAGAGAATTGACATTTTTCCCATTACAAGAATTTTGTAGGTAAGGGTAGAAATAAATGCTAATCCAAAGGTGTAAAGTCAGGTGAGTACATCAGGTGTAATAGAGTATACCTAGCCAAGTTGTTCCAATTTATGCTGGGTCTGAATAGTTGATGGAAGACAACACACACTTCTGAGAGGCCAATTCTGGTCACTTTTCATTAATTGCTGCCTTTTAATAAATTTAATTAATCTTTCCAGTTACACAAGATACACATCATCATTTTCAGATACTGACTGGTTTTTGAAGTGCTTAATAATAACTCATTTCATTTTCTTGATGACATTTTCTGCTCCACATTGTTGTAAACAATGCGTTTCTAAATGCCTGTGATCGTTCTTTTCAAAAATTGGTTATTTCTGTTGCATTTGTTTAAAAAATTGCAAATAGAAATTAGGTTCATTATATTTTTTCCATTAAATTATAAGGTACTTAAACATTGTAATAATTCAAATATTTGGATGTTTTCTAATGCTTTACAATGCTCATAGGTGATATGTAGAGCATCTATATGATGCTTCCTGGCATATGAATTGGATTATTTTTAATCAACAGTTTTAATTTGGTCATCATCAATGACTTCAGGTTTGCTGGAATGATATTGCTCTTCCTGATCAAAATTTCCATTTCTGAACTTAGTAAACTACTTCTGAAAATTACTCTCAGCTATTGCACCATCTTCAGAAATGACACTTACCTTTTTTAATGTTTATACAATATTTTTCCTTTCCAGAAATAAAAAAAATCAAATGATGAAAATGCATCTCATTTTCTTCCATTTTCTATTTCAAAGTAACAAATTTTAAATCCATGTTAAAGGTAACATGGATTTTAAATTTTATATATACATAAAAATGTCAATTATATGAAAGAAAAAGGAAAGAAATCCCATATTCAGTTACCACCTATTGAAAAATACTACAAACTTTTGTTCCACCCCAATACTTGCTTCTAATTTTCGTTTTCCCTTTTGTTCATTTTAAATTGCAGTTTATTATTCTACTGCATTTAAGTCATCTCCCAATAATATTAATATTAAAGAAAATGTAATATATGCAAAAAAAACAAACATTTAAATATCTATTTTTTATGCCTGGTTACTCATACTTCTTACAATATACTTATCAAGAAATGTGAAACATAATCAGTGTAAAAAATGATGATCATTTCTGTAAATGATATCAAGTAGTAATTTTATTGAAATTTTCTATATTCTGTTCAAGATAAATAAAGGTTGTTTTCTCTGATTCTGAATTTTTACTTTATAAATTAATTTTTCTTCTAATTGGGAATTGGAAGAAAAATTAATTTATAAAGTAAAAATTTCTCTCACTGCTGTACTTAAAAAAAATAATTAAAATTTATATGTAAGATTTTCAGTTTTTACTTCCTGTTTCTAATAAATACCATTGCTTCTACGAAAATAATAAAAAGATGTTTTTAATAAAAAAAGAAGAAACATGAAAAACTATATATATTCAATATTTAATTCATAAATATTACATTTAAAGTTTACTATGTATGTAGATTTGTTTTTAACAAATGCAGATTTCAATAAATGCTGACAGCTAAGTAGATAAACATCCAAAGCAGCCCTGTACATCATTCATGTTTTACAAATAAAAGATTCCATAAAGAGAAAAAGGTAATCAAATCAAGCATTCTGTTTTCCCATTTAATGAAATGCATAGATTCCAGGTAACAACAAAGAATAGAATATTACACCTATGGAGGAAAATGATGCTGTATTTCCCATACATGTATCACTGTAGATCCTGGATTCTATATGCAACCTTGGTAATCCACAAAGGTTTACATCCTGCCATTGATTAAAACATGTTTCTGTTATTTCTGCTTGACAATCAGAAAACCAAAAATCCAGTTTATTCAATTATTTTTGTCTTTATTTTTCTCTTTAAAAATTTGATTTAGACTTATAATTTTCTTTTGACTGCATCTCTTCATTTCTATTTTTTTTCAACTTTCTTGACAACTGTCAATCTCAATAAATTTTCATTTCTTTTTTTAGAAAGAGAGTCACTTGTATTCTCTTCATATCCACCCCACTCTGTTCCTCTCTTGGATAACTCTTTCTTTATTCTAATGTTTCTCTTTTTTTATTTGGCAGAGAAAATATATTTTCAAAATTGACTAACATTAATATGTGCAAGTGATGAGATTTTTTTCTTTTTTTTCCTAATCTATCTTGTATTTAGATATATAGGTATCTGTCTAAGATGATGGTAATTGTTACACACATTTTACTCTTTACATAAAAACATAATGACAACATAAAAACCTTATTATAAATATTTCTTTTTTGTTACTTATAATCTGATGTGTATTTGTTAAATTCTATTTAATCAGTCTTTGCTACCATCATCATCCTTTCTTCACCATACAGTTATCTTGTTGTTGTTATCTGTAGGAAATGTGTGATAGTAAGTTTGTTCAATTATTCAATGCACTCCTTTGTATTTTAATCCAGTGACTGAATGATCTCAATATTCCTCCAAACTTCTTGTAAGTATCATTGGAACTGTTCAGATGATTAACAGTATAGCCTTCATCTTTAATGTTCCCATTTTTTCCAGTATCAGGCAAATTGATATTTCCACAAATTTTCATTCACTTTTAAATACATTCTTTGTTTATAACAAATAAGTCTGGCCTCTTTGCTTAGTTCATTGAATTACAGATTCTTAAAATGTTTTATTTTTAGTTTAATTTTTAAAGACATTTTCTGGATTCCTGATTAAGTATTCTTCTTGTCCAGGCATGTCTTTTTTGTTGTTTTACAAATTATTTCATGGCCATTACTCTATACCAAATAAAAATATGACTTTTGCTATTCTTCTCTGTATTTTGGCATATGTACTGTTGTCTGTGATCTCATTTTTTTTCTAGATCTGTTACTGTTCAACAGTCTTAACATTTACTTCTGTTATTATTTACAAGGTTTTATGACTATCAGAACAACAACAATAATAATATATTTGTCTGACAAAGACAAAATTGGTACAAAACCACATATTTGGATCCTATTCCTCTTCAATGTGTCATGTTCCTTCAGGACGTGGGCAATCATGGCTTTCCACAACTTCCTGTCTTCTGTAGCGCTTTTTACTATCGTTCATAGTCCCTGTTCTACCAACCATTTACATAGGCTCATTAAGGAGGTTATTTCTACTTTCCTCTGCCCCTCTTGTCTTCAATATGTCCTGTGAGTGTCAAATTCTCCAAACCATCTTTCCTCATTTTATGTCCTAGAAATTTCAATTGCTTCTTTCTGATTCTAAGTATGAGTGCCCTTTTTATTTCCATCCATTAATAATTGTAATGGATGAAAAAACAATCATCCTATTTCATAAACATAAATAAAGTTCAAAATGTCAATAAAATTGGAATTCCCTTGCAACTGTTAGTATTTAGCCACCAATTTTATGCTAATTTTTCTAAAGCCTGGCTACTGCAAAGTATAAAAATTAAAGTAACAGAACTGATCCTAGATAATCATAATAATAAGGCAGAAACGAAAAAGCAATATTTTTGTTAAAAATATGAGAAATTATTAAAAATTAAAGATAACCTCTGTTAATGCATTATTTATATTTAAATTTGTAAATTAATAATCATTACTAAAGCAGTGTATGATATGGATTCTTTATTTTTGATGATGAAAAGAAAAATCCTCATTTGCTCCATTTATGCATCATGAAATTTCTATAAAAAATCTTGATATTGTTAACTTTATTACTGCTTTTAATATTGTTGCTATCTTGAAGCATAATACTGGAGATTTTAGTTGACTTAATTCAAACTAACATCAAACACCTGCATTTGTAGAGTATCATGTTTTTTACATGTGAGGAATCAAAAGTTGATTGAAGGATTTACATTTCTGCTGTGGAATAATTATTTGTAGCTGTTGAAGAGAGGAGAATGAATGGGAAGAAGAAAAAGAAGAAAACAACAAAGATTAGAAAAGCACACATCTCATTAGGATCTAAAGAATATAAAATACACACAGCCATGAATGCCTTTAAAGATGCAGTAAAATATTCATACATGATATCAAACAGATCAGAGTCTATCTAGAAAATGAAAAGGGACATGCTAATTCTTATCAGCATTATATTTAATTTCATTTCTGATTCACTGATTCATTTGCTCCATCAACATTATAAATTTATTCAAAGACTATGCATTGGCTGAATGCTCTGACAGCTTTAGTAAAATTAACAACGTTAATATATTCCATGCAAGTAAATTATATATAAACCTAAATAAGATAGTAGCTTTACCAAGTTATAAACCAAACAATGTTTTAATGGGTTATTTGGACCTGTATTCTTGAAGAATAATGACAATGACTCAAGTCAACATTTCAGACAATATTCATTTTGTTTGGTTTTGTCTTCTGTGCTTCATGAAAAGAAACTATCTAGGAAATTCAATAGAATACACTTGAAATTTAAAACATTAAATAATATATTTATGTAAAAAGGAAAAATTGGAATCTTACTTATTATAAAACGCAGATTGTGTGTGTCTGTACATTTATATATGGGATCGTATTTACTACATTTTTCAACCGATTTCAACAAAACTTCACAGGACTACATAAAATTACCTGGTGGTGGTTCTGACACCGCCAAAAATTGGAAAAACACAATTGTTTTTGCATGAAATCAATTTGAAAACACGATTAAGAGGCATCGTGAAAATGAAATAATATATAATAAGTATAACTCATATTGAGTTACACTTATTATAAAACCCAAGTTGTTTGTGTGTGTGTGTGTGTGTGTGTGTGTGTGTGTGTGTGTGTGTGTGTGTGTGTGTGTTCGTTTATATATATATACATTTTTCAACTGATTTCAACAAAACTTCACTTTTTTTTTGGCAGATAGTGTTTCTTATTATCTTGCACACTTTTTTCTTTATTTTTACATTCAGAATGCTTTAAAAATTCCATTTACAAGACAATTGTTTATAATAAAATTCTATTCAATTGGTAGACTTATAACGATTGAAAACAATGTTTTTGTTTGAGTTTGGGTTTGACCAATTTGTAAAAAAAAAAAAAAAAAAAAACTAATTTAGATATGCGTGTCCGTCAACCTTAAACAATAATTTTTGTCAATTTTATTTTTCAGTCTTTATGATGGTCAATACTTGATCTATCTCTTACTGTTACATCCTACTGGGCTCTACTGCTAGTGTATATATATATATATATATATATATATATATATATATACCTTTAAATAGTACTTTATTGACTTACAAATTTACATGATGAAAAATCATTAAGCTTAATTTTCAACAACTTGATAAAATAGAATATTCCTTGTGAAAATATTCTTTAACTGAACTTTTTTGTGCAGTTTTATTACTTACACTCTTGCACTTTACAATTCATTGTTTTTGAGGAAAAGTGACATAAAATTACTGATTTACATACTGCTATCCCACAACTTTTGGTACATTGGTCTATTATTATCTGAGACAATATATTAAAAATATATTGCTTGTTTATGGAGCAACTGTTTCTCCATTCATTATAATTATAAATATAATTTCATTGGTGAATGCAATGTATATATGAAGGCAATTCAAGTCTTGAAAATCATTACAATCATAGAATAAATCTGAATTTGATGAACTGATACACTGTACATGTAAACAGAGAATGATTGATGGTTTGACTGTGTGCGTTGATTACATATCAGGAAGGAGATTGTATGCATTTGTGAGGATAAAAATCACTGTGCTCTGTTTATTCTTATGGAATTTATAAAAACTGATTAATTACAACTGTGTATTGGCAAGGAAGAAGATTATGTTCAAAATTAAATATTTGTTGTGGAAATTCAGTACATTTCCAATTATTATTGATGAATCTGATGTATGTTCAAATATAGACACACATACACACACACACACTCACATATATATATATATATATATATATATATATATATATATGTATATATGTATGTGTGTGTGTGTGTCTAATCTCTATATCTCATATATACATATTTATATATATCAGAATGTGTATAGTATTTGAAAATATAATCAAATTATTGATTCCATTTTGCAAAGCCCTGTAGTTCTCAGATTTAAAATTCATAGAAATAACTTGACATTTTAACGTCAGATTTCAGTAACTGAACTAAAGTACAATCATTTGTCTTGCTTTATTTTTGTTTTTGAATGGAAAATCTTTCACTGTGACTGTCTGTCTTTCTGTTTTCATTATTCAATGTACTCACATTATAAGTTATTATATTTGATTGTTTGATACATTTATACACTTTTTCATGTATGTGTATGTTATATATTACATAATGACTGCAGGACATATATATTTGTATCTGTGTTATACATGTAGGTACTCATGCACACACACACACACATATATATATATATATATATATTAGGTAAAGATATTCCTACAAATTATAAAAGGAATATTAATAAACCCTTAAACTTAGGAATTTATATACAAAAATGAATAAATTATTATGCATATACTTTTTGAAAAGGTATGCATGCAAGATGTATTCAAATTAAAAAAAAATATCTCTAATTTGTGATTTATAATATCAAAATATTCAGGAATATTAACTGCTTTTTCTTGTTTCACATAATTGTCTACTAAATAACTCTCCTTGATATGTACATATATAACTATTAGCATTTAAGCATGTGTTCATTAGGTACTAACCTCAGATATGTCCAACAAAAACATTCAACAAAGACTGTGTTTATTTGCTATAAGACCAGTTTACAAATATCATAAGCTGATTCTCTTGGCTATTTATAAAGAGATATCTGGATGAATAGGTTAAAAATTACTTAACCCTATGTATTTGTAACAATAAAATGTAGCTAACACCATAAATATGTATATTTGTGAAATTTAGTCAATTGTATCTTCAAGAATTTGTATGAAATATGTGAATGTATATCATTCTCATATTTCATATATGCATGCTTATATTTTCAGAATAAATCTGTATTCAAGTATGTGTCCCAAAATATTATGTGAACAATAATTCTCTGGAGATGGACCATTCTTACTCTTTACAAAATTGAAAATTGTTAATCAAATAAAACATTTCCAAATATACTTCTTTTACTATATTTTCTTTTCTGTTTAGTAAGGGGCGACCTTATTGTAAGTTTTACATATAAATCTTGATTAAATTTGTTCCTCACCTCATGTCTAAAACTCTCCACAAATCTCCAGAAGTAAAAGAAAAAAACACAAGTGGATAAAAAATAAAACTTACATTCCCAAGTTAGAAATTTAGTTAGGATTTTTTCAGACTGAAAATAGATGAAAAATATTACTGCCAGATATTTAGTCAATAAATCAGTGACTTGCATTCCCCAGATGATGAAAATCTTTCCTAAAAGATATAAAGTTTTACTAAGAGATGTTTGTAAAAAATTGTAGCTGAATCATCTTTAAGTGCAAAAAATTGCTTGGACTTTGTCAAAGTTGTTCACAAACAGGAATATTAAAATGGCTCACTTGACTTAATTTCTTCAAGAAAGGCATGAATCTAATCTTCCCAGTGACAGGGCCTATCATGAATTGTATGAGTACAGCTTTATCATCAGCATATTACAATGTAACCAAGGGTAGAGAGCAGCTTTTCTTCTCCCAGTAGTCAAACACACCAACCTAAAATGCTGACACTATAATAAATGCTGTATTTAGAAGAAAGTCTTTTTCTCACACAAACAAATGCACATATATTTCAGTATATCTCATTTATTAAGTAAAAATAAGAGACTATGTTTTATTGAACAAAATATTTACCATTTTGTTCCACTATTTTCTACACTATTTCAGTTATATCATACCTTTCAATTTCTTTTTATTAAGAAACTTCTGTAAAGACAGGAATAAATAGAAATACAAATGGACAATATATGGGCAATATAGTGAATGGATGAAATCTTCCCAGGCTATATGTATATGTATGTGATTTGTAACAATTTTTGCCTGGCTACTAAAGAAACATGAAGTCTAGCATTATTCAGATGTAATGTTATTTTCTTTCACTTAAATGCTAACATCAATTAACCTGTAGCATCCAAGATAACACAACTATTAATAAATTCAAATAAGGCACTTGACTGCTCTATAATGAGTAAGTTAGTCTCATAGGCTGAAGTGAGTTTAATCCTTACTGCACCCATACAGTTACATGCTTTATTAAGCTCAGCTTAGTAAATATCTACTAATACATTCAAAGGGCATTACTTCTTTTCCAGTTTATTAGAAGTAATTTTATCTGATAAAAGGAAGATAATTAAAAGAATTGAATTGCACTTCCTTTTCCTGAATTATTATTATAAATATTGTTTATCATCTTTAATACTCACCATAAACTATTAATAAGTGTAATGGGGAAATAATTTTGTATATGAGAGTTTGGGGGTTCTAATAAAAAGACTATGTGAAGTTTTATTTTTCTTCAAAGACTAGGATTAAACTAATGCCAAAGTAATTATCTAAGCAATGTCATTATGTTTCATCCAGAATCTTTCCTCTTTCTTTCTCATATTTTTCTTTTAATATGTTAATTATATGATTCATTCATTAAGTAATAAAAGTGGAGAAAAATATTACAAGCTATTTCATTCTGTTATTTGTTAATGAATGATAACTTCAATACATTGGTGTATGTGTTATTTTGCATGAGGAAATATCTGTAAGTTACAATGGATATTTATAACACCAAACGTGGAATTAAATAAACTTAGTGTTAAAATAACATTTTTGATTTAGTTTATATACATAAGAAAAGGCATATAATAAATATATATATATATATATATATATATATATATATATATATATATATATATATATATATATATATATATATATATACACCTAGTGAGTTAGACAAAGCGGATCGTCAGGGAAAGCTTGGCTAACGTTAGCCAAGCTTTCCCTGACGATCCGTTTAGGTGAAACCTAGGTAGGTTTGTCTGGCTCACTAGGTGTATCTAGGTCTGCTCTACGATTGTATTGAGCTCTTTTGTTAGTTAGTTGTTACTCGTATCGGGGTTTTTTTCTTTGGGCTTCAGACCTGCATCTGTGCTGGATTTTTGTCAGCAGAAGTTCATGTTTGTAGCTCTTTCTTTTTTAAAACCTTTTTTCCCTCGAAATTGATTTGATTAACAAATCAAAAATTCGAGGGTTTTTCAAACGAGTCTAGTTATTTATATTTATATATATATATATATATATATATATATATATATATATATATATATGTATATATATATAACCTAAAAAATGAAACTCAATTGTACCCCATTTTGATGGTCATTTTGAACCAGGATAATCTCCTTGGGGCTTGTCAAGGCTAAATGTTTATTAAAAATGAATTCATTTTTTTAACAAATTCTTTAGCATTGACAATCCTCATTTTGATAGCCATTTCTCCCAACCCTGGTCTCGGTGGGGAATGGCCATCAAAATGGGGTACAGTTGAGTTTCATTTTTATGGAACTCATTTTTATATTCATTTATATGGTCTACAATAAATATATTGAGGTCTCTTTTAATATTTTATATTATTAGGATCTACTAGGATTACTTACCCACACATTTTTACCTATATATATATATATATATATATATATATATATATATATATATGTGTGTGTGTGTGTGTGTGTATGTGTGTATACATATATGTGTATGTGTGTTTCAAACATTATTACAGTGAATACTGCTACCAGGAGAACACATTTAATACTGCTACCAGGAGAACACATTTAATACTGCTACCAGGAGAACACATTTTATTGAGATTTCTTGAATAGTAGGTCAATAGATGTAATACACACTGTTTAAAGTAAAGATAAAAATGAGTTATCTAACTCAGATACAGAGTATCTGATATAATAATAATATTTCAAGTAATAAAAAAATGTCAGATTAAAAATGAATCGATTAATTCTTTAGAAATTCATATAGTGATTTTCTAAATATAGCTTAAATATGGCATGAGGCCAAAATGGAGCATCCAGTGAGGATTGAACTCAGTACTCAGAAATAATTAATGTACTTGAGAAATATATATATATATATATATATATATATATATATATATATATATATATATAAAAAAAAAAAAAAAATTAATACAAATACAAAGTTTGTCACATAGCTGATTGGTATTACCTTCAACATCCAGAATCCGAGTTTTTGTAGACAGACCCTCCAGCAATCACTCTGTTCACTCATCAGGAGGTATCAGCAATTAAATGATATATATATATATATATATATATATATATATATATATATATATATATATATATATATATATATATATATATATGTATGTAAAAAAATAAGTATATTTATGCAGCAAGTATTCATACTAACAAATTTTCTTAAATTCAGCCAACAATGTCTGTCTGTCTAATCTTTTATTGTATTTTTCCAGTATCCAAATAAGGTGTTATACAACAGGATCAAAATTATGGATAGACTGTACAAAAATTATTTTTTGTTAAGTTTTTATTCAAGTACTTTTGACAGTCTCAATCATTAGCAAGATTTTGTTGGATATATCCATGACATCACTTGTGAAAATTTAGTTTACTAACATAGGACAAATATTGATAGATAATACCAAATTACTATATTGCAGTCACTGTAAGGAAAGTTCAAAATTATAGAAGCCATAATTATATACAAAAATACAACTCACATTAAATGAAATATCTTTATCCAAAAAAGATTGTATACTGAAGCAGGTATAATTAATATGCTCGCAAATAATAGTAATAATAAGAATATATATAAATATTTGATATATGCTTTTCTAGTGTAACCTAGCTCCACGTAACCATTTACGATATTACTTTAGACTAATTTGAATCCCAGTACTGAAAAAATGCCTGGATGTATCAAAAAAAATCTTGTCTAACATACTAACAACATCCAGTTCTTGATAATGACTGAGATGGCTGAAAGTACTTGAACAAAAACAACAAAACATGAACTTTTGATAGTTTATCTACAATTTTGATCTCAATAAACAGTACCTTATTTAAAAATTGAAAAATGAGACCTTGTTATGAGAATTTAACAAAACTTGTTTAATATATATATATATATATATATATATATATATATATATATATATATATATATATATATATATATATATATTGTATATATATATATATATATTCTATAATAAAAACACAAGGTGATTTTATATATTTATCAATAATGTTTGCAATAGCAGTGTATTTGAACTGGCTCTCTCATTTTGGTTTCGTTAGAGTATTTGGGTTATTATAACTTGCAAATATTTTCTGGTGCCATTCTTATTTGTAAATTGGTGCCAGTAGAAAAGTATTAACAGTATGTATAGACACCATTTATATGTAATATAAAAAGTCACAAGTATAATAATAAATACTGCTCACAATTTTTCCAGACATAAAATATATTATGGTTTACATCAAAAACAACTTCAAATTTTTTTTTCTTTCTTTGTTAGTCATTTCATTTTTTTTTTCCAATCATCTAATTTTTCTTTCTTTTCAACTTACCAACATGAGTGATGCTACCATCTTGAACCCATAGATAAACAGTCTGCTGCAAGTTGTATTAAATGAAACTCCATAATTTTTACATTCCTGAATAGAAAGTTATTTATTTAATGTTCAGGAGGTACTAAAAAAAAAGAAAGAAAAAATGCAATGGAACATAAAATGTTTAATAGTTTAAAAGTACAACACAACTGAAAAATTGCTTAAAATATTTTGACCAATTTCTTTTTTGACACAAATGGTAAACTCTTAATTTATTAACATAGTAGTTATTAAAAGTAACAAGATTAATAATGTTTTTTTTTTCTATTGTTTATCCAATACAATGTGCAAGAACCACTCACTGAATGAGGTTGTTCTATGGATGTACATGAAAGAGGTGGTAAGATATGCATATTATTAAGGCTTATAGGATCGATAGCAGTTGACCTTAGACTTGAAGAGATTAAGATTATGGTGACTGAGGAAGCATCCTCTCAAGTGTCTGTTCCATAAAGTAGCAGTTCTTAAATGGAACTTCCTTCTTACCAATAGAATGAAAAAGGAATGAGGATGATTCATCCTGATGTCTGTGGCATAGAAGGTCTGAACTGACAGAATTAAGGAATGTAGCTTGTCAGAAAATTTTCCAATGAAATAGCAAGAGGCTTGTGACAATTCATCTGTGGGAAACGGCTTGTAGGGTGAAAAATAATTCATCAATCATGAGGCTACATAGATGCTTTTGAACTCTATCAAGCTAGGAAAGTGAAGATTGGGCAGTTCCAGCAGTAATATACCATTTTTGATCAGATCTTATCCTTGTAAATATAAAGCATAGTAGGAAGAGTCAGGGACTTTCTGAAGTGGTACAAGGAACTGACCATTTTTTCCAGCATCTTTCATGATGGATTGTATATATGAACTGCATGTTAGGTCTAAAGTGATCTTGAGTGTCAACAGATGCTCAAAAGAGGAAGTTGAGAGTACAACCATTCATGATGATAGGTGAAAATTCAGGATGTGCTCAGTGATCTTCAAATAAATGTTACTAGTTTAGTTTTGGAGGTAGTGAATGGTACAAGCCAGTTCAGAACCACCACACCCTTAAGCTGTTAGAGGTAAGTCAGAGGAGATATCAGCTGCCATGCTTGGTTTCTTTTAGGTTTTGGAGCTGTACTCATGAATAAATTATACAAATATTGAGAAATATATTACATTTAACACTTTAAATAAAGTACACAGATACAGGTGCTGATCACAGAGGGTTGAGGAGTGGCACATTGATACTTGTATTCATGTGTGTGGTTTATGTATATATATATATATATATATATATATATATATATAAAAAGCAGTATAGATAATATCTTACATTAATTGCACAACTCAGAGTTTCATGCCATAGCAATTTTCAAGTGCTGGAATTATATTTATTTCTAATTTACTTCATTTCATTTTTTTATTAAGATATTATATATATATATATATATATATATATATATATATATATATATATATATATATATATATATATTAAATAGCTCTGTTACTTTACACTGAGCACTGTTTTTCTTACACTATAGAGTATTTATATGTTTTTGTATATGATTGCTTGGTTGTATACCTACATATATTTACCCATTCGGTTATATATATATATATATATATATATATATATATATATATATATATATATATATATGTACATATCCTAGCACTCACCTGCCATGTATCCTACCTTTGGACTGTTCCCTACAGGGCCAACGTGCACTTCAATGCAATACAAGAAGAAGCCTTGAAACAATATCAAGATTTCAGTAGATGGACCATGCCAGAAAATAAAAAGATTATTTTGAGTACATGTATCTCATTTTTACAGTAATCTGCCATAATTAATTTCCATAAAAAATTTCTGTATTATATTAATGTGTGTGTGCATGCACACCAAAAAAGGAAAACAAAAAATACAACAACAATTTTTTTTTTCAGGAACAAGTTGCATGATACACCTACTTATTATTATGAGACAGATTCAATAAAGAAATTAATTTTCTATGTGGTGAGAGAATGTACACCTGGGGTGAGATTTGGCAAAACAGGATGTGAACCAGTTATAAGGGCATTTTCTTGTAGAAGAGTATAATTAAAAACACTACATTATTAGGCTCAATCTTCTTGGCCTCTGGAAATAAACAACGGATGCTGTAATTACGTCCCTTTATTTGCATTTTCAGCAAATTCAGATATAGAATCGTCATCATCATCATTATATTCATTTTAAAGATTTATAGATTTTGAAGATATTTACATTTTTGCTATATTTGTGTGTATATATATATATATATATATATATATATATAGTGTGTGTGTGTGTGTGTGTGTGTGCATGTGTGTGCATCTGTTACTAATATTGCTAATTATTTATTTATCTTTGTTTTAAGATCAACTTTAATATAAACTTTCACAAAAAAATTATTTTAAGAGATATCTTAGTAGAATATACAAAGTAAGTCAGCAAAAAAAAAAAAACAATCATGATTTCTCAAAATAATTATTTTTCATCAGGCAGTGATTTATTAGGTAAGAACAGTGGATTTAATTTGTTCAATAAATGATCTAAGACTCAATGAGTTTAATTATAGACACTGGAATTTTATTATAGACTAGAATTTTTTACAAAGCGCTGACACATGTTGAAATCATCAAAGTATTTAGTATTGTCAAAATTATTGCTAAAATTTTTTGTAAACTCTTATGTTTTTTTCAATCTCACAAAGCAATTGCTTTTTTAAATTTTTATTAATTTTTTTAATAATTAATGAAATTAATTTAAGTTATGCACCCTAGTGAAACCAAATGTACTTTGTACCCACTGCAGGTTTTAGAGATAAATATTTTCTTCTGAATTCTTTAAAGAGTCAGCAGTGTTTGTTCATGCTTATTTTTACTATACTTGAATTATATTTTATCATTCAACTATCACAGAATTTCATATGTCCAAAAAGATGTCCCCATCCTATCCAACCAGATGGTGAGCTTGGATGTGGTTAGTTTGTTTACCAAGGTGTCCATGGAGGAGGCACTCTCAGTAGTCTGACTCATCCCTAGGAGAACAGGCCAGTAGATAATCTGATGGAGATGTTGACTTTCTGAACACAAACAACACACTTCAGAATGGGATCACACATATATCGACATGATGAAGGCTTAGCAATGGGTTCACCATTATCACCAACAATGGTGAATATATACATGGAATACTTTGAGGAAATGGCATTAGAATCTATATCTCTAAGGCCAGCTCTATGGTTAAGATATGTAGATGACACCTTCATACTCTGGCCACACCAGGAAGATATCCCGTTTCTATTGGACCATGTTTACTCAATAAGACCTTCGATATAGTTCACGATGGAGAAAGAGATTAACAACACACTCCCATTCCTGGATGTACTAATATCTCGAACAGAGCTTGGGTTCAAGACATCTGTATACTGCAAACCAACATTCACTGGACAGTACCTCAATTTCAATTCCCACCATCCATACAGAATAAAGAAAGGGATTGTCCGCTGCTTACAACACCGAGCAAAAGTCATAAGTGGTGACCCAGAAACATTAGAATAGGTCAGTATAAGCAGTACCCTACAATGTAACAACTGCCCTGGGTACATGGCAGCAACCCCAATAAACTGGGATAGGCGGGTACAAGAGGAGAACAACAACACTCAGAAAACAGCCTGCCTGCCTTATGTGAAGGGGTTATTGGAGAAAATACAATGGATCTGCGGTCCATATAAGATCAGGACAACCTTCAAAAGCTGGATGACACTTTGCAGATACCTCTCCTGAGTAAGACCCCCACCCCAGAGGGGAACATAACTAAAGACTGTGTGTACTCCATCCCGTGCAGCTGCAGAAAGAAATATAAAGGGGTGACAGGCCACCCCATTAAGGCAAGGCTTCAAGAACACCAAAAAGCTGTAACACGAGGGGAAGTGGAAAAATCAGGCATGGCTGACCACATATGGAGAGAAAAGGGAAATCACCACCCTCTGTGGGATCAGGTTGAAATCATAGACATAGAACATCATTGGAAAATTTGTAAATTTAAGAAATCAGCACATATGCTAGTCCACAAAAATCTCCTGAGCCAACCAAGCATAGAAATGAATACAATATGGGAACCAGTAATAAGGAGTGCCGGAGAAAAGCAATGATAACAATGAAAATCACAATATGAGCTCTGGTAAAAAACATAAAATGATAGCAGCAAAAATTGCAATATGAGAACTGGTAAAAAATGATTGCTGAAGACATTAGGTTTATAATACCCAGAAATTCATACACAGATGTCCTCAAGGACACATGGCACAGTGGATAAAGGCATTGGTTAGATCCAGTGACATGATCCAAAGAGTGTAAGTTCAATAGAAGACCAATAGAGAACTTGGAGAGGAGATTTGACAGGAGATAACTGATAAATGACATCCATTAGACATGGCACATTGAACTAAAACAATCTACCCCAGCAAGCAAAATAAAGGTTTCAGTTCGACATTCCAACCACCTGAAGAAGGCCGGCACATACAATGGCCGAAACATTGTGATAAATATAGCAACAGAATGATAGTCTGAGCAATGTAAATAGTGTACATAATAGTGTACAGAAATATAGACAGATATTACAGAATAGTTTAAAAAGTTTATTTCTCAGAAAAAGTAAAACAAACATGTAAATATATGTCTAATAAATTTTAAATATCTGCAAGCATTTAAAATTTTATTTTAATACGATTATGTGATTAAATCTTTATGCACTTGTACATCTCTATCTTCACTTACAAAGCTTATATTAAACAAAAGCATTCCAGTTTTACATGTGTATATTTCTGTGTAGATAATTAAAATATAAACATATTGGATATTTACTTTGTACTTATGGACTTTATTTATATCTCTATGATTCTTAAGATATTGACTGGAAGCAAAAATGTTTTCATTTGGGAACTGCAAAGTAGAAGAGTTTCAAAGATTTTTAAAAAAGCAGAAAAAGCTTTGGGAAATTATGTAGAACATTGTCTTAATTTGTCTTCAGTTATTATAAAAATAATAATAAGTGAGCATGTCAAAATACTTGGGCTCATCATCACTAAAGTATTTCTCCAAATCAGTGACTTTTCAAGATTTGATATGGTTTTATTTACCTGATAAAGACATATTAATCAACAGGATAGTATAGCTGAAGTAATGACAAGACACTGAAAAACAAAAGATCTATCATCTTACATCATGTCTTCAAAAGATGAGAAATTAAAATAAAAGTTACAAAAAAGAAAATACAATTTTTTAAGTCCTCAAATAGCTATTTCCTTCCCATGTCAAATTGTGAGTGTTCAAAATGGTTGTGAAATTCTTTTACTTATACCCCAATTCAATCCCCAAATATGATTTTAATGGAGCAGAAGAACAATGGGAAGGATTTTTCAGAGACTGGTGACATGTTTTGATAAACTTTAAGAAAAGAACAATGCAAAAACAAAACCTTTTTCCCCCACTATGTTTTCCATGACAGCTGGTATGACTTATTTTCTTTTGCTCATCTTGAGATTTGTATACATAGATAAATAATATCAACTAATGACTATGTGTACAGTTGTTTGTTCAAAAGTAAGTTGTAGTAATCTTTTCTCTGTTTTTCAAGGTTCTGTTTTTATATATATATATTCTTTTGAAATGAATATGTTTTTACTGATATTGAAAATTATGGTTTCCATATGTTTTTTGACACATTAAAATTATGATCTAGTTGTTAGGACTCTGTACTAAAAATAAAATTTACTTTCATAATGTATTTGCTTGTTTATAACTGTTTTTGTTTTATACATGATTTTTATCTTACATAGACTGCTTGTTTTTTTTTTCTCTGTAATGCTAACAATTAGTTTATTTCTTACAAAAACAATTCTTTGGATAAAACATCTAAATAAGAGGCTAATTTTCTGTGTTAATTCCCAAAGATGAAGACAATAGTCTGAAAAAAAATTATGAAAACTGAGAAAATCATTTCAAAACAAAAATATATTTTTTGTACTTTAAAACTAAATTCAAACCATGACTATTTTAGTTTTTAACGTGTCAACCTGACAAAAGAAAAATATTATTTTGCTGACATAATCTTAAATTTCAAACTTTTCATTTATTTGGGAATGACTGTATCATGTAACTCTTCTTTTTCTTTTTTTAGTTCTTGTTATTTTTAGGAGGTCAGCTTTCAGCATAAGAAACAAATTCACTTTTGAAAATAACCATTTTTCCTTGCCAGCCAAATGTTTTAAAAGAAATTTATTTTTTATTTTTCTATTTCCCAAGGTTTCATATTCTGCTATTGTTTAAAAATACTCACTTAGCAAGTTACTTAGGATTTCTCTCTTTCCCTTTTTCCACTTGTAAATTTCCTGACACCTGACCCTTTTCAGCTTGCGCATTTTCATTAGTGTTTGCAAACCAATTGTTTCAATTGATTTATTTTATTTTATTTTTGCTTATGATAATATTTGCTAGTCCAAGCTAGATCTACCATCTTATATATGGCAATAAATAAGAAATAATAATAGCAAATACCATAATCAATTATGTTTCTTTATATGAAAAGCTTATAAATAAAAAAAATAAAAAAAAACATTAAGAATGTCTTCTTTTATAAATGTACTCTATCTCAAGTTTTATTAGAAAATATATGAGAAATTATTAAGTTTTTAAAACCTCCTGCTATCAATTTCTAATGTTTTACCATCCTACACTACCAAAGTTAAAATCTTTTCTTCTCATCATTGTTTAACCAACAAAACAAGCATGTATCTCAATGTTTTAAATAACAATTTCTGCTACCTACTCTTGTAAAACTGGCAGGAGGTGAAAGCTTAGCTAAGAATTCTACAAGAACTTTCCTGTTTGATCAAATCATGATGATCTTTTTTTATAAACTTAATCTAAATTCTTAGAGAAAAAAAGGAAAAGGATGTAACAAATCTGGAGTCAAATAAAACATTTTCATTTTTCACTGTATTGTATTTTAATGCATTACATCCCTTTTTTATTATGTTCATTGTCTTATGTACAGTCTTAATATTTCCATATTACCAAAAACAATTATACTTTGAAAGCTTTTTTGATCATTAGATTGTTTTATGCAAAGAAAGAGCAGAATAAATTATTTTAATTGCTACTTTATTCCAAATATTGGTCTTAAAACTGTTATATCCTCCAATATATTTATATCATAATTGTTATCAGCTATATTTATGGATGGATACACCTGATAAAATCAGTTCCATTCTTAACTAACATTTTTATACAAGGATTGAAGAGAAGTTAACCTGAGAGGTTGTATGAGTCAGAAATCTGTTTTTTTATTTTGCACTCTCCAACATCAGGATTACTTTTTTTGTAATAAATTTTCTATTTATTTTATCGAATTCATCCTGAAATCAAGTAAATAGTGTATGTTCAAAAAGTCTTCATTTCAGTTATAATCAATCTTTTCAGTTTGTAACCTACATAATTTCTCACTCTTGAAGATATACAATAAAATGCCTTTTATGGAAGTAGTAAAAAGTACTGCACAACACTCAACAATGCTATAGTCACCTGACAAATATATTTGCCAAAATATAATGATAAAAAACAATGAAGATGAGGATATTAGTTTGAATAATTCATGCAATAATAAAAATGTTTAGCAAAAAAACCTTTGACAGCATTACTGATACTTCAGAAAAATATGTTCTTCACATAAAAATATTATCTCAGCTAAAAAAAGAAAAATAAATGAAAAAAGTACAACAAAATACAAATCAAATGAACAAACATCAGTTCTCTACTTGTTTATCTATTAAAAAACAACTTGAATTTTGTTAGTTATGAACTGTTAACTTTTATCTTTTCAAACTTTTAAATACACTGATGGAAAATAAAATGGTAACACCCTGAATATTTGTTTCATTTTACTAAGGTTTATATACGTAGATAGCATACCAGGGTTATATTAACTGATCATGTATACAGATAAATAAGTGTATAGGTTTCAAAATAATAGGTGTAAGGTGTATCAAGAAGCAATGAGCCTCTTTTACATATATTTGCACAGAGAGCTAATAGCATTCTGTGAATCATTGTAATATTTTTTGTGTATGGGCAAACTGAATGGATTAGGTATCATCTCTCTTCATATGAGAGACAGGTCTTGCTGGTCAGATAAGTTTTTAGATATCTTGCAGAGTAGAATAGGCATCATGTGAGCAGGGATTATTCTGCTGAAGCAGCACATCACCATCCTGTTGAAGAAATGGCTGTAGAGCAGACTGAACCATATTTTGGACACACTGCTGATCAATATTCACTCAGCACCAAAAAGAAAATGTCATGGGCAAATATTCTTTTAAAAATGTTTTCTAGGTATATGTTGCACATGCAAATATTCATCACTTCAATCATAAAAAAATTATAGAGTGCCATTTGATTACCCAGATGATGATCTCATGACCCAATTGGAGACATGCATAAATGTTCCTCCTGGTTTGTTTCAACATGTTGAAAAATTGAATTACATTTAAGTAATGAAAAATAAAAAAAAAATAAATTTAATGTAGTATAAGTCATACAAACAAAAATATTATTATTATAATGAAAATTTTGCAGAATCTTAGCAAATTAATAATATTTTTTTTATTGCAAAGGTTTTTATTACAAATTTATTAAATATTATATATTCCTAAGCTGGTTTTCACTTATAAAAACTTCCAAGTGCATGCTTCCCTGATCACTATAATTTTAATCTGTACAAGACTAGGGTTAACCATTATCATCTCTCATAAACTGTGCCTCTAACCTTTTACACTGTAATCCTCGACCTTGGGACTTGTATAGGGTGAACATTGTTGAAAAAAAAAAAGAATGTGGATGATATTTAATAATCTAAAAAGAAAACATCTTAAATAGCTATACACATTTTCATACACACAAGGATTGCTTTGAAATTGATATCTCTTATTATCTTGACCAACAATATCAGTTGCAGATGTTGGTGGTGAGGCAACAAAGATTGAAACTTCCTGTCAATGCAAATAATTTTGTTTTTACCATGTTACTGATAGTAGCTAATTGGCAGTCTGGCAAAATGGCATTTGACATGAAAGTGAATGCAAAGCAGAGAGGTATCATTATTTAATTCCTCTGTATGAAAAAATTACCTATTGACATTTCTTGATACTTGCTAAATGTTTTGGAGACCAAATGGTGGATGTGAGCACAGTTACAAAGGGGAAAATTTGTTTCAGCAGTGATGACACCGATATATGTGATAAATCACATTCCAGGCATTCCCACACAGTTATCAATGCATGGAATAAGAAATGATGATAGTGATTATGTGGAAAAACAGAATTTTGTAGCTGTTTTCTAATGAACAGAATTATTATGCTCTCTGTACCTGCAGAACTTTCCATGGTAATTGATGAGGGATATTACTTTTGGAATATCTGTTGTACAAGTATAATCGACATATTTGTTGTGAAATAATGTTTCCTGTAGTAAATTTAATTCTCACTGGGCTCCCAAAATATTGTTAGGATCATGTAGTTATACTAAGCTTAGTAAATATTTACCAATATATTGATATAAGTGATTACAATCATGCATATCAATATAGGTAAGTACATATCTATATGCTACCTGTTTATGTTTATTTGCATGTATCATAGAGAGATTTTATAGGTATAACAGTTTTTACATTCTGAAACTGCATTGGTGATAAAAGGAACATTAACATTTTTAACAAGGAAGCCCACATTTGCCATCAAAATCTGTATTTGATATAATTGCTCTATTTAGATACTAAATCTAGAAGAAAGAAAGAAAGAAAGAAAGAAAGAAAGAAAGAAACTGATTAATGAATAGATAAATTCAGTGATAGGGAAAAAGTGTAAGAGTTGAATCTATACATGTAATATTAAGATAGATGAAAAAAACTACAATAAATGATAAAGTCTGTTTAAAGAGATCAGAGAGAAACAGAACCAAATAGTTTGATACATGCACACAAATAGAGAAATATATAAAAAACAGAGAGAGATATAAATTTATATTGTATGTAAACTTTACTGATTGCTACAGAGTAAGGGCATAATCAATTATCAATCTTCTTGTCTAGGGAATCAATATTTAAGAAATATAGTGTTTACCTAAATAAAAAGAGGAAGCAAATTTGCCTGTTTCAACCTTAATGTAAACATATATTTTTTGAAAAACAGTTGAGAATTCTCCTGTAATTAATATATCAAACATCATATTTGGCACCTCATACACTAAAACCTAGATTTAATTATTTTTCTTGATGAATATTCTGAAAATAAGGGTGTATCGTAAAGAAATTTGCATTCCATACACTGAAAAATATGACAGATAAATCTATACCACTAGAGAGTTTGGTGCATAGAGAGAAAACAGATAATTAATCTCCAAAAATCGTAAGTTATGAATATTAAATTTATTGGTTAGCACAATGTGCAAATATGAGCAGAGATACAGAATTTATAGCTATATGTATTCTGTATAAATGTGGATTGTCCTCTCAATATATTTCAACATTTTCCTTTTCATATAATCTATTTATATATATCTATATATCTCTGTTTTTTCCTATCTATCACCCTTCATATGGATCTCTTTAAATCCTAATCTGTTTATGGCAATCTACCTACTTGTCTCTCTATGAAATGGACAACTAGACAGTACACAACTCATAAAATATTGGGAATAACATGTTCTGACAATGAAATTCAATAAAAGAAACCGCATGATTCTTGTAATATTTAAGAACGACTGCAAATAATTTGGTTGAGAATGGAGTCATCCACAAGTTGATATGATGTAGAGGAAAAGAACTTATAAGTTTCAGAAAGTATTACATTGGTGAAATTACATTTATATATGGCTACTAGTATAAAAATTAATTAGCTAAAAGAATCAGTTTTTGTTTTATCCTATAACATATTTTAAAGAATTTCAGTAATGTTATCAACAATTTTGAGATTGTGTGAAAACATTGTATATAGTGAATTACAAAGAATAAGAAACTTTGATGTTTCAAAAATTTATTTGTTTTTTAGTTTGTTTTTGATGACTTAAGAGAAATTATTAATACTACTATTTTGTTTCTTTTTAATATATATATATATATATATATATATATATATATATATATATATATATATATATATATATACGAAATATAAAGGCAGGGTAAATAAAAAGAAACTGGAAATTATCTTATCAAATTCATAGTCGGTATTGGCCTTTGTTAAAAATTTGTATTTGGGATTATCTGTAATCTGGTGTAAATTGAGAAAAATGGAAACAAAGTTTCTAATAATAAATTCTTAATTTATTTCTAGAGTTATTATTTCTCAGGGTGCTGGCATAGATTTTAGAATTAACACTGAACTTAAAAAGACTTCTAATATAATTATATCTATTGATATAGATTATATACTCAGTGTAATTGCTAAAAAGATAAAACTGTTAAAAGCAGACACCAAAAGCACAATTACCTAAAAGAATAGTGGAGTTCCTTTTGGCTCCTCTCTTTTTAGTTCTCTCTTACTTTCAATCTCCTTAGTTGGACAAAAGTAAAAATGGAAAACAAGAGCTTAAATTTTTTATTTATTAGAAGATCCCAGATGCAACAATATGATATCATTTTATCCATTTTTAGATATATTATTTTATTACAAATAAATAAGCATCCATGCATGTATGCACATATATAACCTCCCATCATGACACAGTTATATATGTATATGTATAAAATTATGATTTACTTCTTATTTCAGCAGTAACAATTTAAATGTGTTTTTTTTAACCTTATGTAATGCCTAATAAATACCATTCAGAATCCAAAGCAAAGATATTATCTGGATTCAGCTTCTGACACCAAAGTCAACATCAAAAGTGAACACCCATTGTACCCCTAGTATTGATTGTTATTCATGGAAAGATAGATCAAAAATAAAAACAGATAAATTGATAAATTTGAAGAAGATGAGAAACTTTAATAGTGCCAAAATATACATAGATTTAAGCTTGTATAATGTGTGTGTGTGTGTGTGTGCATAATTGGTATTGAAGATAATGTTGAAAAGACACTTTTACATTATCTTTAAAACCAAGGGTCATTAATCAATTTTTTTAATTTTTGCTGTTATATTAGGTATCACAGAGGAAAAATTTTAAACAGGTACTAGGAGTCATCTGATTGCATCTTCTTAATATACATGATTAAAGAAACTTAGCAGTTTTTATTTCATCAAAATATCTCAAACCGTTTAATTTTGGCAGATTTTTCTTTATTTTTACACATGTACTTGACTTTTTTTTTGTTTATTATGAATTAGGAAAAAATACCATATTTGGACTCCTATACTTTCAAAAACAATTAAGAACCACAGTTAAAATTATACTAGCTTGTTAGGTACATAACAAAGAAATTAATAATAAAATTACAGATAGTATCACTGCATATTTCTTAAATAAATTCAGTCTGAATATGCAAATT
Source organism: Acanthosepion pharaonis (assembly GCA_903632075.3). NCBI lineage: Eukaryota > Metazoa > Mollusca > Cephalopoda > Sepiida > Sepiidae > Acanthosepion > Acanthosepion pharaonis. The sequence continues at coordinate 2,324,393 of CAHIKZ030005510.1, read as the reverse complement.
TTATAAATCGAAACTTCTGCAACGACGTGGAAACGACTCATAACCTGAGGTTTGACATTTCATAAAACTGGAAATAAGACCCACATTCATCCCAAATTTCAAATATCACATTATGACTATACCAGTAACATGCCTAATTGTTTTGGGAGTGATAGAATGGATATATTCTGGATTATTCCACTTCAAAATTGAAAAAATTGCTTTTTAACCTTTTGTCACATGGTATTTGAAAGACCGATGTTAGACTTGTGGACTCTTCCACAACAAGCCAGTTAACCCCTGTTATGAAATGCATTATTCCTGTTGTAATTTTCACCATCACAATCTTACAAATATATAACAAGCATTCGTTGGTTTATCACCTTCAATCTAGCTTGCTGATTGGTCAGTTCCGACAAATCAAACCGCCTGCACGCGACAAATCTGTTTTACCGCGTTTTCTATCTGAGCCAGTCACGTGATTCACGATGATATATAAACAGAACATGTGTAAACTCCCTCGAGATTTTTTTTTTCTTTTCATCTCTCTCTCGCGTCTCATTCCTTGCTACCAAGTACCAAGATGTAATCTTCAAGAACTCCCGTCTTAACTAATGCAATCAGACGTTAAAGACCATTACCAACATTCACCCAAGTACGAACTCTGAAATCTCTTCTGAACTTTTACCAACTTGTACAATACACAATTCCAAACATGCTAAAGAAACTTGATTCTTCTAAGCTACAGTTTAATAATTACTTTCACTTTATGAGCTCGAATACAAATATTACCTAATCTAAGAGACACAACTCTGTCTAACTTTTCAGTTCACATGCATGTATATCAAATATTAATAAATTCAATTGTTACATTTTGAAACAAGATGTTTTTGAATCATTATTTCTCTGTCTTGCATTAATTGTCGTGGATGGAAGATTATTGAACACACACAATTTCAAACCTTCTGATAATTCAAGCCTTCTGATAATTCAAACCTTCTATTCCTCTCCAACACACATCCGCAACAGACTTGCTTGAATTGTGTCATAAAATGACCTAAAATCAACAGATTAGAATGTATATGGAGTAGATGCTGAACAAGTACGATCGTGACTCAACATGTACAATTTCGGAACTGTAAAGAGAGAAGCTTAGCACACACCAAGCAATACCCACTAACAGAAAACTCACCATCATGAAGTGGTTTTAAACCACTAAATCTGTAAATGAAGCCATTGAAATAAAAATATTTTATCTGTCACAATTTGATCAAATTGTCCTGACCTACGTTTTTGTTTTTTTGTGTGATTTGAATCTGAGCTTAAAGTAAACAAATCGATTTTTGTTTCATGTTTTTTTTTTTTATGACGAAAACGGTTTTTAAATCCCATTTACATTTTACATATCATAGAAAATTAATATTTAAAACAAATTCTTATCAATTTCCTTGAAAATTTCGTCCATAGAAATCATGCTGGTCGATTCTTGGGTGTCCGTGTTGTCACTGTGTATTGAATGTCGCGTATGGTCGCACGAGTCGCACATGGTTACACATAATCACATATGCGCAAAATGGAACCATTCTTTCGTATTTGATTTTGATTTAGTTTCATAGATTATTAAATGAGCGTTTTATTGATATATCTTCCGTGTTTTTACTTTTACAAGAAGCATTTGAATTTTACGCTCAAACTTTTCATTTGAATTGTTTACAAACTTCTTATTAAATTTAAAAAAATATAAAATATATGAAAATGAAGCTTAGAATGTTAACTTTCTAACTAATGTATTACCAAAATTGCAATAAACCCTGCAGAGTACGCAAGTTACAAAATGTGAGGAAGTCTAAATTGCCGTCAATGAAAAAAATGGCTAAAATTTTGCGAAATCAGCAAAACGTCTCTATTTTCAAACTGCAACGTTCCTCGCACACTGTAGTACATATAAAAATAAATAAGATAGAAACAAAGTTCATGAAATAAGCTTTTATTTGGTATGCATTATATTTTTATAGAGATATTGAATGAAATAACACGGCGAGTTGAATATATACATTTTTTAGTGTTTAGATAAGAATTTCATCGGCTGTAAGCTGAGTGTTGGGATACCTACTTATATCTACATATTTATATTCTTACTATAAACAAAAATACATCTTTCTACATTTCTCTCAAATACATAGCTGCAGTTGTGATAAGTTGACCCTTTACCTATACAGCCATTCTACTCAGGTGGAAATAATTAATCTATGCTATTCAATAAAAACAAATAACACACACAGAATGTAGAATTATATTTGTAACAACCAATATATAGCCAGAGACAATAATTCATATATATATATATATATATATATATATATATATATATATATATTATATATATATATATTACACAAGTATTATTGAAGATGACTGACAAGACACTGTGATTAAGTTTCTTATACTTTTTATTTTTCTTGCATGCATGTAAGAGATTTCTTTTTTGAACCTAGAGTGTGTAAGAATTGTCCAAATGATCTTTGAATCCAAGTGCTCTTGGTTAGTCTACTAGCCATTATTAGCTGAAAGTGCTTGGACCCAAATGCCTGACTCATTCTGTTAACCTAAACTGCTTCATTTCATAAACAGGTGCAAATAAAACATGGAATAATATATCATAGAATTGTATTTGCCATATGTACAAACCTATGTTAATGCCCAAAGAGTTTTGATTTGGGATTTCAGTACTGTTGATAAACCTCTTATTTTGAAATCTGTGCATGATCAATATATGTAGTCATTTACTGTAATCTACCTATTTCCTAAATAAGTCATTACAATCAGCTGATAAAAGAGGAAGGAGATGAGCGCCATTTCTCTTGACAGCTGAGCTGGACCTATATATAAATAGAAATATGAAGAGAAAGATGATCTTTGAAATTACGCTATTTTGTACATTTTTATGTATTTAAAATCTTAAATGTTCATTTTTTTAAATCATATCAGACATATATCATCATAGGATAGTATTAAAATATTCTCTAAGAGAACAGACATAGTTTGTATGAGATACCCTTGAACAAAATGCCTGAGAAGTTTTTTTTACTACACTGCAATCTAAAAATAAGAATTAACAGCTTTTGGCATTTATCCTTTTCCTTTTGCCTATATAGTGTTGCTGCTCATAAAATGAGAAAAAGTGATTTAACAAGTACTGTAGCTTAGTAGTATGAGAAAAGAATAGGACAAGAGACTTGAATCATTCCAAAATAGATTAACAAACAATTCTGTTTATGTAATTTTAGTAAGGTATCTTTCATTGGAAATAATTACATGAAGCGAAAACATCTTGCTTTACAATAAGTCAAAGATACAAGTTTTATTCTTTGTGGCTGACTATGACACTAAATTATAAATATACCAAAATACAAACATCAGTGTTAGCTGAAATCTTTTTTTGAGAGGAAAGAAAATAAATGGAAAGTTATGAACATTTCTGATTGTATTTCACATTTTAACATTTGTACTATTTTTCTTTTCTCTATTCACAATCCCAAAATATTCAGTTTTAAAAGCAATTATTCCTCTGGTCAAGGACTATGTGTTAAATATTGCAAAAAAATTTGTAATTTAATTATGTAAATTTAACTTTGTTTTCTGTTTTCAAAAGAAATATTTGTAATTCATGAAAATTAAAAATCAATAAATTTGTTATATTTATTTTTTATCCAAACTTGTGTTTGTACATTGTGTATCAATGCAAATTAACAAAAGATAATTTTTGTGGTAAAAGAATAATTTATGCCTCTGAACATCATTAATAGTCTTTTTAAAGCTCAATAAACAAATATAAAAATTCTTTGAAAGAGGAATTTTTAAAATGTTTCTTCTTTGAAACAAGTTTAACATTTTGTAAATTGTTTGAAACATAAAATAAGAACCAAATGTTAGATATTCTATAGAATTTAGCTTAGTATGACACAATCTATAAAGAATAAAACAACTAAAGGTTTGATCAAAAAGTACCAGGACTGGTACTATAAAAAGAAAACTACAACACATGTCAATTCAGCATTTAATCTCCTTCAATCCAGTGCTGTTTCTACTGATAGAAGCATTCCTGAATCTCCTTTTTTTTTTTTTTTGGATAGCAAGCAGATTCCATGTAGCATTATCTTGAATTTCCTCGACATCTTAAAATCTTATTCTTTTCAAATGGGATTTGATTTTTGGAGAGAGGGAAAAGTCATAAGGAGCAGGGATCTGGGGAATATGGTGGTTGTTGTATCTGGGGAATGTTATGCTTGGCCAAAAGCTGCTCCACAAGCTGCACTGAATGGACAGTTGCATTGTCATGGGAGAGTTGCTACTCACTCCCTTTTTCTGATGAACATCATCCCACAAATTCCACAACATGTCATGGTAGTATTCCTTGTTTACTGTCTAACCAAGTGGAGCATATTCATAGTGAATAATGTCCTTGTTAGTTGAAGAAGATTGTCAACAGTGTCTTCACTTTCTTTGGCCTCAGAAAAGGTTGTGGGGTCTTCTGCTGCAAATACTGAGCTTTGGTTTCAGGGTCATAGCCATAGACATTCAATTCATCACCTGTTATGACCATTTTCAAAAAGTTTTCATTTTCCTTGACACAATCAAGGAGATCCTGCAGAGATGAAACCTGATTTTCTTTCTGATTAACTGAAAGCAGTTTTGGTACAAACTTGGCTGACACAAGTTTCAGTGAAAATGGACTGAACTGAACAGTAACTGATATTCATATCCTCTGGCAACTCATGCATGTTGATTTAATGGTCTTTCTGAACAACTGCACACACATCTGTGATGTTTTCATCAGTTCTGCTGGTTTGGGGTCTCTGAGAATGTGTGCCACTGTTGACATTTTGTCAGGATATTGGAAACATTTCTATATACTCGTGTCTGCCTCATACTCCTCTCCATACACTTTCTGCAACTTTGCATTAGTCTCTGTGCAGGTATCACCAAGCTTTTGGCAAAATTTGATGCAGATTCTCTGCTCAATTTTTTCTGCAATGTTCACTGGTGGAACTTCTGCAGTGTGGTGAGATGAGTGCACTCTACATGCTTGCCTTCCAAGTACTGCTATAAACAATGGAAGTTAACAATAACTTAGTGTGCATGCATAGGAGAGTTCAAAATGAATCTGCTGTGCCAAACAGCTTCACTCTATAGACTTTGTCTCTATTACCACTTTTCATCAGACCTTGTATATGGAAACCCATTCAATTTTTATCCCTCGTAAAAGAAATTATAGGACTGATTGCCTTTACAAAATAAAATACATTTTATCATGAGTAAAATGGCTAAAGAAATGAATGATACCTATTGCTTTAAGCAAACTAAATTTTCCATTAATCTACAGAGTCTATTTTCAACATTGACACTTTTATTAAAGTTTTTCTTTCCATTTTGCAGGTTTTGAGACACAAGTATTAATTAAATTCAGAAGATAAATTTCTTAAAACCGTTTTCAATGATAGATCAAAAGTTTATAAAATTGTTTGTTAAATTTTCAAATTCAGTTAAAAGGAGAGACATACTAAAAGGACAAGAGTTCAGTGAAAAAAGAACACATCTTTTATACAACTATACCAATATTAGTTTACTTTACTTTTTACACCTAACATTAACTCTATCATGTCTAGCTGCATCTACCAAACAAACCATTTTACATAATACTCATAAAATTTCAAATAAATAGATGAATATTAGATGAAGGAGTTCCAAAATATTTTTTTCAAGTTTAAGAACTTCAAAAGAACAACAGAATTTGGTAAACATAGAAAAGATATTTAAATAATCTGTAACTTCTACTGGGAATGCACAGTTTCCATGCAGATAGAGAATGAGTTTAATAAATGATCAAAAAATATGTCTTTTCTTATTGTAGTTATTTAACATATACAGTGAAAAGATTCTAATAGGACTAGAAGGATCTACCAGCATTTAGTATTGGAGATGTAACCTTACTTATATATGCAATGCAGACAAAGTGTGTTGATGGTAGATTCAGAAGCAAAACTGAAAGAACTATAAAAATAGTCAAGTAAACAAGAAGAAAGGACTAATCATTAATTGTAAGAAGATGGAATCCACGATTGTCAGTAAAAAGGAAAATCTTAGGTGGAAGTTACATATCAGTGATATCAAAATCAGAGATGCTCTGACATTTAACTATGTATAATATATTAACAAATGGAAATGGTGTCACAGAAATACAAAAATGCATGCAAATAGTGAAAAATGCTGTTCAGATTCTGCAATATATTAAAATATCAAAAATGCTGTTGAAGTAGACGTGAAATAGAAGTTCAAGAGTGTCGGACTTCTATTTCATGTCTAATCCCCTATATGGCAATGGATGCTGAACAATTTCCTTACAAAAGTGATAGAGATGCAATTCTACCAATGAATGTTGTGAATATCATGGACAGAGCATATGAGTAACAAAGAAGCTGAAATATTTTTTGATACACATAAGAAAGGAAGAAAGCTTGGGAATTTAACACTTACAGGCACATCAAAGAGAAGAAAAGAAGAGGAAAGCAGTGAGAAATCTATTTGGTTTCAACAAAGAAATGGTAGAACAAGTGCTACAAAGACAAAGAGGAATCGTAAAGGAGCAAGTACTATTTAGAGCAAAATTAAAAGAAAGAGCTGCAGAGAGCCATGATTGCTAACATCTTGAAGGGATATAGTAGAGAAAGAGAGAGAGAAAGTGAGTCCATAAACTATAAGAAAAACACCAACTCTTGGAAAGAAAGATATTTTTACCTTTTAATGCCATTTATTAACAACAGGTCAGCAGTGGAAAGAATTATTGTGAAAGTGGAATTGAGCTTTGTTTTGAAGTTCCATTACTTAGAGTATTTAATTTGCTTTAGACTTTTGTAATGCTTTTTCTCAAGAGATTATTTAATTGTTATTAATAAAGCCTTTGAACTGATATTGTATTTTTCTCCACTGTGGTTCTTCATTGCTTACAGAAGTGAAAATCAAGACTTTACTTTGATGTCTGTGTTTGTTTAGAAATATGCAACCAGATATTCCATTATTGACAATCTTGTAACGTCCTATCACAGATCAGGCCAAGATATTGTTTGATCTACATTTATGATTTATGAACTGAAAGAGAGAAAGGCTAACATGAACCAGCATAAATGGATGGAAAATTATAAAGTACAGTAAACCAAAGGTGTTCCAGATAAGAGAAAAGGTTTATATGGTGAATATACATGTAACCTTTCTCTCCTCTTCACCCATCTATCTTGTTGCTAACTTAAGCAAGAAGAAACCAATTACACAAACTAGAGATTTATTTCTGTATGAGAGGATGTTGAAAAGTTCATTGCCTGACCAAGAAAGGAAATCCCAGATATATTCTAATGTTTGATCAGATTTTGTAGAGCAGGTTCAGCCAAGAACATTTTAATACTGCCACATATGCTATCATACAGTGTTAAAGCATCAGCATGGTTTAAACTTTTCTTTTTAGTATCATATAAAACTTGTTTTTAAAATATATAAAATTGATTGTTGACTTAAAAAAAAAAGATGCAAATCCCAACTGAAATTAACTAGTTGCCTAAAGAAGACAGCATTTCAAAACATTTTGAGATTTTTGCAGAATTGTTTTGTGATGGATTTGAACCTGACAATTTCATCATACATAAATTAATTTATATTAAAAAAAAAACATGGCTACTTACTTTTAAATTCCATTGTAGATAGAGTATATGTTGACATGATATCATCTTTTAAAATATTTTTAAAAACCCAATTAAATGCAACTAAATAGAAAAGAAAACCAAGTGCATAAATACCATCTGACATCCCCTTTAGTTAGCTTAATTTAATAATATAGAATTTCTATCATTAGGAGAAGGTGCTGCAAACATTCACAGGAGGTTAGTGAATGGTTACGGAAAGGCTCGGGAACAAGGAATACAATACTCATGTTTCGAATGTTATCAGAAAGAGCAATACAAATGCAGAATGACATGTGTCTATGTTTTATAGACTATGCAAAGGTGTTCAACAAAGCACGCCACAAAGATCTGCTGGAACTGCTCAAAAACCTTGATATATTCAGGAAAGATATTAGAATAATCAAGAACCTACACTGGCAGCAAACAACATGCATGTGAATGAGTTCATCGAATTTACAAAAAGGGGTTTAAGGAAAGGATGTGTCTTCTCACCAGACTTATTCAACCTATACAGTGAGGGAATTCTGAGAGAATTGGAGATCCTACCAGTATTCATCATTGCTGGCCACAATCTTACCAACATAAGATATGCAGATGACACAGCACTGATAGCAAACACAGAAAAGAAACTACAAAACCTTATAGAGAAGGTAGCAAGAGAGAGCAAGAAGAAGGGACTAACCATAAAGTACAAGAAGACAGAATGCATGGTAAAAGTAAAAGGATGAGCCTGAAATGTGATTTGCAGGTTGGGGGCACTAAAATCAAGCATGTGCAAAAGTTTAAATATCTGGGAAGTGCTTTGACAGAGGATGATAGGTGCAACACTGAGATCCGCAGATGGATTGGGATGGCCACAGATGCATTCCAAAAGCTGGGCAGAGTACTGGAAGACAGGAGGATTTCTTTGGTGACAAAGGAAAGCGTACTGAGATGCTATATGACATCTGTCCTCCTATAAGGCAGTGAATGTTGGACAGTCTCCTCGAAGATGAAGAAGAGACTCAAGGCAGTGGAATTTGGTTCTACAGAAGGATGCTAAGGATATCATGGAGCAAGCATGGGAGCAATGATGAGCTCTTGGAGAGGGTGCAAAGAAGATAACATAATGAAGAGGCAGATGAAAATTCTGGGACACATAATGAGAAATGAGGGCCTGGAGAATCTGATTCTCACAGGTTGAATAGAGGGAAAAAGAGACAAGGGAAAGCACTGCATGACATACCTGGTGGGCTTAATCAAGTGTATGGCAGAACGTGGTCTGAGGGAGTTGGCAGAGGCATGAAACTTATTGAGAGCCTCAAGGGGTAGGGGGAAGTGGAGGGCCATGTTTGCCTACATTCTGAAAGGACATGGAACATTAAAAGAAGGAAAGAAAAGCACTTGCTGAAAGCTCAGTTAGGAGATGGGTTAGTAGAATTAATAGAAATCCTAGAAAAGAGAAAATGACCTTAGTGACAAGATGGTGGCTGATGTGAATTAAGATAAGACCAAACAAATATTTCACCCAGACTAACCCAGAAAGAAGTTTCAGGTAACCTATTCTGCAGGGAAAGTGATAGCCTCTATGTTTTGAGACCAGAAACGAGCCATGGTATTAGAGTTTATGCCTAATAGCACCACTATCAATTTTTAACTTCAATGTGGGTACATTGTCAAAAATCAGAGCAAGTCTTCAAGTTAATGAACATTTGAAGATGAATGATATATTTTTTTCAACAGGACAATGTAAGACCTTGCAGCAACTTAAAGACCTTGCAGCAACTTAAACACAGCTCATAGATGAAAAACCTTGCCTCCCCCATCCTACAATTCAAACCTGACACCCTCAAATTTTTATCTGTTTGAACCCATGAAAAAGGCATTCAGAACACAATGTTTCTCTAATGATGATGGGGGTAAAAGAGACAACTTGCACATGAATTAGATAGACATGCCATCATTCAAAGATGGAATATTGTGATTGAGAAGGATGGAAACTGTTTTGAGGAATAGATGTGGAATTTGGACACTTTATATTTATTTTGATATGGTATGTTTGTTTCTTCTATTAAATTTATTGTAATTAAATTACATATACTTCTTTATTTATCTGTGTGTGTGTGTGCGTATATATATATATATATATATATATATATATATATATATATATGTGTGTGTGTGTGTGTGTATATATGTGTGTATATATATATATATATATATACATATATATATATATATATATATAAGAAGGAAATTACTGGAAAGTAATTGAAACTCACCTGAAGCGAGCTGAATCTATAATGCTCCTCATGCCAATGACACTTCCACCGAGCTTCACTACGGCATATGATTTCACTGAATTTTGATGTGTTCCTCTCGAATTTTAAACTGGGGTCATCAGGAGAGAATGTGCACCGTTTCGGGGCCTTCCTCTCAACGGTTTCAGTTGCACACTGGCCCCCCTCACTGATGTGAGGCCCCATTATAACGATATACAAGTCTTGTATATAAACTAGTTCAAATGTGTAACGGCGAAATTAAATTTACGAAAATTCGAAAACGGCAAACCTCGCGTTCTGAGAATGCAACGTGAACCTCATTACGCATTCACGATCAGTCATGTCATGCCGTCATGTTCGCTGAAACACTCCACGGAGTATTTCGTTTTTTCCATATCCACATAGAACTATTTTCTGTTACTTCTACTAGGCATTTTATACTCTTGGCCCTATTACGCCCTTTTTGATTCCAATTTGGCCCAGAAATTTGTACAGAGTGCCTGAAACGAAACCCCTTGCTCCAATTTCCACTGCTCTAACAATTGCATTATACCCCTCCTTTATTAGCTCTGACTTTAGATCTTCATATTTATTAGTTTTATAATCGTGGCTTTGTTCCATCCGGCATTCATATGGTACTGTTAACTCAACCAGGATGATTTTATGGTTCACTTTTGACAGAACAATATCTGGTCGCAGACCTTTACTTGATATTATCTTGGGGTAATCATTACGCCAACCAGGAAGGTCTGCAGATACCTCCCAGATGCCACCAGAACTAAGGGTAATTTTTCTGGGTATAGCTTGACATTTGCTTGTTTGTTTAGAGCCGACATATCTTCTTCCTTCTGCAACAAATTCCTGGGCTGAATTAGATGACTCAGACTTCATATATTTCTTTATGATTCTGGCCAGCTCATCCAAAACACTATTGTGCCTCCATGTATATCTTCCATTGACAAGGGCTGTTTTACAGGAACTAATGTTCTAATGTTTGTGGCTTTTCCTCACACAGGGGACAAGTGGGATCGCTCTCTTTCTTCCATTTAACAAGATTGTTCTTAGATGGTAGCAGGTCATACGTGGAACGTATTAAATAACTCAACCTAAGTGGAGCCATCTGCCAAATGTCCTTCCACGTAATAGATTTCTGAAGAGCCTCCTCCCAGTTTGTCCATTGGCCTTGTTGGGATTGTTGTACTCCTTTTACGAGTCTTTTTTTATCTTCTTCTTTCATCACATTTTGGATGACCATATCACGGCGATCTTTACCAGAAGATTTCGACCACCATTACCTTTCATTTAGTCCTAACCCTTGTTTCCCTGCTTGAGTGTATCCGATGACTTCATTGAAAGCTAGATTGTCTTTAGCACTTGTTATCGTCTCTGACCTTCCACTTTCTCCCTTGTTTTTAACGTAGGCTTTAAAGCTTTTATTGCTTTATCCTTGAATCATCCAACATCATTTGAAGTCTAATTTTTCCGGATTTATACTCTTCCACAATCGATTTAAATGGCAACTTTAGCTTTGCTTGTCTGCAGTACAATGCGATATCAGACAAACCTGGAGGCAAACCCAACCATTTTCGGATATATTTGTTTATTTTCCTTTCCATTAACTCAATTGTACTCATTCCAAATTCGAACACGAGTATCGGCCATAGTAGCTTTGGAATGAGCACATGCTCTAAGCACCATACCTTGTATTTTCCTTTTAGAGGACAAAGATCTATCTTATGGAGATCTTCTTGTAATGACCTGGATGTTTCTTTTACTTGATTGGTATCTTTTAAGGATTGATCGTACCAACGACCTAAACTTTTCACTGGTTTTTCTGATACAGTAGGGATTCTTTGGCCACCTACTACAAAATTTGTGTTTTTATTCAACTTATCTTTTCTAAGAGAAAGACTTCTGGACTTATTTGGTTTAAATTTCATCCTACATCAACTTATCAGGTCGTCTATCAAGCTTTAATATCTTGCGAGTTGAACTTACTTTGGATGAGAGGATTGTAGTGTCATCCATGAACGCTTTCACTGGTTGCATTTGACAACCTCTACCAAGCTCAACAACATCAGCCTTGTTGTTTGTTGCTTTGAGAATCAGTTCCATTGCTAGAACGAAAAGTATTGGTGACACTGTACATCCCATCGCAATTCCAACTTCAAGTCTGTTCCACTTAGTCGTAAAGTCTTTTGTAGTGAAACGCATGAGGAAACCATCAAAATAAGTTCCTAGCATAATAGCTATTTCCTCAGGAATATGGTGCATTTGTAATGATAATTGTATCATTTGGTGAGGTACTGATCCGTAGGCATTAGCTAAATCCAACCAAATGACATCCAAATCTTTTCTTTTAATTTTTGCTTTTTGAATGGCCTCCCAGATCATGTTTCCATGCTCTAAGCAACCAGCTATTCCTGGAACACCACCTTTCTGTACTGACGTATCAATATACTCATTATCGAGAAGGTATTTGGTCAACCTCGATGCCAAAACTGCGAAAAATATCTTTCCTTCTACATTGAGAAGCGAAATTGGCCGAAATTGACTGATGTCCCTGGAATTCTTTTCTTTGGGTATGTACACCCCTTCCGCTATCATCCACTGTTGGCTGATATGGTAATTTTTCCATGCTAATTTTAAGTTAGTATGCAACCATTTAAGAAGAGGACATTTTTGTACAGAAGGAAAGGTATTCCGTTAGGGCCAGGTGCAGATTTATTTCTACTTTTGTCGACTACGCGTTTTATTTCTTCGCGTGTGGGTGGTTTCATATCAAACTTCACTTTAGGAACGGCTGGCCAAAATAAGTTGCTATTATGATCTAGAGGAATATCTCGTTTAGGATCAGAGTACATACCTCTTAAATGTTCCGCTAGAAACATATATATATATATATATATATCAAAAAAATTAAATGTTTGGCTTATTTGTCTCTACTCAGAATTTCATGGCAGAGTATCTACTCATCAGGGGTTTTATAGTAAAACCAAATTTATTTGCAAAAACCACATTTGTAAACAAATTCAGTTTTATCTTCAAGTCTCTTGATGAGTGGATACCATATCTGCAAAACTCAGATTAAGGATAGCTAAGTAAACATTTCATTTTATTTGATACTATCAATATTCAATCTTTTGATATAGAGCACTTTAATCACTATGAATACTTGTATTAAAAGTGTTATGTTCCAGAAATATACTGATCAACAATTTTCGGGGGGGGAGGGACACAATCTTTATTATTGTTATATAATTATATATGCAGAAGTTATATCTGCTTATGTACAGAGTTTATTATTTCACTCAATAAAATTTTTCACCATAATAAAAATCATGGTTTTAAAACAAACCTAACATGATAAAAAATAAAATACATCTTAGTGAAGCCAATATCAATTAAAATTTCCCCAGGTTTTATATCATGTCATGATATTTTCATTAAAAGTTACTTAAGAACAACTTCACAGTGCACTAAATTAATCAAAACTTATTTAATTTTGTGTCAGATGTTTTTGATGGATTTTCTTGATTATATTGTTGCTGACTTGCTCTTAAGTTCATAATTTGTTAAGAATTTTACAAATACATTCTTATTTAAAGGTATTTTACATATCAACATATTTTCATAAGTCTTAGCATACATATTGTAGATATTTTATGTTATTACAATTAACTATATGAATATGTTGCATACAAGATTGATTTCAGGCATGTCATTTTTCATTTTTTGATCTGATATATATTTTACTTTCCTCTGAAACTTAAAATGGAAATTAATGTTTATTTTTGTTATTGTTATACTAAATATTTCTGATCTATCAATCATTTATTTGTTATCATCAAATTTATTTCAGACATAATACATGCTTTAATAATGAAATCTCATTTTAATTTAAACATGGCTGTGCACCAGAAATATTTTCCTTTCAAAATTCTTACAATCATTATCAAAAGATTTTTACAAAATATTGAAAAATAACATTTCTTTTTTATATATACTTAAGCAATGCACATGTGAAAATGGATATTAGTTATCAAATTACAATCTTATATATTTCCATTTAAGCAAAAGAGGAATCAAAATAACATATCTTGGTATTATTAAAAAAGACAATTTAGTTTAGGTTTTTAGTTTATTAGTCATTCAAGAAAGAAAATGAAGAAAACTACAACAATGGATACAAAGAAAAACTGAGATGATGAAGTCAATGATAAGATGTAATCAATCTAGGACCAAAAATATCTCCATGTTTTGACTTATAGTGCGTGTATTTACTTTTTTTTATTCCCTGTCTTCACTTGTCTTTCTTTGAGATTTCTCAGTTTGTCTTTCATCTTCATTCTTTTATTGACTTTTTCAACTTACATTGTCTGATACTTTTTCTTTTATTCTCTTAGTTCTTTACTTTTTTTGTTTGAGTTCCACCCAATCTTTTCCTTAACCATTTTCTTCTTTTCTTGTCTTCTTACCCTTTTTTTCATTTTTTATTAATTTATTTCCTTTTTTCTTCTTTTTATTGATACTTCCCCTTTATATAAAAATTCATTTTCGGCTTTTCTTCTTCATTGTTCTGTTCACTTGACATTTTTACCCTTTATTACTGTTACTCTATTTTTCTTTTCCACTTATTAATGGGTTTCCTTTCATCCTTATCTTACTCCATCACTTTTTATTTTTCTTAAAGTTTTGACCTTTTGTTTCCTTTAATCTGTTTCTTATCTTTTTTCATTTTCTTTCATTCTTTTCTCCCTTCATTTCTTTCCAATTCATCTTCTGACTTTATTTACATTTCTCTTTCTTTTCCTTCTATTTTTCTTTTTCTTTCTATTTTATTTTTTATCTTTCTGCTCCTATTCTTTGTATTGCGTTCTTTTTCTCTCTCCTTCCTAATTCAACTTCTTATTCTCACTTTCAACTCAACTTTCCAATTTGATCTCTCTCAGCAATAATAAACCCTAAGGTTTCCCCTTTCAAAAAGATAAAAAGTCTATCAAGGAGGCAATATTCAGCAACTAAAGGAAGATGCAGAGAGCAAATATTTATCCCAAACCCACCCAACCATCACCTTGACTTTTTCCTTCCCAGTTTGATTAGCTGATGGTGTAGTCAATGGGGAATAAGTTTCTTGTTTGTGATGAGTAACAGGGTCCATCTTTTTCTATCAGTGTCAGGAGACAGAGGTTGGCTTTTATAAACTGGCAAGTGGTAAGCTATGCCTGAAAGAAAGCCTAATTAAGCAAATACAGATAACAAAAATACTGACATAGCAATGGAAGTGGTTAGGATGTAAAGGGAGATAACTTTTAACCTTTTAAATGCTCTCATTCGGTTTCCTATTGTTGTTACCTTTGTGAACTCACTTGCACTCTTCTCTCAGGGTAAATAATAGAAGTCACCTGCTCCAACCTGAGACATTTTATCTTTTTTTATTTTCTCCTTTTATTACAAAGAAAAAAAGGAAATAAAATAACTACCTCCTCTATCAGTTTAGCATTTGTTTTCCTATTTATGTTCATTTTTAAATCTTGAATTAAAAAAATGTGCTATGATTATTTTTTAATTGTTATTACTTTTCTGCTATAAAATACATGTCCACAAGTATTATGTATTTTGTATTTTACAAACATTTTTAGTAGCCAGAAGTAATCATTTTCCTTTTATTGAGAAAAGAGAGCTTTCCTTATTAAATTTAAGAATACAATCATCTAAGGATGTTATTTCAGACCTTTTTTCTATTATCAACTTGCATTTCACTACCTGAGTGTAAACTAGAAAATCACAAAACTGAACAAGCATTTAATATATAATATTCAAAGTGAATATTACTGCTTCAAGACCACACGTGAACAATGTAAATATGTAAATAAATTTAAATTTTTTGTTTTACTAATATTTATTTGCATTCTTTTTAAAATCAACTTGTTTGCTGCCCATTTTCTTTCTGTTACCATAAAGAGAAGAGAACAATAATAAAAACTTCTTTCACACAAATTTACCTGAGATTTGTAGATTCATGTCATTGCTAATTGAAATAAATTTTAACATTTTTCACAAAATAGCAAAATGTTAGATTTGTTTTATGCACAAATGCACATTGATTCTAAAAACATCTACAACATAGTTGCTTTGTCCTTGCACAATGTCCAGAATATCAAGAATACCAGATATCTGTGGTATTCTTTCCATTGCCCAATCTGTCACACAAATCATGGACTTCCCTACTTGTTTTCTTAGCCAAAAAACAAGAAACAAGCTTCTCTACTAGATCTATTTCTTACCTCCTCTCCTTGATCTTGCCAAGCTTCACAACACAGCCCACTAAGTAACTCAGACCACTCTTTGGTAGCTACTGATATCTTCTTCCAAGCATCCATTAAACAGGATCCAGCTATCCATAAGACCTCTTCCCATTACCAGCATACTGATTGGGACTCATTCTGGGATTTCCTTCTTGGCGCTCCTTGGACTATTTTCAAATTCCCAATTGAAAATTACACCACTGAGGTTTTCTTCTTGGAAATACCAGGTGAAACTGCAATCCTCTCCATGGTTCACACCAGCATGCTCAGCCACCATAGCACACAGGAACCACTATTTCCAGCTATACCTTCGTGAAAGCTCTAATCATAACAGGGGTCTATTTGCTACAGCCTGGAACAAATATAAGAGAGTCCTTGAAGGAGCTAAGTCTCTCTTTGCTGAAAGAATGAGGCACCACATAGCCTCTAAAAACTTTGGTTCTCATGATTACTGGTGTCTCTATAATATTAAATAAGTATTAAATAAGTTCAAGGACTCTATTCCTCTCCTCTTCAATCAATTTTATCATCCTCTGCTGATAAAGCTGAATGCTTTGCCCATAAATACTCCTCAAACTCTACTCTTGACTCATCTGAAGTATCCCTGCCTAACTTCCCTCCTAGAACTGAGTCTCTGTTGAGTGATATCTATATAACCTCATCCATGGTTTCTACTATCACATATATCATATAACCCAGATCCCCACAAAGCATGTGACTCCATAGCATCCCTGTAATAGTCATTAAGAAGTGTGCTCCCAAACTAACTATGGTTCTCTCTAAACAGTATAATAAATGCCTTGCTGTCTCCTGCTTTCCTGTCTGCTGGAAGTCATTGTCTATTGTTCCAGTTTTTAACCCATCCAACTCTTGGCCTATCAGCCTTCTACCTCTATTTAGGAAACTCCTAGAGGCCATAAAGAATGCTGAATTGGTTCATCATCTCTTATCACAGGGCCTTTTCTCAGACAAGCAACACCTTCCTAATGACATCAACTCTCAACTTGGTGAAGGCACTACCATTTACTCCTGCCTCAATAGTAAGGCTGAACAGGGAGGGTGGGGAAGTGAGGTCATGCCATTATTAGTCAGAAACTGTCTCACACTCACACAACATTGGCGCATTGTTGTGATGCAACCACCACCCTTCACTTTGCCATGGGTCAGGGCGTTTTTGTCTCACCTTGTCTCGCAAATGCTTCAGGACTTCCAAGTAAAAAGCCTGGTTAACAGTTTAACCAAGAGGAACAAATTCTTTGTGGAGAATTCCTTTCACATCAAAGAAACAAATCAGTATCCTCTTGACTTTGGAATTCACTTGACACACTTTTTTGGGTTGTGGTGACATTGGATGCTTCCGCTGACTTGATTGCTGCTTTGTTTCCGGGTCGTAGCCATAGCACCAGCTTTCGTCACCAGTGATGACCTTCGAATAAAGGTTTGGATCAACTTTCAACTGTTCTTTCAGTTTACGACAGGCATCCATTCATGACAGCATTTGATCATCCGTGAGCAAGCGAGGCACCATTTCCACTGCAGCTCTTTTCATTCTCAATTCCTCAGTCAAAATTTGTTGACATCTACTCAAGGTTACACCATTTAAATCAACAAGTTTGTCAATCGTTTGACGACGGTCTTCCAAAATCATTTCAGGAATTTTCATGATGCTTTCAACTAATTGGGAGGTTGAAGGTCACCTTGAATGAGCCTGTTCTTCCAGCGACAATTGACCATTCCTAAAGCGTGCAAACCACTCATAAACTTGTGTTTTACTCATGGCAGCATCCTTGTAAGCTGTTTTAAACATGACAGCTGTTTCGGCTGCTGTTTTCCCCAGCAAAAAATAAAATTTCACAGCAGCATGCTGCTCCTCCCTTTCAGCCATGGTAAAAATAGAAGAAAAATTGTGAAGCACTTCAAAACAAATGTGAACCACGGAGATGTACGTCTTCCCACGATGACACCAGTTAGCACACTGATGCCTGAGGGCTGTCTCAAGTGGCATCTTGTGGTGGAAGCCTGAACTACTAGGGACTTGTCACACAGAAAATGATTCCGTTTACTTTTGGGTATATATGAAGAAATATAGTTTTATGGTGTGCTATATTTATGGGATAAAGTGCTCAATATCAGAGATAGAGCATATGTAAATATAAATCTAAAAGTGAACATTAAAGTCAATACTCAGAGTTGACAGGCTGTTTCATGTTAGTGGTCTGAAAAGACTACTGAACTCCAAGAAGCTTCAGATAGAAAGGATCTAAAGGCTTTCTATGCTGGCCTCAAGAGCATTTTCGGTCCTCAGAAAAGTGGTGTTGCTCCAATCTCCACAGCAGACGGATAAGTCAAACATTTTAGATTGCTGGAAAGAGCATTTCGAAACTATGTTAAACACCACTTTGGTTACTGATGAGGAAGCCATCACATCAATTGGGCAAAATCCTGAAATTCCGGAGTTGTTTTTTAAACCTACCTCTCAAACAAATCTCATCTGGAAAATCACCTACTCCTAAGGATCCTATTCCACCCAAAGTGTATAAGCATGGTGGCCAAAAGTTGGTAAAAAAGTTACATCTCCTTTTTGTGGAGATATGGAAGGCAGGCTGTGTCCCACAGGATTATAAAGACACCACTATCAAACACCTCTACAATAACAAGGGTTCCAGGTGTGTCTGTGATAATCATTGGGGGATATCACTACTTTCAATTAGAGGCAAAATCCTAGCTAGACTGATTCTAAACAGAATCATTATACACCTTCTTGATGACATCTATCCTGAATTGCAGTGTGGTTTTTCAGTCAGGTCATGGCACCATTGACATGATATTTTCTCTTTGTCATGTTGCAGAGAAGGTTTGCGAGAAAAAACAGTAGTCGTACATGGTGTTTTTGGACTTGATGAAGGCCTTTGACACTGTGATTCGAGAGGCTCTTTGGCAAGTCTTGAGGAAACATGCTAAAGGTCATCATCTCCTTTCATGAAGGAATGAAAGCTAATATCGTGTCTGATGGTATGATGTCAGAATCCTTTGATGTCACAAATGGCACCAAGCAAGATTGTGTCATGGCCCCTGTCCTTTTTGCCCTTTTCATCTCAGTGATGTTGAAATATTCATTTGCAGACACAGAGAGTGGCATCAAGTTTCAGTTTTGAACAACTAGTGGTCACTTCAATCATCAGTGCTTCAAAGCCAAGACCCACCTTCGTACACAAATTATTTGTGATTTGTTGTTTGCTGATGATGCTGCTCTTGTAGCGACATCCTTTGAGGAGGCTCAACATCTAATAAATCGTTTCTCTGCTGCATGTAAAGCCTTTGGTCTTACACCTAGCATAAAGAAAACTGAAGTAGTGCACCAACCTTGTCCTACTCCGAAGCAATTCTGTTGTGAGAAACAAAAACCACCAGTCTACAAATTTCCAGAGAGACCATTGAAAGTAGAAAACAAAGCCCTGAACTATGTAAAGTCTTTCACCTATCTTGGTAGCAAAGTCAACTACAGTGGAACTTTAGATGATGAAATCATGCATCAGATTGCTAAGGCTACCAGTGCTTTTGGCAAACTTCGCCATCACTTGTGGAATGAGCGGTGTATTTGACTGGATATGAAAATTCAGGTTTACAGAGCTGTTGTACTTGCCATCCTTTTGTACGGCTCAGAGTTGTGGACTCCATACAGGTACCATATAAGCCAGTTGGATGTTTTCCATAAAAGCTGTCTGCATGCAATCTGTGAAGTTAACCTTCAAGATAGGACATCTAACGTAGACCTGTTTAACAAGTGTAATATTGGAGAAATCGAGACTTTTCTCATACAGTCTCTGTTATGGTGGACTTGTCATATCTTGAGAATGTCTGATGACAGGATAGCCAAGATCCTAATGTACAGCCAGTTAGATCAGGGCTACAGGAATGCAGGACACCCATGGCTATGATACAAAGACAAACTGAAAAGCAACTTGTCAGCTGTCAATATACCACATAACACCATTGAGCGCTTAGCTTTGGAGTGGGTAGAATGGAGATCAATGTGTTTTAGTGGACTCAGCAGTTTTCAATCTGTTTGTCTGAATCAAGAAGCGAGAGCAAGAACTAAAAGGTCAGCCAATCTAACAGTGATCTCATCTCACAATCCACACTGTTGCTCCATATGTGAACTCCTTTGTAAATCACTAGTGGGTCTTAAATGCCACTTAAGATTATCACACAAAATTTCATAACTGAATCAACTAAGCTGTCAGATCCTCATACGTCAAAAACAATGGGAGAGTCCATTATTATATATATATATATATATATATATATATATATATATATATATATATAATGAGAGATCACAAGTTCACATCTGGCAATACATATATATATATATATATATTATCATGTGGCCAAGACACCTTCCAGCCTAGGGAAAAAGATTTTATCACCAAGTATTGAGGCAATGGGGGATGCCCTGAATTTCAGTGCATATTAACAATATTATATATTAAAAGAAAAGGCAACATAAGAATAATAAAGTTACCATAGGGATAACAGCGTAATTTATTTAGAGAGTTCTTATTGAAAAATAAGATTGCGACCTCGATGTTGGATTAAAGTAACCTTAAGGTGCAGAAGCTTTATGTGGTAAATCTGTTCGATTTTTAAAACTTTACATGATCTGAGTTCAGACCGGTGTGAGCCAGGTCGGTTTCTATCTTTTAAATAGAAGATTTTTTTTTTAGTACGAAAGGACCAAAAAAATTAATATGATTAATTTATATAAAGTTGGCAGATAATATGTGAATAATTTAGGGTTATTTAATAAGAATTAGTATAAATTCTTACTTTATACTAAGATGGCAGATCAGTGCATAAGGTTTAAGTTCTTATTAGGGAATAAAATATTGTTATTCTTCTTAGTAATGATTATTGAATTATTATCTGGTATTATTTCATTTGTTTGTGCATTGGTTGCCGTTGCTTTTTTTACTTTATTAGAGCGTAAAGGGTTAGGGTATTTTCAAATTCGTAAAGGGCCTAATAAGGTAGGGTTAATAGGTTTACCTCAACCTATAGCGGACGCGGTAAAATTGTTTAGTAAAGAGTTAATTAAGCCTACATTAATTAATATTTTTCCTTTTTTAATTTGTCCTTTTATGAGGCTATTTTTGAGGTTGTTGTTATGGTTATTATATAATAATTATTTTATGTGTAGAATAGGTGGTTTGAGAATATTATTGTTTCTTTGTGTTTCTAGTTTAAGTGTTTATAGTGTTATAGGGGCTGGGTGGTTTTCAAATTCTAAATATGCTTTATTGGGTTCTGTTCGAGCTGTTGCTCAAAGTATCTCTTATGAAGTTAGTATATCCTTGATTTTAATAAGTTGTTTAATTTTAGTTGGTAGTATAAGTTTAAGAATTGTTATAAATTATCAATTGTTTATTTGAGTTGTTTTTATTAATTTTTTTATAATAATTATGTGATTTGTTTCTTGTGTAGCTGAAACACACCGTGCTCCTTTCGATTTTGCTGAAGGGGAATCTGAGCTTGTTTCTGGTTTTAATATTGAGTATGGGGGTATTGGTTTTGCAGTATTATTTATAGCTGAATATAGAAGTATTTTATTTATAAGAGTATTGGTTGTTAGTCTTTTTTTTGGTGGATTATTATATATAGGATTTTGTGGTTTATTATTTTATTTAATAATTGGTTTTGTATCTTTTTTATTTATTTGGGTGCGTGCTAGTTATCCACGTTATCGTTATGATTTGTTAATATATTTAATTTGGAAGAGTTATTTGCCTAGAGTTTTGAGTATTTTAATGTTTTTAGTAATATTAGTTTATTATTTAAATATTTAAAATATTATTTAAATAGCTTAATTAGAGCATAATATTGAAGATATTAAGGTGGTTTATAACCTTTAAGTAGTAGAATTACTTTTATATATTTAATATCTATTGATGGTCATCAGTATATAATGTAATTAATAAAGAGAAAATATAACCTTGAATAATACTAATACCAATTTCAAAAATAAAATAACCAATTTGGATAAATAATACGAATACTGAAATTATATAATTGTTTATTAGAATTAAAGTAGTTAAATAATCTCCAATTAATGTTAAAATGATATGACCAGCTCTAATGTTAGCTGCTAGTCGAATAGATAAGGTAATAGGACGTACTATAATTCTTAATGTTTCGATAATAGGTAGAAAAGGGATTAAAAAAGTTGGTGTGGCTAAAGGAAGTATGAAAGCTACACTTGAGTAGGCATTTTTTATATATGAAGAGATAATTAAACAAAATCATAAGGGTAGTGCAAGAGTAAATGTTATTACTAAGTGACTAGTAGTTCTAAATACATAAGGTATTAAACCTAATAAATTAAAATTAATAATTGTAATAAATAAAGAAGAAATAATGAGGGTAAAACCCCCTAAATTTATACTAAATGATCGTGTTATTTGGATATTAATAATTTGTTTAGGTATATTAATAATATTAGAAATATTAGATGAGTTAACTCAAAATGATGAATTAATAAAAATTAATGATCATAATGATAATAATCATGTTATAATATGGGCTGAAAATATAGTTGAATTATGGTCGTCAAATGAAGAAAAAATATCTACAAGCATAAAATCACTTATAATTAATATTGTTTAGTTTTTTGATATTTTTGTTGAATTTATATATATTTATAGTATTTCATCATATAATAGATGAGTTGATTATTAAAATAATTCAAAATAAAATAAATAAAAATAATCAGTTAATTGGTGATAATTGAGGCATATAAAAGTATTAATAATGTAGTAATAATAAATATTTTGTTATATAACTGACTTTTAATATATAAATTAATTGATTATTGAATTTAATCAATTAATAAAATATTTTATGTTTACAATTTCTAAAGTAATAGGTATAAAAGAGTGATTAGCTCCACAAATTTCTGAGCATTGACCATAATATAGACCAGGTTTTGTGGGATATAGTATTAATTGATTTAGTCGGCCTGGAATGGCGTCTACTTTAACACCAAGAGATGGGACAGTTCATGAGTGAATAACATCAGTGGATGAGACAATAATACGTGTATTGGTTTTTATTGGTAGAATTAAGTGGTGATCAGTTTCTAATAATCGAAAGTCTCCTAAATTTAATTCATTAGATGGTACTATATATGCATCAAATTCAATGTTTATGAAATCTGAGTATTCATATCTTCAGTATCATTGGTGTCCTATGGTTTTGATTGTTATTAGTGGGTTATTGGTTTCATCAAGAAGGTAGAGTAATCGTAATGAAGGAAGAGCTAGAAATAAAAGGACTATTGCTGGAGCAACGGTCCAGATTGTTTCAATTTTTTGTCTTTCAGTGATATTAAGACATGAAAAGTTATTTATAACTAATATTAAGGATATATATATAACTATTGTAATAATTATAATAATAGCAAATATAGCATGGTCGTGGAAGAAAATAATTTGTTCTATTAATGGTGAAGAGGCGTCTTGAAATCCTAATTGTCCTCAATAGGTCATAATTAAATATAAATAGCACCTGTTTCAGGTGAATTATGGAAGTCTGTGGGTAGTCGGTTATCTCATTCTAAGGATGTAGTTAGATGATTTGATCATACAATTGTTCGTTGAGAAATTAATCTCTCTCAAACAATAAAAATAAAAAATAATACTCTGGTTAATGAAATTATAGATCCTATAGAAGAGATTATATTTCATTTAGTATAACAATCAGGATAATCTGAATAACGTCGAGGTATACCTGCTAAACCTAAGAAATGTTGTGGAAAAAATGTAAGATTTACTCCTACAAATATTAAAATGAAGTGTGTTTTAGTTCATTGTTGATTTAAAGTTAAACCAATAATAAGTGGGTATCAATGATTAAAACCCCCAAATAGAGCAAATACAGCTCCCATAGATAAAACGTAATGAAAATGAGCTACAACATAATAAGTGTCATGTAATATAATGTCTAAGGAAGAATTTGATAAAATAATTCCTGTCAATCCTCCAACTGTAAATAGGAAAATAAAACCTAAAGCTCAGAGTATAGGTGTATTATATTTAATTGGGGAACCATAAATAGTAGCTAATCATCTAAATACTTTAATACCTGTTGGGATAGCAATAATTATGGTTGCTGATGTAAAATAGGCTCGTGTATCTACATCTATACCTACAGTAAATATGTGATGAGCCCAGACAATAAAACCTAATAATCCAATTGAAAGTATAGCATAGATTATACCTAATGATCCAAATGTTTCTTTTTTGAATGAGTGATGTGATACAATATGTGAAATAATACCAAATGCTGGGAGAATTAAAATATAAACTTCTGGGTGTCCAAAAAATCAAAATAGATGTTGGTAAAGAATTGGATCTCCTCCTCCTCTTGGGTCAAAAAATGTAGTGTTGAAGTTTCGATCTGTTAATAGTATTGTAATAGCTCCAGCTAAAACTGGTAAAGATAATAATAATAAAATGGCAGTAATAAATACAGATCATGCAAATAAAGGTAAACGTTCTATTTGTAAACCTTCTCATCGTATATTTAAGATTGTTGTAATAAAATTAATTGCTCCTAGAATTGAGGAAACACCTGCTAGGTGAAGTGAAAAAATAGCTAAATCTACTGAGGGTCCTGCGTGTGAAAGATTACTAGATAAAGGAGGATAAACTGTTCATCCTGTTCCTGCTCCACTTTCTACTGCGGAAGATGATAGGAGTAAGGTTAAAGAGGGAGGTAATAATCAAAATCTTATATTATTTATACGTGGGAATGCTATATCAGGTGCACCTAATATTAAAGGAACTAACCAATTACCAAATCCACCAATTATAATAGGTATAACTAAAAAAAAGAAAATTATAATAAATCCATGTGCTGTTACTATAACATTATACAGTTGATCATCATTTAATAGGGTTCCAGGTTTACCTAATTCTCTACGGATTATTAATCTTAAAGATGTACCTAATAAACCTGATCAAATACCAAAAATAAAATATAAAGTGCCAATATCTTTGTGATTAGTGGAGAATAGTCATCGCATATTTAATGGTAATATTAATTATAATATAAAAAATGAAAATACTAAAAGTATTTAATATAATAATTAAATTATAAGGTTTTATTATTATATTGTTTTCAAATAAAAAGTATGATTTAATAGTAACTATTAAAGTTAAATTTAGGTAGAAAAATAAACTAATTAAAGTACCTAAAAATAATAGTAATGTTATAATAATAAAATTTATATGTATTAGTGAAATTAGAATTAAAAGTTTAGATAGAAAACCTAATAAGGGAGGTAAGCCAGCTAATGATAAAATAAGTGAAGGGATAATTAATTTATGTAAAACTATTGGGTCAATGAAAGATCTGAGATGATAAATTCATGATAATATGCACATTTCTAAGTAAGACTTGTATTATCTTATTAAAATGAGTGTAAGATGTCTTGGTAAGTCATTGTAACTAAATATCAGCTTGCGTTTATACACTAAAATCATGGCTAAAATTTATGCTGAAACAAAGATGAAGGTTGTGACACTACAGGGAAGATTACTCAATGAAAGATTACCAGGCAATTTAGAATTTCCAAAAACAGTATTCAGACATTCCAAAAGACTTGAAGAGCAAAGAAAACCAGAAGACCACAAAAGTTAGACAAGAGAGATGAAATAAAGATTGTGAGAGTCTTGATAGGCAATCTAAAATTAACAACTAGACAAGGGAATAGTGAATGCAGTCTTAATAGTGAAATTTCAGTTGATACAGTACACAGAGTATTATGAAAAACAACTTGAACAGCAAAAAAAATACTTCAATCAAAAACCATCAGAATAGATGAGTGAAATGGTCAAAAGAACATCTAACATGTGACGCTGGAAAGTGGAAAAAATAATTTTAGTGATGAATGCAAAATAGAGTTCCATTCTAATGCAAGAGAATATGTAAGAAGACCAATGGGAGAAAAAAACAATGCGAGTGCTCTTTGCTGTATATCATGTGCAATAAAAAGTTTTCTTGTGGATGAAGATATTCAACTTTTGGATGATTGGCCAGCACAAAACCTAATCTCAATATAATTGAATCATTGTGGTGGGAACTGAAGAAATAAGTGTTCCAACAAAAACCACACAGACTCTAAGAGCTTAGAGATTACTGCCAAAAAGTATGGGAAAAAATTCCCAATGAGAAAATCTGGAACTTGTTCCATTCAAAGCCACATTGAATTGAGGTAATTATTCAAACTAAAGGCAGTAACACTAATTGCTAACTCCATACTTTGACATTTTGTAACTTCTTTTATAACAGAGATCACTTTTTATATGCCACCCACCAACCCTGCAAGAGCTGAAAGGTAAAATTTTCACTGGTGGCCTAGTATTTTGCATGGTCTTTATTCAGTATCCCTATGCTTAAGATACTCTATAATACATCATACATAATTACTAAAAATACAGTAGCTTATTTCCTGGCCCTCACAGATCATAAAATGTACTTAGAAAAACATATTGCTAACCACTCTTGACTTGGGGATAAAATTAACAAATTTGCCAAGGTGGCCCAAAAGTTTTGCATGGCAGTATATGAATTGTTAATTCTTCTAGAGAAACACACACACACACACACACACATGTGCGCGCATGTGTGTGTGTGTGTGTGTAAAAATCTCAGCTTTGATGATGCCATCTAGTTTACCTGGATGCTAACAAATTATCATCCATTACTAAAAGCTTATCCTAGTACAAATTGAAAACATATCATGTAGGAGAAAATGCAAAGAATATATTAGATGTGGGTGTGTCATGTGAAGTGATTAAGTATGGCATTGATAAGTTATCTGGAGATAAAAAGAGCCATATTGTTGATAACAATTGCTAAAAATGATGTGCCAGAAAGCTTACAGGGTACTTTTTTATTGTATATTTAAAAGGTTAATTAATAACTAAGATATCATAATGTTAGAATTACTGTGCTATGAAGAGTGTAATAAATACAAAAATTAAAAAATGAAAGTACCTGCAGCAGGTTCTCATTGAGCCAAAACGAGAATTACAATTTGAAAATTCAAAGATCAAGATCTCTGAAAACTGACATCTTGATTTGTCTAGTAATGACTGAGAAAAACCACAGCATAAATACAGAAGGCATTTTTTTAAGAATTTTGATCCGAATTTGTTAATTTTAATTAAAACAGTTTGAAAGCAAAAAAAAGACTATTTTCTGCTTAGAAAGCATAATCTGTGTTTGTGTCATATTACCATTTCATAAAAAGCTTAATTGTTAAGAACTAACATTTATACAAATCATTATTAATCTTTTTTAAGTACCAAGCAGCACTTGGTACATTTTAAAAGAATACTTTCAAATCAACTTGGCTTTCCAGGGTCAACCTGATGAATATCAAACCATTTTGGAGGAATAGTAATAAAAAAGGATGTCTTTTAATTTTATTTATGATTTTTAGATAATTCTTGAACTAGTTTAACATTTTGACATTTGCTTCACAAGCACAACATTACAAAATACATTTTTTCTTGTGTTTATCATAGTTTTTCCTTCTCAATGCATAATTATGTAGTTGCATATGTATTAAGAGGAAATAACTCTGGGGATTACAGATGAATTTGTTCATTTCTCTTGTATTTTCAGTTCTTCATTTGTTTTAATCTCTCTCTCTCTCTCTCTTTCTCTCTCTCTCTCTCTCTTTCTCAGGCCTCCAGCTTGATTCCTTTCATTTATCCTGCTTTTTTTTTCTAATCTTCCTTCCTTTCCATTTCCATCCCATTAACCAACCAAGAAGACCTTCCTCCAAAGATTCTAGTTTGATCAAATTTTGTGATGAGATGAAGGCCAAGAACATTTATCACCATCCTGTAATTTTCTGCTTATTTAATCTTCTTTATTTTAATTTCCTCTTTATTTCTCTAGTCATCATTGTCCTTTTCACCTGTTTATTTTTTATATAAGGAAAATGAAATCAGAGAACCTAGTT
Organism: Acanthosepion pharaonis; assembly: GCA_903632075.3. Lineage (NCBI taxonomy): Eukaryota > Metazoa > Mollusca > Cephalopoda > Sepiida > Sepiidae > Acanthosepion > Acanthosepion pharaonis. Next base: position 2,296,081 of record CAHIKZ030005510.1, on the reverse strand, counting down.
GAAACTATTGCCATGATTATTAATCTTATTTTCAATTTATTGCATTTCTAAACATGATGAATCCAATCCTTCTTATGCCCTGTCTCATCATCAGTTGGTTTCGGTGACATCTACTCCTTCAGGCCACAAACAGCGAAATTTGGTGTTGGTAACATCTACTACTTCGGATTGCAAACTGCTAAGACAGATTCTGGTTACGTCTACCTCGTCCAGGGACCAGTAGCTAAGTGAAGAATTGTTAACCCTGACACGCGCGAAACAAATCCATCACGTGCCAGCCTACGAAAAATGCGTAGGAGTCATTCATGGAATATTGTTGGGTTCATTTGCTCTTTTTGTCAAACAGAACCAGACAGGAAATGAGAGGTTCTCTCCCAAGAACTGGCCCTGAAACAAAAATGTATCTCACAATCTGCTTTTCCAAGAAATAAAGAAGTTATTAATATTCCTATGTCTCGTCACATGTACACAGTGTACTTAAAATATACTTATAAAATCTGAGGTGAGGGTACAAATATGGGGTTAACGTAACAAATTTCTTTTAATTTTAATCCAGGGTATATTAGCAGGAAACATTTTTTAACAAATGTTCTTGTTAATGATAACTAAATTGAGTCTTCTGACTTGAAAAGTCCATTCAAATTTCAAACTCTCATAGAAATTTAAATTTTTATATTCTTGAAGACAAATCCTGGTTTGTTAAAAAACTATTGATTTTTCTGGCTAATTCCAAATATTTGCACACTTTCCAGTATCTCAATTTTATTGATAAAGTTGACATTTAAGTTTATTTTTAACCAATTCTATGTATTTATTTATGACTGATGGTTTAATCTCTCTATCCATATTGATGACATTGTTCTGTTCTCTATGGTTATAGTATTGTTTTGGATTGACATTAACAGAGATTCACTTTCTCTCTTCCAATATTAGAACTCCACACATTGCTTAATTTCTCAGTTTTATTATTTTTATATTTGTAACATGTTTCTAGTGTTTATTTTCTGGATTCAAATGACAGCAAAAGTTGGTTCAAATCTTCAGCACCATCTTCAACATTTTTACAACAGACACCAGCACTGCTATGATCTGGAGTACTTTAGTTTTTCCTTAAATCTCATATTCTTCCAGTTAGTATCTCTTGGGATGGTCTCTTATGTGCCAAACTCACATGTTTTTAAATTTTCCTTTGATCAAGGCTTCTTGCTTAAGTTGGGTGAGCAGAATGGATCTCAAAGTGACAAAGTGTTTTATTTTTATTATTAGTAGTTGTATTCAAATTTTCAGACCAGTGTTATTATGTAGTTTCTTTTAGTGTAGATCAAATGACAAGAGCTTTCCTCAGTATTCTTGCTGATTTTAGTAACATTTCTATCTGGATGGTGTTGACTGTTACCTTCATGTTCCCCAATTATTTCACTTCTCTCACAAAGTTTTGCATAATTTTCCAGTTAGGAGAATTAAAGTGAAAGAAAGGCTCTACTGTTTTTTCATTTTTACTCTCCAGTCTGTTCAAACAACAAAATACACTAATTTTCTTCTTGTTAATGATGATGTGATTTGGTCTGTATTAGGTGAGTTATTTGAATTTCCAATTTCAAGATTTTAGGTCTCATTTCTTAAGACAGATTCATTTTTGTCTGTATACCATTGGTTTACATGGATTGTATAGTTAATTCCCATTTCTTTATACATTCCCCATATATTTATGTTTGTTTGTACTCATTCTGAGGGAACTTGCTATTTTCACTTATTACTCAGACTCATCTTTAAATTCTCATAATCAACATTATTATTATTATTATTATTGTTATTATTATTTGTTGTGTTTGCCTTTTCATCAACTACTGTTAGATTTTTCTTATTTTGTTTTATCTCCACTCTTTTTTGTTTCCTATTTCTTTCCCTCATTTGTTCATCTTCACTTTTTCCTTCCTTTACTTTATTTTTGAAATTCATGACAATATTTAATACCAATGAAAAAATGTTGATTTATTAATAGATAAAAAAATTGATGTTTTTTTTGGAAGTTTATTTATTAGGATTATTCTTTAGTGACTTGATTTCCCAATGAATGTTTAATCAATATTATTGAAAACATTGTTTACTTAAGATGTAAAGAATGAGTGAAGGAGTCTAAATTTAATTTTGAATAAAAGCTTTTTTTTAACTAAAGTGAGAGAACTATGAAGAGACTTAGAAAATAAACTTTGATCATTACATAAATAAATTAATTGATAGATAAATAGAAACACATATAATTAGATGAAGAAAAATAGATACAATATGGTAAAAAATTAAAAAACTGATACATTGATGTCCTGTTATTAATTGCTGGTAGAGTATATTAACTGTGGATTATTCCAAGTCACAAACATTAGACTATTTTTTTCTATATTATAAATATAATAGTTATATGTGTAAAAGTCACAACAGAAAAAGCAATGTATAGTTGTATTAAAATGACCTAAAATAAATAGGTATGTATTGAAGAAACTCAAAAAATTACAGCAAAATTAATTGAAGACTGCTTATCAATACAAATGTACTATGGAGTAATTGATCATATAAACACAAACTTGGTGTAAATGTTGTATTAAAGTCTCATCTCTTTCTCTCTCTCTCTCTCTCTCTATATATATATATATATATATATATATATATAGTGTGTGTGTGTATTTAAAATTTGTAATATCTATAGGAGAAACATGCAGTATTAGTGTTATAGTGTAGATATAAACAGTGTGGATATAGAAATCAACACTGTATAGTAACTGGCAGATTTTTGACTGGTGATTAATTAAGTCATCAAATTGCAGCAGTTTTGATTTGTATTCTATGCCCACACTATCTCACTATTGCTCTCTTTCTCTCTCTCTCGCTCTCTGTATGTATATGTATATATATATATATATATATATATATATTTCAAAACAACTTTTACAAAAGGGAAGATTACCTAATATGTTACACAATATACAACAAATCTTAATATCCATATTTCTCTTTCAGAGATATTGAGAACATTAACATAGCAGTTTCCAATTTGTCAGAGGAAATAAAAAAATACACCAGAATCATATCACTAACCAGAAACCACAATGAATCCAAGACATCTTGCTTTTTAAAAGTGGTCATTTGAATAGGAAGAATTAAATGTGAGTTTGCATGTACACCACAGAGTTACCCACAGCAGGGTACACCAAATTCATATTATTTGTGATGGTCTCAATGGATGTGAGCAATGAGGGTTAAGACATGCCACCCTGCTTATTCAACATGTGACCTCTAAACTTTCCTTATTTGAATTGCCTAGAGTAGTGTCTGGGACTATCATTAAATGGAAAACTAACCAGAAATCCCACAATACCATTGACTTAAAAACCACTATCATGGACATGATAGCTAACATGAACAAGAACTACCTGATCTAAGATGGCATTCACTTCACAGGCTGCATCAAGTCTTCTTTGAGGCTGAGGATTGTGTTATTGAATAAACTTTTTTTCTGATTTTTCTGTTGAATATCTTTCTTTTTCATTATAATTTCTCACTTAACAGCTGCATATTGTGCTTTTCAACTGCATCATTTGCCTGCAGAAAAATTCTAATATGCTCAGGATTGAAATGCTTTTAATCTCAAAAATAGCTCCAAATTACACTAGCTTTGTTGGTGAGATAGAAATATAAACTCAAAGCAGTTGTAACAAATTTCTGGAATCAGCTTTGACCATCAACAAGGCACAAGAACAATTCTCAAGGTTACTGGCCTTAGCCTATTTATCCATGTGTTTCACATGATTAGCTCTATGTTGAATATTCTAAGTTGGGATTCCCAGAGTATTGTTGTGTACCTAGAAGAACATACGGTAATACATCATTTGTTTTGATTTGTGCATCAGAATATTTCTTCATGTGTAAATGATATCAGTAATATGAAACACTTGATATATGCCAACAAAGAATAATAAAAATTGATGGATGGATATATATATATATATATATATATATATATATATATATATATATATATATATATATATATATATCCAGTGAACTCCACCTGCATAAATTTGAACAAATTTCACTACCTCAGTCTTATATACTTTTTCATTAGAGGGGTCTTTCAGATATGAAAATTGCCTTTCACACAGCTTGCTCACTTTTACCAGAATTAAAATACAATGTTCATTTCTGTGTTACTATAAGTATATATCATTAACCAAATTTGGAATTAATTAATTAATCTTAAAGATCTGTTGATGAAAGGGTTTTGATTTTAGTTTTGAATAAATGACTAGTTAATTGTTAGGGTTTCAAAAACAATTATCTACATCACTCTGAGAAGAAAGAATGCAAATAAATTTTGACTCATTTTTTTATGATTCTTTTTTTTTTCTAGATAAAAACTCAAAATATTCATTCATGGGTAAATATACTTGAACTTGTTTCATATATGCTCACTTGAGTAGGTTTTTCTTTTGCATATGTATTGTATTTGTTTAGTGTTCCATGAAGAAACTATCTTTCTAGTATTCATATTAAGCTATGACACTACAAGCAAAATTTTATAATTTGCTAACATTAGATTCCTTAAGAGGAAACTGATAAAATATGAACTGACAAGTATTTTCTGGTTTGCTCTATTTCAAACAAACAATTCATCTTCTTTTTGCTTAGTTAATGGATTCTGCATAATGCCACATACTAGAGTTTGGCAAAATGCTAGTCCTTGACCTTTCTAGGTATTCATATAAAGAAATAGATTCTAAAGTGATGTCAACACAGTTATTAGACTTAACAAATGGAGTAGGTATTGATAGCTTGTAAAAGAAAATGCAAAATGGAGATATCATATTCTGAAGATACTCACTCCCTCTTTTTTATACTCTATTCACTGGGGTAACTTGTAAATATTTGTGATGGTGATATTTGCAATAAAATTATATATATATATATATATATATATATATATATATATATGATATAACAATATATATTTTATATATCAAGAACAGTATTGAAGAAATTGTAAGATTAAATGGAAAAAACTTTATTTGTGCTGCGTTTCATCCGGCTCCAGTGAAGTCCTAACAGATGAAACATGTCACAAACAAACTTTTTCCATTTTGTCTTACAATCTCCTATATAAAATATATATATATATATATATATATATATATATATATATATATATATATATATACTTATGTGAGGTATTCTCAGAACTTCTCAGCACAACCCACAAAATCTGAACAAGTGTTTTTGTAATACTTTTTGGGTCAGGCTGAGAACTTTCAGAACTTGTGTGGTGGGGTACACAGTGTTACAAGGAAGAAGGACATGTTAGAAAATAAAGATTTGTCTTTAAAATAAATAGAAATTTCAACAGACCTTACTTTTGAATTACTCTGCATGAGTTCATTATACTATTTAGATATTCAAAAAATGTCATGCATCCAAATCTATAAATAAAATGAGATAAGTTTTAAATATTTTTTTTATTTTGCAAGATATCTTAAAAGTATAAAATCAATCTATCATACATCTTATTTTCTAGTTAAATTTGTATTTTTTTCCCTCAAAATATTTTTGTTTCTGGTACTTTTCTCAAAATATGTTTTTTGATTCTCAAAATTTACTGCATTTTTTCTTATCTAAATGATAATTTATTAGCAAAAATGTAAGCTTATTTGCTTTTTTAATCATTTTACCCCAAGCAAGGCAATAATGCCACTAAGATTCAGGGGGTTACTATGAGTGAAAGAAAATATTAGGAGGAGGAAAAGGAAATCCAAACCTAAACAGGAAACCTCTATCCCTGTTCAAAAGATAGGGATGATAACATGTGACAATTTCCAGTAAAACTGTAGTGATATGTAAATGACCACCTAATTAGCATAACTAAGGCATAGACTATATAAATGCCCAAGCAGTAAAGGTAGGGCAGTTCTTGGTATGCAAGATAAATGACTTCTGTTGAACTAATAAAATAAGAAAGAAATCCTACTTCATAACAAAGACTTTATAGAAAACTAGAATTATTATAGTTCAGACATAAACATTATTATACAAACTGTTATATGATCCTATTTACAATTATTAATTATTATTAATCTTTATTATCATCAGTATTTCTTTCTTTCATTATTATCATTATTATTGAAAAATTTTTATAAAATTGTTCTATGACTGCAATTGTCATTATTATGATTGTTGTTGTACTGCAAATGTTGATGCTAATGGTATTGTTATAAGTTTATTGATACAGGAATGTCAATCTTTTCAAGTTCTATGAGAAATTTACAAATGCCTACCTTATTGTGAATGCTACAATAAATTGACATCTGTTTCATGTAGCCCATTATTATATCAGTTTTCAAATAATGCAAAATTTAGTATAAAGGAAAATATAAGGGAAGCAGTCAGTTCAGCTGATCACTTGATAAAACCTGAGTCCTAATTTTCTTATTTTATAATTAAACCTGCTTCTATCATTTTTTTTTTATCGGAACTCAAAGTATTGTATAACACTACTACATACAGTACTGCTCACTTCATTGTTCTAATGTAATGTCTAGCCATGTGAGAAGTCTAAATTTAAGCCTTTAATGTATTTTTAATCAATTGATTCCATACTGATTTAAGCTGGGACAGTAACCCTATAAACAGTCTCAGATTATTCTATTGTTCTTTTCTGTCTATTTCAAGGTCAGGCAATATTTAACTGAACTCAATTTAGCTCATCCATTCTACAACAATTCCTTAGAAATTTGGATTTGAAGAGATTTTATTTTTAAATGTGTCTATCAGTTTGCTTGCACATCCAAGAGAAAGAGAGAATAATTTTTGAACCAAGGTAAATTATCTCTTTACTGTTTAATCTAGTAGATACTAAATTAGTGATACTAAGGGAGTAAAAATATTAAATACTTGATTAATAAATTTTTTGTATTATCACCATTCTTTCTTTTTTTAACATTTTCACTTTTTATATTCAGGTGCAGATTCCTATGTTTTAAAATCTGTTGTAAAACAAACACAAAAGTTCACAACATGTATGGAATGCAATAAAAAAATTATGTTTATAGGTACAGGTTAATGGTTAGAATAGAGAACTGAAGAACTGACAAGTTATGAACCCTGAATCTAATTTGAAATTAATCCAAAAATGATTCCTATAAAGATGAAACTTGAAAGCAGTGCTTTTTGTTCTCTTCCAAAAGCAAACAATTATTATTGAATAATCAATGTTGTCCTCTGGGGATGAACAGAAATTATAAATTACTGCTTCTAAACTTTGTTCTTCAACTATTTTTGTATCTGGATTTATTTTATTCCACAAATTATTCAAATTGGAATCATCATCTGTGTCATTTTTATTACAATGTTTAAGGTTATATGTTCTTCAGTTTTCTCAAGTGTATGATGTTTCCATTAATCAACATCCAGATGTATCAACACACTTGGAAAAGACAAAAGAATTGAATATATCAACCAGAAGAATGAAACCAATAATATATGGAATAATGGAAAAAAAAATTAATCCCAGAACTTCAAATAAAACTTGTGAAATTGATGTTACCAAATATACTTGTATTATCAGAATTAAATATTCTGTAAATCTATATTTCCCCTTGCCTCCACTTCTTTTTATCACACAATCACCAACAAACGAAAACTGTTTTAATATTTCTAAAAAAATCTTCATGAAAAATTAAAAATCTCTTGAAGCGAGAATTGTTTTTGTTTTGTACTTTTATGTAAAGACATTAAATTATATTGTGTGATTCTCTTAGGAAACTGCTTTATGGCTCTTCACCCCTCTTTCTGTAAATTCTTCCAGAAGGACTTTTATTTTTCCCTACACTTCCCACCACCTCATCAACTGAAGAGCATTTAAGAGAGAACATGATAAATTGGTCAACAGCTGATACCACTGAGAATTTTTCATCCTATTTTCTACATTTTCTTCTCTCTCTCCAATGAGAAAACAGTTTGTTCTTCTGAGGGATATAAAACTTTACATCACTTTATCATTTCTTAATTTAATTAGACTTTAGTGTAGTTTAATTGAACTGTTCTTCATCTTCATCACTGTCAAGTTGATAAATAGTATCCTGAAGGCTATCAATATTGGGATATTTTTTATGCTTTGTAATTTCCTTCTTCATTTATTGCTATAATCTAAATATCTGCAGTCTTTAATTATTTCTTTGTAAAATTCTTTCTATTTTTATTTAATCAAATCACCTGTCATGCATATAATTGTTACCTGTTTTCCTTAAATGATGTTGATTTCAAAGTATTCAAGAAGAAAAATTTTGAAAAGGAAAGCATCCAATTTCTATCTAATACCTAATAATTTATCTTTTAATTAATTTAAACAAAGATCAATAACAAATTAATTTATCTGCTAAATCTTCCTTATCTAGATCTTTATAAAAAGATCAGCTTTATTCAATTGAAAGTTAATCAAGAAAAAATTCAGTGTTTGCTTAATGAAATTTTATTTCCCTTTAATAATAATAAATAAAAATAAATGAATGTTATAATTTAAATAGTTGTTTTCCATCAGTTTTCCCATATAACTAGTTAAATATTTTTAATTTTACCTTTTCCTTAGAAAAGAACAAATCTGATTTAAGATTTTATTTTTTATCATTTTTAACAGATTTCAACTTTCCTCAGTTGTGTTTTATTTGGTCCTTGGAAAGAATTTCTTTTATACCTTATATGATCTTAACTAAAGCTTTACCAGTCCAACAGGCTCCCAATACTGTGTTCTTATGTTAGTAGTTTTAAAATGGGGAACAGAGAAGGGATAATTTATATTGGATTAGTAAAATATATAATACAGAAAGAATAAGGTTAGAATCCATCTTTTTCAACCCTGTTGAAGCTAGAATCATAATTTCAAAGTACTACAGCTAATGAATTTTAAAATGAACTTGCACTGACTCTTTATATTGCAGACCTTAACTGGATAAGGTGTTCTAAATAGTGGTTTAGTCTTAAAATTTGTACTTGTTTTGGCTACAAATTTATTTTCTAATAAACTAATGTATGTGGCTGATTTGATTTTAGGCACATTTCATGTGACAAGAAAAACTTGTTTGTATATTTGATGCTTTCAACTTTACATCAGACAAACAAAAAAGTGAGATGGAAAAATAATTCATGAAAACATGTAAATACAAATTGATATTTTAAAAAGAATGAAAACTTCGAGAATACTTATAGAGATTAATGTCATTTGATCAAAATAATGAACACAATATATTTTCTTGTAGACCATTTTCTGTAATTGAAAAATATTTTTGATTTTTTTTTGCTTCCTAAATGCTTTTCAGGATATTTTAGTGTCTCACATTCCCTAATATTCTAAGAATTGTTAGCCAATGATAAAAACAACAATAAAATCCCAAAAGAGAAAATGATTATAATCTCCACAAACAGGAGAGTGAAAAAAGTTGTACATAAAATGAGTAAGAAACAAATAAAAAAAAATTCTCTAATACCCACCACTTCTCATTTGTGCACAGGTGTAGTCATAACAACATAACAAATTTAGTCTGGTGAAGTCCCGAAGGACGAAACACATCACAAGTAAACTTTTTCCACTTTGTCATACATTTTCCTATCTATCTATCTATCTATCTATCTATCTATATTCAAAATATATATATACTCATAAGGGGATGTTGAAAAATTCTTAGCTTTAGGCACTATCAAACATCTGAGCAGTATTTTATCATTGGAGTGTTCTTTTATATTTGGAAATGTCAATTTGCAGGATCTTTGTGTTTATTTTTTAATTGCTTCAGATCCTTGACTGAACTATGTCAATGGAAAGTGTGAAATTTTCAAGTGTTGAACTCTGAGCTATCATTAAATTCTTGTTCCTGCAGAGGAAAACCCCAAGTGAAATCTGTGGGTATATGATACAAAACATTGAAGTGCTCTTCATGCTCAACTATGAAGAAGTGATATGTCAATTTCCAGTGTGCACAAAGTGAGACAAAAGTTGCAGCACAGTTTGGGAGATATTCAATGGTGTCAGATCTCATAATTGTTGATGATGTACATTACCTACTTTTGGCTGATCAGTTAGACTTAGACCAAATAACTGTTGACATATGAAAGATATCTAAGAAATATGTTGAGTTTGTAATTGCAATAATGAGTGAATACCTCTAAGTTAATACTACAGTATTTTCAGTAATCCTTTAATCCATTTTTGGAATGACTTCTTACTGTTGATCAAACATGGTTGAACTACTAACAAATAAATCCATACAGTGATAGTGCTTGGGTTCTCCACATTCAAGAGAATCTAAAACTCAAAAGTCAGCAAGAAAGGACATCTTTTGTGTTTTTTAGTAAAAAGATAATATTTTGATCATGGAGTATCTGCAAAAGAGTCAAATGGTTAATGCAGAATAATAATTTAACTTGATATGCTGATTAGAGGAGCTGTAGAAAGGGATTCACTTTTTGTAGGACAAAGCACCTGCTCACTGGGTAGGCAAAAAAATAGATACTTTGAAGAATTTGCCATTTGAGCATATAGACCATACCACTCTGCTCACCAGATCCTGCTCCACCTGACTATTGACTCTACTCACCAGATCCTGCTTCACCTGACTATTGTCTTTTTCAAACCTTAAAAGGAGTTTGAAAAAAAAAAAAAAGAAATTTTCAAATGATACAGAGCTGATAGCAGTAGCACAGTATTTTAATTAGATTTTTGTTGGGTGGGGGAAGGATTAAAAATAAATTAACAAATGATGTGCCAAATGAGTTAAACTTTAAGGGAATTGTGGAATAACATGTAATATTATGGTTATAAGTCATTCCCTTCTTTATTCAAACAGAGTCATTCAGCTCTGATTACGCATACAGGTCCAACTCTAGAAATTAGAATATTGTGGAATGGTTAATTTTTCTGTAAATTAATTCAAAAGGTGAATTATTCTAGATCCACACAGAGAGAAATATTTCAAGTTTTTTTTTTGTTTTAATTTTTATGATTATGAATTACATCTCATGAAAATATATAAACCATTATTTCAAAATATAAAAATATTTTATAAGATCATTCAAAAAAGAAAACAAAGGATTTATTCTAAAGAAAAAAAATACATTCATTTAAATACTCAGTAATAGGGTGGGGTTCATTTTGCATGAATTACAGCATCTGTGCAGGGTGTTATGGTGGCAACCATCATGTGGTACTGTTAACATTTTATGGAAGCCAAGGTTGTTTTCAGTGTTTCTATATTGTTACAGGTTTGATATCTCTTATCATCATCTTGACTATACATCATAGATTCTCTATGGAGTTCAGGTTGGCAACTTGGCTAGTCAATCAGGCACAGTAGTACCATAGTCAACAAATCAGTTACTAGTACTTCTGGCACTGTAGGCAGGTGACAAATCCTGCTGGAAAAAATCAGCAGATGGAAGCATAAAAGTTTAAAATCTCCTGGTAGACACCTGCATTGACTTAGGATTAATGACACAGTGGATCAACTCTGTCTGATATGATACTCCATATTATCACTGACTGAAAGATTCATATTGGACTTCAAGTAACTTGAATTCAAAAGTACACATTCTGTTGGTCATATTCTTTTTTTTCATTAAAATTACTATTCATCTCTAAATTTGAAAAAGAGAAGCTTTGAAAAATAAGAAAAAAAACATTTTTGTATTAAATGGAAATAAATTTCAATAGTTTGCTCTGATGATACAGACATATAGAAAAGTGGCATGAACCATGAAAATCTTTTCTAAAAAACATACACAAATGTCTCATTTAGAACATGACATAAATCTTTATAAGATATTTTTTTTGCTAGCAGAAATTTAATTAACAAACTGTTTTGGTGCAAAATAAACTTTGCTTTTTTATGCACTGAAGTTGGACAAACTAATGAATTTTTCATGCATAATATACACAACTAGACAGTTATGAGAATATAAATCTGGTAAAGAAGATTTTAAAAGACAAATAGAAAAATAAAGATTTTTATGTTAAAAGGGAAGAAAAAGAAGAAGAAAACAAGGAAGGTGAAAGAGAGAAAAGAAAAGAATGAAAAATAAGAAGTGGAAGAAAGATAAACATAATTAGAGGTGAAAGTAAAAAGAAGAGTGGAGAAATACTGGGAGAAAAAAAATTATGACAGGAAGAGAAAAAAAAGTAAAAGAGACAAAAACTAAGAAGAAAAGGGTGATAAAGAAATTAAACAGGCTAATTAGAAAGAACAGGAGAGATGAGGGAGAAGAAGAAAGAAAAAAAGCTAAAAAGAATAGAAGGATTAATTGCAAAAAGTTAAGAGGCAGAAGAGGATAGTCTAATAAAATTGGTTATTTAAGACCTTGTCTCAAATAGGAAAATGCTGAGTTGAATATAAAATCAGTTTAGACCTCAACTGGGTTCCTTTTACAAAAAAGTGAAAAATTGAAAACAAATATATATAAACAGAAAACACATGATTAAATGTATTTCAATATTTTAAGTAATTTTTCCCCAGAATGACCAGGTGCTTTAGGTTTATAACAAAACAATTAAAGATATGAAGTTGATTTATGACTTTAGAAAATGGTTGATTTATGACATAATACAAAAACTGGCAAAGGTTCAAATTAATTCTGATGGTTGATTAACTTTTCCGTAGGTTTAGCAGTTTTGTTAGGTTCATAGCAAAATTCTTGCTTGATAATAGTTCCTGCATTTGCTCTTTAAGCAAAGAGATTTTATGGTGAGAATGTGTGAATATGTGTCATTTTGTTTGTTATATCTAAAAGTCAAAACTTAAATAGGGCCACAAATGTTAACTATCAGAATGTGCAATGAATAGGTCATGCAAACATCTGGATGCCTGCTTGTCCTTATATATATTCATGTGTACCTGTGTATACATATACCCCATTATATATAGTATAAAAAGGCTTAAACACTAATATTCCATGGTTATAATTTATTACATTGGAATCGTAATTACGATCCAATTCATCAGACCTACAAATTCAAAAAGAAGTGTGTGTGTGTGTGTGTGCGTGTGCGTGTGCGCTCAAATATCACATTTATATCTTTTATTGAAATATGATGTATTATTTTTCTTTTCACTTCCGTGCCATTTTGCCTTTTTTTTCTGAATTTAATATTCATTCACTTTTTTTTATATTAAGCTTATATTTTTAAATTGTTACTTTGGATGCTTAAAATCTGCATCAAATCACTATTTTTGCAGCAAAGAATAAATCTGATGCACAAGCCTGTGAGGTGCAAAATTTTCCATACAATAAAATTAGTCTCATTTAAAATAATATATTTTCCCTTTTCAAATATTGAAACAGATGACTTTTATATATAAAAGATGGAATATGATGAGAGGCAATGAATAAATACTCATAATCTATTTCCGAAAATTCTGGTAATTGCAGTTCTCATAAAACACAAGTGTGCTATAAATATCAATGGGCAGTAATATACATATCATGCATATTTATTTTCCTTTTCTTATTAGTCAAGAAGGAAATTCCACCAGAAAACCTATGACTTCAAGACTTTACTACCATTATTCCATTTAAGTGGATTATAGCTTTTAAACCTTGATTTAAATAGTGGAGTTAGCCAATTAAACTTAAAAATTCAATAATATAGGCCTGAGAGATGTCATACTCTCCTGAAATTGATGTTGGGGTATTCACCTAAATCTTTGAGAAACCAAGTCATGATGATGGATCCAGTGAGGTCAGTTCAGTATAGTCTAGCTTCCATGTGATAAAGGAGCAAAAGACTCACTTGGGCATCCCTGTTAACATCATCTGGGCTTGTAAGGTCATTAATTGGATCCTGGAGGATTGGCAATGTGTGGTATGATCTAATGAGCCAAAATACCAGTTGTTTGGGTATGGTACAAACTCCATCAAGCCTTGACCCCAATTGTCAGCAACATATCATGCAGACTGTTGATTGTGGTAGTTCAATAATGGTCTACTGAAAAATGTCATTAATTGGTGACTACTATGCTGCAATATTCTGTGTCCATTTGAACCTATTCATAGACCTCATTTACCCCAACAATAATGGGTTATTCCAACAGGATAATGCATCCTGTCATCAATTGCCCAGAATTGGTAAGGATGAGCATTTTGGAAACTTCCAATAAATCTTGTGCTGCTACCATTCATTTGACATGATCCCAAGATCTCGCACTCACAAATATGAGGAAGATGCAGATAGCCATTGAGACATCTATCCAAAGGTCTTCTAATCACTTATGGAATTTATGTAGTGTTGAGTTGCTGCACTTCACTATGCTAGAGTGGGGGTGCTACAGAATTCTCAGTGTACATATGCATGTGCATTTATGAGCATGCACTAACATATACACATTTATATGTAATGCATATGCTGTACAAATTTGAAAGCTATTTTAGATAATACTGAAAGTTTTGAAAATTAGTCTATATTTTTGTTATTTTACATTTACCATAATCAACAAGACATTACACCACTGTCTCCATTCCATTTTCTTTATAAAGGTGAAAGGTATTTCTTAAAAGAATTACTAAAAATATAATTTTAAAATTTAGTAACATTTGAAAATTGACTATAGAATATATCTGATTTATATGATTATAGTTGGGACAAATTTTATTTCACACTTAGTAAAGTAAATTTTAACTAGCTAAACATTTTTATGTCTTTTGTCTACATATTTATATTCAGTACAATACTTCAGTGTGAATTTATCTTATTCAAGCTAAAACCTATTATTATTCATTTAATTCTGCTTACAGCATTACAAAGTCAAGGGATGATAAATAAAATACCATTTTAGTGTGTACCTTTTAAACAGTGGCAAAAAGTATTAAATGAAGAAGACTTAAAATGTAAAAGATTAAGAAGGAGAAATTATCCTTAATTGTTTCAAGAAAGATTCCAGGTTTTGGCAAACAATAAGTGAACAAGAAGGAATAAAAAGGTCAAGTTTTCCCAGATGACTTTTAACATCTAAGAAAGAAAGAAAGAAAGAAAGAAAGAAAGAAAGATAAATATGTGAAAGCAATAGAGAAAGAAGAGGGAGGAATAAACAATGACTAGACCTTATCCCCACACCAGGATTCCTACATCTTCCCACATATACCAAACTTCTTCCCCCAGTTAATCTGTTCCTCAGTTTGGCAGCTCACAGTGGGGTCATAAATGGATGATGTCAACACTGCCTGCCAACACAAGGTACCAAAATGGCAATAAAAGAAGCATCTATCAAAAAAAAAATCAGAAATAAAGTATTGTGTCTAAGGAAAGTTGAAATGAGATGGTTTATAGATAGGTTCTCCCTCTGGAGTGGATAGCTTCTATTGTGGAATAAAGGGTCAAGTGACTAATTTTTCTCATGTACCCACTTTTAAAATAATAGGTGTTGGGATAGAGTGTACCCTGTATCAGTATGGTCAATAGAGAGGTTTTTTTTTAATTCAAAGTTTTCTGAATTACAATTTTCTAACATCATCTGATTGCTTTATGTTTTTCTGTTCCTTCATCCAAAGAATTTTGCTGAATTTCTACATGTTTTGTTTTGTTTGCTATTTTCAGTTCATTAAAGTATCTAAATAATGAGGTAGAAAAAGGGAAACAGAAAAAGAAAAGAAGAAAAGGATGAGTGAATAATAACTTAACAAATATGAGATTACAAAAAGATAAACAAATGTTAAAACAGGGAGAAGAGAGCAAAAAGAAAGTAACTAGAAGAAAATGTAAAAGAGACAGGCAGATCAATCGAAACAAAAAATAAATAAAATAGACAAGAATCACTTCCAATCTGTATTTATTGTCTGGGAATTTTCAGAAATAACTCTTTCTATTATTGTTTATCTCATGTCAGGCATATTTAACTATTCTATTCATAGTATCAAAAATATACCCCCTTTGAGTGTATTAATGGTATTTTAATAGAATTTTCAGTACTTTTTGAAAACCAAATCAAAATATACATACTGCTGACAAATCTTTGCATAACTATAAAGAAAATATAAATAATTTTATATAAGGAATAATGGAAAAAATATATTAGTAACTTCTACACAAAATTATGATCATCAAATCAAACTAATTGATTTTACATTATTCTCAGATGTTCAGTGAATAATGCAAATTGTTAACTTCATTGAAAGCTGTAAGTTAGAATATTAATCAGCAGAATAAGACTAGAAAATGTAAACAGCAATTAAATTCATAAGAGTAAGAATTAATTTTCTATTTAACAAACTTAATTTACTGTCACAGTTGCTAGATTTGATAAATTTACTGGTTTATAAATCCCCCATTATGATGAACAAACTAAATATAAATGGCTTACTTTCCAAAATATGTAATTCAATAACCATACATCAGAATAATGATTTTGGGAAGTGAGAACTTTTCAAAACCACTTATGATAATATTTTCAAATAATTCAGTATATTTTGAAAAATCTAATGTTAATTTTATTTTTATAGAGAGAATTTAGGTAAGACCTTAACAAGAATATGAAATGTGAAAAGAATAAAGAATTCTCAACCCAGCTGTATAATTTTGTAGTCTAACAGTAATAAATCCTACAGAGAAATCTATTACTTTAATTCTAAAATCATTGTTCTCTTCTTTAAATTCAGTGATGCATGTACCACTTTAGCACTAGACTAGCACATTTGTAAAATGGCCTTGTGCCTATTACAAAATGTGCTGAAACACTCATAAGTCAGACTTAATTTCATAAACTCAATATAGTCATTCACTTTTAATCAGAAAAAGTGCTCAGCTTGTGTTATTCTTAAGTGTTCAGACACCATACCAGTGGGATGATTCATAACAGACATTCCCTTTTAAATTGCATGCTTTATTTAATGCATGTGACAATTGATTGACCTGTAAATGATCAAGAAATTAGTGTGGAATTCTTTTTCTTCATATTAGTAATTGAGATAATTATTTGGAATTATTCATCAGTTTTCTACCCCTAAAAACAGTCTTCTTTCACCATTTACCCCTTTTAAGGCCTGTACTTTGTTTTTACCAGAAAAGAAATTTAGTTTTTCTTTAAAAAGCCATTTCATAAAGCTATTAATGCACTCAAGAACTAAGAAATAGATTATTGTTTACAATGTAATAAAATGATTAATATACAAAATGTTTCAGACAAATATTTTCACCCTTGTTGAATTTATCCTCACATTTCAGCCATATTGTTGCTCAATGTTCTCCAGGTGTATTTGTCTATACATATATAAAGGGCAGTTGTGTGTGTGTGTGTGTGTGTGTCCAACTAAAACTAAAAAACTACAATAATTTATGAAAAAGTAAGTATATATGCAAATTCATTATCACCCAAGCCACCTTTTTGTAAGAAAATCATCACCGTATGATTCATATTTATGAAGATATTTTAAAATTAAAATTCATTAAAATGCATTCGAAATTCTCAGAATTAAAAAGTAAAAATGAACGGTAATAGTTCTTATTCCCAATTAGGATTACTGTTCGTTTTTACTTTTTTATTCTACTGATACTTTTGAAATGCTATATGTATGCATTTTTAAAAATATACTTGTATTTTTGGTTTGTAACTAACATAAAAAAGTAAATAAATTTAAATTAAGTTTCATTAAAACAAAAAACTATAGTGAGACTTATTTTTTCAAAAACTAATTTAAATAAAATAGAGTTAAATTTGTAAAATAAATATTCAACACAACTAATGTTGACCATAACTCATGTCTGTCTCTGTTAATTTTTATTTAACTAAATTTTTTCTTTTCTTTTCAAATACTAATATAACTTGATATTTAAACATAATTGCTTTTCACAACTAAATTCTCAACGTATATTGCTTCTATTCTCTTTCAAAATAGTAATTAAATTCATTTACAGGGAAATGTTTACTTCTTTAAATGTAATGTTTAAAAATAAAACTTTATTTACTTAAAAAAACATAAATTTCCCTCCAAAATGACTATACATCATAGATTATAATAGTAAATAATGATGACTATACATCATATATATATAATAGTAAATAATTATTTTTCTAAGAAGTAAGGCTTGCTATAGTTTTTGCTTAAAAAAAAATTAAATTAAATATTTAAAAATTTAAATTAAATGTTTAAATATATCTTAAGTTTATTTGCTTTTTTATTAATAATAATTTGAAAAAAGGTTAATGAACTTTTATCTAAGTTTGATTTGTTTGAAAACAACATTAACAGATTATTTATGTTATTACTTAAATTGAAAAATGAAGTGTCTTTCTGAATAAAGCCACTGCTGAGCATGGTATTGGTAGTGTCATATTTTCATAAATTTAGTTATTTTGTAACAAACAGAAAAAGACAATGAAGTTTTATTTTTAAAGATTGAATAAAAAATATTTTCCATAAGATGGCTGAAAAATATCAATAAATTGACAATAATAAACTGTTATTCAGAGATCTTTTGAGCAATACCAGGTATCCCTGCTAGTCATGTATTTTTGCATCAACCAATAGTTCAAAATCTCAGATTCTTATAGGCAGCAATTATTATCAAG
>CAHIKZ030005510.1:2177500-2272500 GCA_903632075.3 Acanthosepion pharaonis | reverse complement strand
ATGAGGACAACAGTCTGAACAGTAAAAATAGTGTAAATATTATATATAGATATTCTACAGTCTGTATTCTATGTACAAACCTTATATGTAAGAAATATATTTATTTGAAGAAACAAATTTTTGCATAAGAGAGATCATAGCACAAGGAAGATATGTATGTCATATATCTTTTAGCAAAGTTTTCCCACTCTTTGAATGCACTCTGCCATATCCTGATGTCATATATATTATACCAAAAAACAAGTATTTAGAGAAGAAAAAGAATCATCTTCCAATACATAAAATCACATGCCCAGGAAGTGAACAACAAAAGTTAAAACAAAACTATAATTCTCCTCCCATGAAATAAAAAATAATTACAAGAGAAAGAATAAAAAAAAAACCCAAAAAACATGTAAATTAAAGAAAAATGGCTGACTGAAGGTAGCCTAACATTAGCAAAGAACATGAACAAAAATAGAAAATATCTCTTCTGGAGAAACCATTCTCAAGCATAAAAAATCCCCAGGAAATTGAATGATATATTCTCATCATACTCTAAGCAGATGTTAATGAATAGTTAACAAGAAAGTTATTTACACAAGAAAGAAGTGGAAAACATTTTTTAAAAAAGTATATGAAACAAACTTATTTGATTCAAGTTGGAGCAAACTTTTTCTGATATTTGTTTTCATGTTTTTATCCATGTCAAGACATGTTTATGACTCCACAGAAAGACAAAAATTGTTTTAAAACAGTTTATATATATATATTATATATTCATTCATACCTTTGGTATGTATCTATTAGTGCTTAGACCTTTTACCCATATAGTGTTTGATATGGCCACAATAATACATATGCATATATGTTCTTGTTCAGAGTTGTACATTAAACATTTTTCTCTTTATGCATAAAGTCATACATACTGCCATGATTACACACACACATACTATGTGCATGTGAAGAATTGCTAAACATTTCCTTGGTCTGATCAATTTCCTAAAATATGGCTAAATGAAGAAACATAATTTTGTGGAAATGATTTCATACTCAGGTTGAGAATTTTGTGACATCCACTTCTATATATACAAATTAAAATACAATTTACATGTACAAATCACATACACACACACACACACATATATATATATATATATATATATATATATTTTAAGACATTTTTATGTTTATACATTCTTTTTATAGATACAAATATTTAAGTAAATGCTCTGTTTATAATAAACAGTATTAAAGAACATTTACCGGCCTGAATGTCCGAGAAATTTTCGCAGAAAATATTCGTCCCCGGACAGGATATCGAACCTGTTTCCTATATAGAACCGTCATTTAGCTTGACGCGCCTTTACCGATTTGGCCACAGCGTACGGTTAGCAAGGTCGAATTTACTGTATTTAAACTTCAATCTTCCATGGAACACTCACGTACACTCATATCTGCTCATTGCATATTAAATGTAAATAAATGACATCATACATTATGAAATGGACAAAGTCCGACAATTATTTTAAGATAATTTATGTTTGTACATTCTTTTTATACATAGAAATATTTAAGTAAATGCTCTGTTTATAATAAACAGTATTAAACAACATTTACCAGCCTGAATGTTGGAGAAATTTTCGGAATACGTGAGAGTTGCATGGAAGATTGAAGTTTAAATACAGTAAATTCGACCTTGCTATCCGAACGCTACTCTGTGGCCAAGTCGGTAAAGGCGCGTCAAGTTAAATGAAGCTGTTCCATATGTGATACAGGTTCGAATCCTGTCGGAGGACGAATATTTTATGTGAAAATTTCTTGGACATTCACTTAAATATTTGTATCTATAAAAAGAAGGTATAAACATAAAAATGTCTTAAAATAATTGCCGGACTTTGTCCATTTAATTTTTTTTTTTTATATATATATATATATATATATATATATATATATATTGTGTATTTGGGCAGTAATACCTGTTTTATTAAAGACAATTGACAAGGTACTGTGATTAAGCTTTTTATTCATTTTTTTGTCCATAAGTGTTTTTCTTTGTGTAAAAACTCTCCCGAATAGAAAACACTTATACCAACAAAAAAAAAAAAAAAAAATTGAATAAAAAGCCTAATCATTGTAATTTGTCTGTCGTCTTTAATGACACTTATGTATATGCGTGTGTGTAAATATGACATTTTGGGGATTTTATTATAAACGTGCCAAGCACACGCATAACTAAAAGTTTCAGTCATAAAACCAATCGTCAGATGTTTAATTGGTCAGTTCGCACATACATGCAGTCAGCATATACGACCCCTCACAAGAATTGGATCGAGGCAGCTGCTGCCTACAGATGCACAATTATTCATTGAATAAAATATAATTTCTGCACATAAATTTTATTGTTTTTTTCCCTTATCTCTCTCAGTCTGGGGTAACTAACTTGAGAAAAACGTCTACAGTACACCTGATAACAAGCTCCAATCTTTTTTTGTCGTGGTGTTCTTATTCTGGAATTGTTTTTAAATTTTTTCACAGTCGTCGACCACAATATTTACAAGTTCATTTTTGGAACGCGTGTTGTTTTTGCATTGTAACACAGGAGATTCGCTGGTTTTGTCTTTCTGTGCCCACACATATTTAGACAGCGTTGTGCCGTTTTCATACTGTGCGTTTTTATAGTTGCAAAAGTTTTCTTTTCAAGGATGCTCTGTGATTCCTAAATAAATTTGGTCAAGGAAAAAATTTTAAAAATAAGTAAAAAATACTTTGATCTTTCCTCTCAATAATAACATAAGCATTTAGACGCTAAAATTTTGTTTTCATCAACTTTGGCGTCTTTTTCATCATGCTATGCTCTGTTTTTAGCGATCTCACAGAGTTACCTAGAAGACAATCGTTTATATACTTGTATAATAACACTTTACATTTTTCGATTCTTCACACATATCATTCGTTTATTTAATAATCTTTTACTGTGAACAGTAATGGGATGAATTTCAAAATCTCACTGAAAAATAACAAGTAAATTTTAAAAAAAATGAATATAGATTTTTTTCCTGCCAAATCTGAAAGAAAATATTTTATTAAATTATGCAAACACCAACTTTTAAAAATATATTTAGAGTTTCATTGAATTACTTTTTATAACGTTTGGGGCAAATTTTCAGTATTTTCCCGGTTAATATTGTCTTTTGCTGTGTTTTTCTTCTTTTTTCTACTGAAATAAAATGTTAATGGATTTTCCTTTATATAACTAAAGAAAAACAAAAAAAAAATATTCCTCAAAAACTCAATATTCCTCAAAAACAATATTCCTTAAATTTAAAAAATGCTCACAATATCGAAAAGTCTGGGGATGGGTGTTAAAACTGCACCCACCACCATAAGTATTTCCACAAAGTTTTACTTTGCTAAAATAATAATCTATTCAATATAAAATCAATTCATTAATGAATAAGTACTGAAAATTTCATTTAAATTGGATAATTTCTCGTTTTTTTGGCAATTTTTAAAAACTGGCGGCATCGTTTTTTGCTTTCATTATGAAAAAATGCGCACGAATTTTGGTGATACAAAAAAGGTTATTAAAAGTATCAATTTTCTTGTTGGAATTTTCAGAGATGTTTAGATTTTAAGTTTACTGTAATTTTGGTATAAAATACTTGAAAGACATTTGGTGAATTTTCAATATTTCTAAATGTCCGATATCCAAATATTTTGAATTTCTTTAAAAGAAGGATGAGCTATTTATTTCTTAGTATCAAAGGAATAATTTAGATTTGAGCCATTTTATACGTAATTTTTTGTTTCAAACATGTTTTAAGTTAGTTTGAGAAGGGATCAAAACCATTCTCATTCTTACCTAAAGTGTTGTAGAAATTGTTATTTCTGACTCCATGAGTGCTTTTACGTTAGGCGAGATACAAAAATTGTTTAAAATTTATGCTTCTGACAATTTTTGATCCAATCCCTGACAGCTACATTGAGGTTAGGTCAACATTCTTTTATCCGTTCTTAACTGTTGCTGTGATGGGAATAATTATAGAAATGTTAAAATACTCTTCTTCAAAGGGGGTGTATAGAGAAGCATCACAATAGAATAGTCTTTATAAAAACGGTGCAGATAATTCTTTTATTGCATGCTGAAAGCGTGTCGTCACTTTTCATTTTTGTTTTGTTTCTTGCTCTGTTGCTGCATTGTTACGGTATGTACTATCTGTTTTCGCTTTGTTTGCTCCTGATAATGTGGTCAGCAATAATGTTTGATTGATCTTCTAATATCAGAAGTTTACGGTAATATGTAATCTAATTGCCCATGGAGAAAATTTGTCGGTTGCTGTCTGCAATGCTTGTATTTAAGGTCTTCAGGTCTGTTTTTAGAGTTGGACGATGATGTTTCTTCCTTCTAATATGGAAGTTTTTGTTTTATTGTTAAATTAAATATCTAGCTCAGTCTTCTCTCAAGAATGTGCTGTGTTTTAGCTTTTTATCAGAAATAAATAAAATAGGGTGAAATGTATTATTCTTTCCTTGAAAAACCCCTTGCTGTTGCTATTGGCAATGCGTTCATAACATTCGTGTTGTCTGTTCGTCGTCTGCTACACACCAAAGTTTAATATCAACTAAGAGTAAGTCTGTTTTTCTGCTTTTCATTTTTTTTTTTCAGAAATTTCGTTGGAGCAGCAAGACATGATGAAAAATGTGAGATAAGTTTTTGATAATAGATTTAATCCTACAAATCGTCGTTATTTTTCAAGTGACGTAAGGTGTGGAAATGAATGTATTATCGTGAAATGGTGTTGTGCCAGACACGTCAATTGTGTGTTCTAAGAAATTTTACTGGGATATTCCTCATATACACTTTTATGGGTTGATTTATAATTTGTAGTATAATAATAAGTTGCATATATCCTGACCCTGCACGTAGTAACTCGCAATCAATAGAGGCCGTTGATGTATTTGAATATATGAAAATAAAGAAGAGTCTACAAAAGACTTTTGTCTCTATAAAATGCCACCAGAAGGGCGTAAGAGAAGTCCTCTGGCAGACAAGGTAAAGTAATCTCACGGATTTAGGTCCAGTCTATATCGTCACTTTTTCACTGGCTGCAAAAACTGTTTTTCCATTGGTAGATACATGGTTTTGTGGTTTTGTGCATTTGCGAGATTCGTTCGCAGAGCGCTGGTGCTGTCAGCACATATTTTTATTATTTGGTTTGTAAGACGTCCGGAACGTAGATTACTCTTATTTTGTCGGTAGAATTGCTGAATGTATTCAGAAAAGTATTTTTTTATCGCTTCTTTGCACGGGAGATGAATTCATAGAAGGATATTTCAAAAACCCAACATGGCTGCTGCAGTCAGTTTTCCACCTGTTTGTCTTCGAACTTAGATCTTTGAAACATAACTTATCTGTTATAATTAATTTCGAATATTACTTCAAGTTGTAAGAACCAGGCCATAACGTCAAAGTAGTTAAAAGGCGGTCGGGTAATAAATGCAATGTTATTGGTGCATGCCTAAGTTGGATTTTATGAAGCCATGTCGCCGAAGTGATTAGCATGCCCAAATATCTAAGTGTTAATGCCTTTATTTGTGTTGGTGCCTAATTGTTTCTTTTTGTGCCGTTTAGTCGTTAGCAATTTTAAATATATTTAATTTTGTTATGTGTTTACTTGTTACATCAGCTTCAGCATTCTGTTGCGGAAAACATGATCTGACTCGATAAATGTTCTCTTCACAAACATCTGGATGTCACTGCGATATGAGGTAAAAAGAAAAGAGAGGTGTCTTTCTCCTGTACTGCAAAAAGTTAGACTTTTATTCGTATCATTCCCTTGTTCACATGTTAGGAGAGTCCATTTCAAATATAAAGAATGAAGGTAGGTAAGTTTGTGATGATGATCATCGTCACACACATACATACATACTTACGCAAGTTCAAATTATACAACAACAAGCATTCATCGGATAATAAATCAACACTACTGTGTAATAGACAATTTATAAATCGCAGCTATGCGACAATTTTATAATCGCTCTATTTTCATGTAGTCGATTTTGTGCACTTTTGGGAGAATCGGATCCCAGAAGTTTTTCGGGAATCTCCCCAAAGCTCGCTCGCTGATTGGTCAATGCCAACCAATCAGATTGTCTGCACGTGAAGAGTGATTCTTCCCGCGCAGCGCTTTTGGAGCCGATGATCACCTATATAAGCAAAGAATATTCTTAGTTAATGAGTGAGATTTCAGCTGCCACAGGAATCCACGACAGTTGAAACCATTCGCCAATCTTCTCAGTGGCACCACCACTCACATGCTGAATATTCCCTATACTCACATAATCTTTTTTCTTACACAGCAAAACTGTTGAAAACATTTATTACCAGAAACTATTACAACCTTATTTCTTTCAGTGAACTTCAGAACATTTGATAGTTAAAGAGAGACAACTCTTGTCTTATTCAATGCATGCCTTTCTTTCACATCCTTGTTTGTACATCTTGTTAAATACAAATCTTATGTGTAATGATGTCTTATCCTCTTTTTCTTCACATCAGTTTGGTTTCCTACTCTAAGTTAAATAAATGTGGTGAAGTCCGCCACAAGTTTAACGCTATTTGATAGCTTAGAAATGAGATACATGACTTATCATTGTTTAAAATAAATTAAATGTCTGGCAAAAATAATGTTTTATATTAGAAAGTGAGAAGTACGGGATTATGAAATTTTATGTGAAATGATTTCAACCATTTATTTTTACTTGCTCCTGTGCTTCTGGCAGAAATTATAAGGTGAACAATTGTTTGGACGATGGCGCAAGTTGTTGTTTGATTTTTAGTTGTTTTTTTTTTTTCGGTAGCCTTGCCCCAATGGCAAGGTGGTTGCAAATACATGTCTCTTCAAAGACGCGACAATAGAAAAATAAATGTAAGACATTCAATAAATCAAATTCAACTCACCTAAATCAGGCATAAATTAACAGTGAATTTGAAAAAGAAGCTCCTTATGACTAATAAAAGTTAGAATTTATAAAAAAGCAAATCAATTAGTAAAATATTGTATTTTATGAAATAGAAAACAAAATACAAGATGATATTATTAACAAAGATGACAACAACTGAAACAATCTCATGGCTAAAACATTGAGTCAATCAGTACATTCTCTTATTTTTGAGTTTCTGAATTTAAAAACTATTTTCAAGGTGGAAATGTTTCATTTATTCTACACATTTTCAGACTATGGCTCTTTTTTGAAAAATGTGTGAATTTGATTTCTTAAAATCTAAGATAATCACTTTCTTCATCTCAATATTTTCTTTTCAAAATTTGTTTTAATGTCATTACATGTTGGAAGAATAAAAGAAATCATCATAAAGCAAATGATACTTTGTATCATAATGCCTTCATTTTTAATTGCAATTATTCATGACCTTTTTGATAATGAGAAAATATCTGTGAATAATTTCAATTACTAATTTAATTTTGTCAAAATCCTGTTGTAAGTTTGTACAACAAAATTATTAGTGTACTTACATTTAAAGAAAATGTAAAAGTATATATAATTTGGCTTCAAAAAATAACTTTTTTTTCCTTAGATGCAAACATATAGTAAATAATTTTAAAAGATGTTAAAAATTTAATAAAACTTTAGATCATAATTAACATTGCCAGCAATGTTAATTATGATCTTATTTCCTTCAGCATTCATACTAACCATTATTGTCTGCCATTTCACATTGGTACAAATGAATTATCAGTTCAGCAGAATCAAAAACAATTACAGAATTATCTAAAGTCAAAATAATATGTTTAATTAGATTTTCTTAAAACTACCAAATTATTTAAACAAGTGACAAAATAGTAAGTTTTCTATATTAATTCTTCTTATTAATAATAGAAACATTAATTATTTTGGATTATTATTAATAATTACAGAATTATTGAAATATACCAAATTTTAATTTCATTTTAATTGTATTTAATTAAAGAAGATGTAAATAAAATATAATTTTTTGTATATATTTGAAGAAAAATTATTTCAATTAAATTGTTGAATTAATTTTAATTATTATAGTTAATAAAAAACATTATTTAAATACATAAATATAGTCAGATTTTGAATTAATTTTTTATTATTAATAAAAACTTTCGGAGAATTTCCATTACAAATGTTTTTCTCTGTCTGTCAGTTGGGTGTCTGGCTAGTAAATAAAAAACAATAAGAAAAATAAAAACTATGATTTTAAAATTCTGTATATGATTTTCCTTTAGGATTTAAGGTGATGTTCGCTTGTTGTACACTTGTTTTAGAGATCTGTTGTCATAAGGTAAAAATTTTACTTTCCCATTTTAAGTAACCTTGATAAGCACATCCACCCTCAAAACTAAATAAATACAATCAATTCATCTTGATGAACTCCATTTGTTGTAATTAATTTCACCATAGGTTAATTAAAATTTAAAATACTTTTTAATTATTTCTTGCTTAATATTAATGTAAGTTTTTGTAACAAATATGAATTGTAATAGATGTTTGTAAATATGTGTATTAGGTGGCTGATTTTTCAGTGTGTGGTTTGCTTTCCAAGCAAATTTAATTACATATTTGTGTGTTTGGTTCAAAGGTCAAGTTGTGATCCTAAAACCCAAATAGTTCCAAGATAAAATTTTACATATTTAAATTGAGTCTATAGCAATAAGTTTCATGAAAATACCACCCGAAAACAATTGTTTATATTTCTCAAACATCATCATATAATTAAATATATAGCTAATTATTTAATCCAAAAAGAAAGTTGTTACTGTTGGCTTGGATTTAATGCATTTGATCTAAGGAGAATTTAATAAATTATTTTGAGATTATCATTGAAATTTGAATTTTGGGAAACATTTTGACAATATACCAGATAGTATTATTGATTTTACAAACATTAGCCAGTTTAAAGAAATACTTTTTTGAATTTTAAATTCAAGCATTTTTTCTTTCTTTTTTTTTTGCTTATTACCTCAAAATGTTTAATCTTTACTTTATCACTTGAATCAAGTTTATTGGTGTCTTAGATTTGATTAAAAAACTTAAAATAATACTTAATACAAATAAAATGAAATAAAACAGTGTTAATTATAAAATGGTTATGACAATAAAATGATTCCTTATTACAGGGTAGTGGGCTGATATTTTAAAAATGAAAGTATAGTTAACTTTGGTTTACATAATTTCTTATAGCAAGGGGAAACATATGAAAAGTACAAATATATAACAATATGTGAATGAATATAAAAAATGTATATAGACATATGAGTACACACATTCTTTAGTACAGATATAAACATACAAGAGTATACCTATGCACAAACATATACATGCACATATACCTATATACATATATATATACCTATACATACATATATACATACATAAACACAAACATACATGCATACACATATGTCCACACATAGAAATATATATATATATATCAGCCTATATAGCAATATAAAAAAGTAAATAAACTAAATATATATATACACACATACAGAAACACATAAATATACATATATGCACACATACACATATACAAACATATATATATATATATATATATATATATATATATATATATATATATATAGGAGGCACGGTGGAGTAATGGATAGCAGCTTTGATTGAGGAATCGCAAAGCCGAGTTCAATTCCAGTTGAATCCATTACATTCACTTACGTGCTAATACCCTTGGGAAAGGTATGAATCCTCTTCCTCTCCCTCCAGCTATGGGTAAAATAGCAGGACAGACTGAGAAGGACAACTCTGAATTCAAAACCTGGAGGGTCGTTTGGGAACCTTGTGGCATTCGGTGCACCAGGTCTCTGTATTCGGCCCTTCAAAAAGTTTGGATGGTCCTGCACGAGGCCTTCACCACTATAATCAAATCTCATGTGCCGGTGTCAGGCTGTCGGTTTCGTGGAAACTGATCTGCTTGACCCTCATACGTCGAATCTCGACAGGAGAGTCGATCATTATATATATATATATATATATATATAAAGACATATATATGCAAACATAAACACACACACACACATACGTATATATATATATATATATATATATATATATATATACTAGCAGCATTTCTCGACATTGCCTGGGTTTATTCAAATAAAGATCACAAACCTCATCCAATCTATAAAGTTAAAATAAAGAAGATTTTTCTTTAGTGCCTCTTATCTATATGGCGAAAAATTATAATGACATGAAATGTGAAAACATTTATAACAGGAGAAAGTTGTTTTTTACAGAAGCACAGAAGATACAAAAAAATTGTCAGCAAATGAAGAGTACATTAATTGCAATTGATCTTTGAAAATTGTTGAGGAGAAATGCTTTGTTGACAGCTTTTGCTCAAACTACATTGAATGAACAACATGCATTGGAAGGAGAAGAAATTCAACAAAGACTTCTCCTAGCAGCCGTGCCAAGGCTGAAAACCAACATTCACAAAGACTGTATAGAATTGTTCTTTGCCTCTCAATTTTCAAAGCTCGAGTAGCATAAGTTCTGGCAGCGTTCCTTTCTTGTCTAATTAACCATTGCTCATTAGTTTCTGCTGACCTTGCATTAGCTGTACGAATAGCATTTTGTGTCAGTCTAATTTGAGTTTCTTGTTGCGAAGTGTTTCTTCTCCGTGCTTTCATGCGTTTGGCTGTAGTAGTAGCACGTCCAAGTGAAGGATTTCGCTTTCTTGACATTACTGTCAGGCTGTAGTTGGAGGGGTTTGGCTAAGCTTTTTGAATAACAATGAAGAATCAATTAAAAAGCAAGAATATTATACACATTAATGGAAATATAGCCACAATAAATTAAATGCAAGTTTATAAGGGAGACCATGGGAACGTGGTAAACAATTATAAGCAACTCGTAAAGTTAGGATTTATCTAAAAATGGACTACCAAAAAACGTTCTAGTGATAAAAATAAAAATTAATGTGCAGCTAGAAACCTACTCACTATGAACGTTAAAACGTACATGCTAAGTTTAGCATAATTATAAGTGAATCGAAAGAGGGTCTTTACATTATTATAAGTGCATTTTTCAGAATAAAACTGTCAAAATTTTAGGGCTCAAGTTTCCAAATATATGAGTTAGTAAACATTATTTAAACACTGATTAGAAGATGATAAATACATAATTAAAGATTGGAATTTACACTTAAAATTTTTTAATAATATGATTTTCACAAATTTAAATTTAAAGTATCAAAAATTCAAAATATACATGCATGAAGGCAGCCTATCTTTTTACTGGATGACAATTTTGATGCGAATGAGATTTTTTGCATTTATTTCATCACATAACAATAATGAACTGTACATGTAAAGCAAAATCAATAGTACACACTACATAACTCGATCAATCATTGCACATGGAGCAAAATCAATTGTACACACTACACATCTCAATTGATCTCGCACACACGTCTTATACCTACATGCACTTCTCTCATCGTTGCACACTTTCATTTGCACTTATTCTTTTTTTCTTAAGGAAGGATATAATTTTTCTGTCAAGTTAGTGCAAAATTTCAGTACCAAAATGGGAAATCCATGGTAAAAACTGATATTTTTCATAATGTATTTATGACACGTGGGGTGTCAGTTGATTGATCTAAATACAAATTATGTGCAAATTTTCATTGGGATGCTGCTAACCACTACAATTGAAAGACTAATGGGGCAGCAAGGTGTTCATGGGTCATCTTGGGGGCCCCTTATGCAGTTTTCAAAATCTGATAATAGTTTTTGATTCATTTTAAGATTGTAACATACATGTAAAATTCCATCAAAATCGAAGCAATTTGAAAATTTGGGGGTCCCTTTGGTTCACCCTAGGGGTCCCAAATTTCAAGCCAAAGGACAGGTTTAAGAGTAAGACTAATAGTAATTAGGGGCACCTTGGACCCTGAATTTTTTTGGGTCCCTTTGGGGCACCTTGGGAGTCCCAGTGTCAAGAGAAATGAAAATCAATATAGCATATAATAAGCATGACAGTAAGTTACATACATTTATCAAGTTTCATTAAAATTGGTCTCAGGGTTTAGACTTCAAGTCTGAAAGTTTAAAAACAACCAAACTAATGGAAATTCCCATTTAAACATTATATTTATCGATTATCGGTTATTAATTTTTGAAAAATGACTAATTTTTTGCTCAGACACACCCAGTGTTGAGTACAATCTATGTTCAAAATTTGGTGGAAATATGCCTTATGGTTCTCAAGTAGTTCACGAACACACACACACACGCACACACACACACATAGTCAGTTTTATATATATAGAAGATATATATATATATACGTTCACATATATATATATATATATATATATATATATATATATATATATATATATATATATACATTAGGTAATGTATCTGCCTGTGTGTATATGTATAGATATATGTGTGTGTGTGTGTGTGTTTTATATATATGTGGATGTATATATATATATATATATTTATATATATATATATATATATATATATATATATATATATATATATATATATATGGGTGTATGTGTGTATATCTTCATATATATATTTGTATATCTTAATGTTTTGGAATGTATCATCAATGCTAACTAAAATCTACTTTTGTTTGATAATGGTTTTATAATTCCTTGTAGATTTAATAATCAACAGTTGTGTCTCGTTACATTTTAATCTTGTATAGACTTTACAGCAGTCCTTTATCATCACTAAGATAATATTGCTAGAATATGTGTGGGTTTATGTATGTTTTTGTCTATGTATGTGTGTGTGCGTATATATATATATATATATATATGTGAATGTATATGTATGTGTTTATGTTTGCATATGTATGTGTTTTATATATATATGTTTGCATATGTATACGTGTGTATATGTGTATATTTATATGTTTCTGTATGTGTGTATATATGTGTGTATATATTTATATATATTTAGTTTATTTACTTTTTTATGTTGCTGTATAGATTGATATATTTATATTTATTTCTATATGTGTAATATATGCATATGCATGTATGTATGTGTGTATGTATAGGTATATATATGTATATGGGTATATGTGTATGAATATGTTTGTGCATAGGTATTCTTTTGTATGTTTATATCTGTAGTGAAGAATGTGTGTACACATATGCCTATATGTATTTTTTATATTCATTCACATATTGTTATATATTTGTACTTGTGTATGTGTACTAATACATATATAAGTATATATGAGATATTTATATATATTTATGCGATTAAGAATTTTCCTTTTTATATATTAGTTGGTGTTAATTTTATGTGTATATATCTATTTTTCTACCCATTTCTGTATATTTTAGTGTCCTTCATGTCGTTCATTGATGAATATTTGTTTTTCTATTCTACCCATATTAAACCTTATCTATTCAACCATTTTTATCTATATACCTTTGCCCATATAAGTTATATTTTAATAGTATGTTATAATTTGTTTAATAACACTTTCAAATTTGAATATTTCTGGGTGGGTATATGTGCCTGTCTTTATCAATATATGTGTGTATATGTGCATGTCTTTATCAATGTATGTGTGTATAATCCCTTTTATGTGCCTTTCATTGTATGTATATGTTGTCGTTTTTTTATTTTATTTTATTTTTTTTAAGGGCCGTGGACATATTTCCTGTCTCGTCACTTTTTTGAGTGATTATATATCAAAATATGTCTGCATGTTTGTATATTATAATCCGATTGTATGTGTATTGTCTTTTGCAAGATTTCACCATCCCTAACCCATATCTTCCATATAAATGTATCTAAGTTGTAATGGAGTTCAGAGCACCATTAGATCTTAACTTTTATTCCAACTTAATTTCAATAAAAATAAAAAAAATATATGCATTTTTTTCTTCAGTTTCTTCTTTAAATAATTTTATAATTTTAAACTTAAGAATAGATTAAATTTAAAATTTAAAATTGGTAATTTTTAAATTTAAATTTTATAGTATAATTTAATATTTATTAGTTAGAATGAATTCTATTTTTATAATAATTATTACAACCAAAGTTCGTTGTCAAGTTTTTTGAATTCTCATATACTTATATTTTGATTGGTCATTCCAGCTTATGTAATGATTATATATATATATATATATATATATATATACAATTAGTACTGTCAAAGAAAACCAAAATATTTTGCTGAACAGTATTCCCTCCAAAATATATTTTCTACTTTATATTATATTTATTCATTAGATAATTATAATGTAAATGATTTGGAAGGAAGCCCTTTGATTGGTGCTGAAATAAATCACATGCTGCTATTTTTCCTCAAGGACACAAAAAATATATATAGTCAATAGCTTAAGCTAGAGCTTAAAACAGTGACTGTTTTCTTTCAGAAAATCAGACAATATATGCTCAATCAGCTTAAATTTTTTATAATTAAAACAGCTTAGAAAAGAATTGTAGGAAGGTGGCATAATGTTTTTGTCTAGTGTGTTGTAGGCAGTAAAATTGTAGGTTCCTTCAAATTTGATGATGGCATCAAGTTAAATGTAAATAATTATTGCAACATTTTAGACAAGGTATTTTTTGAGTTGTATATGTCACAAACAAGGTACTTTCAACTCAAGGGTATATATGTGCAAGAAAATGCTTCTTCACATTGTGCAACAATGACCTTTGCTTAGCTTGCTCAAAAATTGTTTCACAGATAGCAAATTAGTGGATTAGTCCCTATCCTTTCCAGATATTAATCCAACAGAAAACATCCCAACAGATTTAAATATAAGAGTGGAAAACAATATTTAAGCAATGATTATTAACATGATGACATGTACATTTTTAACTAGCCAGTGGAGCTGCTCCACAGCCCCTCTGGGGAGCAAGTTCCCCAGAACACAAAATAACCATGTCTGATCTCTTCGATGTATAAAAACTTACTCATCAAAAACAGTTTCTAACTTTAACATCCCCACATACAGCTAAGCCAATCAAAATCAAGATCCTATTTTGTTTACCAGCTGACCCCATGGTCTGAGTCAAATACACTGCCACTAAAAAATAATAGTCTGAAACTATTATTTAACATTATTTAAATTATATATGTAAATTTAATATTCAATATATTAATCACTTAGTAACATGCCTGGCTCATCATCATGAAGTTTTCCTAAGCACGGTGAAAATGTTATGGGTAAGTCTCATGATTAGCAGGGATTGTCAAGACAATCCTCCAATGTATGGTGCAAGGAATTGGAAGGAGAGGCTTGCAGGAAATGAAATGGGAATCATTATCCTAGAACAGACTGACATTATGTTAATAGGCATCCAAATTGAGTCTCAGAAAAAAAAAACTGAAAAAAGCCATTTGCTCATTCATCTGTGACAGATTTATGATAAGCCAAACTATAAGACAAACATTCATTATGTTAAGTTAAAGAATAATAGGTAAAACAAAAGAAGTAAAATGAAAAGAAGCAACATCACCAAAGATAATCTTTATACGCTTTAACTTTGATAAAGCCAGTTTAGTGTTTCAGCACTTAGGTGATAAAACACGGAGAATATGCTTCTAGGGGAATAACAGTGATAGGCCCCAATAGAATGGGTGGACTGGGTCAAACTGAGTGACCTTTGAGCCACTATAAAAATATAGGCTTCTTTTTTTTCTTTTTTAAACTTTTATTTGGAATTTTCTCCCATTTCACTTGTTAATGCTTGTTTGTTACTTTAGGGGATGATTTGTAAAAATATTTTGCATAGCTTTTCTGATATTATCCTAATAATTGGAAGATTTGAATACATACCCTTCTTTCATTAGTTCATTAACTAAAATATCTCCTCTCTAATTTTAACAGTTTTTTTTTTCTTTGATTTGTCTTTTCTTTATTGTTAAATTCCTTTCAGTCTCTTTATTTTCTGATTTGGTCTCAGATTTTATTTTATTTTTTTTCAAACATCTGTTGTTGATTTTTCATGGTAGACTTTCTACTTTCTTTCATCTGTTGTTTATATTATAATTTTACTTCTTTATGTGCTTTTACTTCATTTGTTTGCTTAAATTTTATCAGTTTTTACTTCTTTCTCTTTCAATTTATTCTACTATTTGTTATTCCTTTTCCCTTGAACCATTTTTATTATTACAATATTCTCTATCTTCTAGTCTTGTTTGCCATTTTTGTTTTTTTAACAAACTTGTTTCTCAATTTTCTTTGTTTGCCCTTTTTTTCTTCCTCTTTCCTTTTCATTATCACTTATTCTTATCTTTTCTTTTTCATATTTCCAAACATTTACAACTCTTTCTGTTTTTTCCTTTTTTACATTACTCAATAATCTACTACTTTTTTCTATTAATTTATCTTTCTTTGTACTACCAACATATTTCCTTTTAAAGAAATATCCAAAGCTGAACCCATCAGTATTATTATTACCTTTTGATTAACACACCAAATTTCTCCCAAGCCTTTTTTGACCTTCCCTTGGACTTGCTCAAGAAATTGTTTCCATCTAATGTTTTGATCATTAATTTGGAAGGGAAATTAACTCCAAAATACTTAAAAAATGCTTTGAAACTCATTGAAAAACATCATTTTTGTATTTTATAATCACATGTACTTGTTCACATAATTCATAAACATAATACAGAAAAGAATTCAGTTTTTGTTAGATATTTGCATATGTTTAGTTGATATTAGAATTACTATTATTATTATTGATGATGATGATGATAATCTTAAAATTTTCCTTCCAAAAAAAACTAATAGAATTTGAAATCCTCATACAAATTATTAAAATCTTCAGTCAAGATATAAAAATGGAATTTGGTATTGAGAAATATGCAATAGTGGTAATGAATAGGGAAAGAAAAAGAAATAACAGAAGGAACTGAACTAGTCAATTTTGGAAAGAATAAGAATAATATTCAAAACCAAACTCTGCAGAAAAAAGAAAACAGATGGAATTGAACTCCTCAAGGAAATGATTGGAATGTTTAACAGGAAGAAAAGTTCCAAGTAGCTTAGTATTTTGGAAGTAGATACCATAAAGATCAATGCAGGGAAATACTAAAGGGGAAAGGAGAAATTTAAGGAAAGTATTTACTTATAAAGCAGGATTTAAAATCTGTGAACTAGAAATAAAGTTATGCATTTTAGAATTGCTCCCCACAGGCTATTGAACAAAAAGTTTTAATTTCTTTTTAAATGTACCTATTATGCTACTTACCCACTAAATAAATGTTTATGAATTCTTCCATGCTTGTATGTTATAAAGAATCAACCCGGGGAAGTATACTAGACACCTGTCAATCATTCAGTGTGAAAATGACACCATTATTATTATTATTATTATTATTATTATTATTATTATTTTATGACTTTGTGTTATTTTTATTGATATAGTAACTCTGTCTTTTTGACACAGTATTTTTTACAGTAACACTACAAGGAAGCAAGATCCTTGTTATCAATTATAATACTGTTATTATTAATAATATTTGTAATTTCACATAGATTTACATATGTATCCATAACTGTTCATCTTGTCCTGCATATATTTTATAATAAGCACATAAGAGAATATATATATATATATATATATATATATATATATATATATATATATAATATATATATAAATCAATACATGTGAGTCTTTTCATATGTATACATGAATTAGTGAAGGCTAGAGTGAAAGATCACACATTTAAGTTACTCTCCTTCCAGCTAAAATCTGTAACCTTTGTTCCCTTCTAAGTACTTAAATCTCTGACATTTTACTTTCATCCTTCTCTTCCATATTTTGCCCCTTTCTCTTTATACATTCTTCATATTTAACTTTTGACAAAACCAATTTTTGTCTCTAAATCATTATCAATTTCTCTTATTGCAAATTTACTCACCAACCTTTTGTCTTACATTGTCAGGTTATCTCTGGTGAGAACTAGTCTGTTAAATTGCATAACTGGAGGCTAACATGACAGTAATTATATGTCATTTATGTTCTAACAAAATACTACCACTACTACTGTTAACAACTACAACATCCTTTTGTTATGTTAACTCTTTGTACTTCGAAGGAATTCATGAATGATTTTTTAGCCTGTCATTAATCTTCTGTAAAATCAACTTTTTATTCTTGTATTTATATGTGAATATGGATTTTTTATAATGGTATATTTCAGGTTCATGCATTTTTTGAAGAATATTACTGCAGAGTTTGTATTAAATTTGAAAATACATTTGTTCAAAAACCCAACATTTTCTTTTCTAGTGAAGCCTTCAATTATACTTTTTAACATTAGCAATAAAATGAAATTTGTACCTATTTTATTTTTTATAGGTATTTTCACATAACTGGTAATAAAGTATTTAAATTGTCTGAAATTTATCACATCTGTTAGTGAAAACCTTCCTGAATGTTGATACATTTCTCATAGGTTAATGCTTAGGCAATAATTGAAAATTTGGAAAGAACAGTAAATAATAAAACATTGTAAACCATTTTTCCTTTTTTAAGTATTAATTGTTTTACTACTGATATGGTTTATTTATAAAACAATAATGTTAGAGAGATAAGAATTTTTCTCATCATTTTAAAGTTTAGGAAACTATGGTTAAAACATTGAAAATGGCTTCATTTCAGAACCATAAGAATTCTTTTTCTGAGAAAAACAATATTTTTCTATCAAAATCCAGCTGATGTTTTTAAATGCTTAAGATAGAATATATAAATTTAAAAGATAGTTATATAGATAGGAGCATAGAACAGTTATTATGGATTTAAAACATTTATCATAATTCAGAAAATGAGGTAATGATTTCAATGGTTAGAAGTAACAACTCTTGTCTGCTTACTTTCCACAGATGTATGATAAAATACAATGCTATGATGTATATACACACCAATACAAGAAACAATTTAAGAAGACACTGAAAGTAATAGGATTGAACCAGAAAAACTGAAAAATTGAAATGTTGAGTCATAAATAATAGAGAAATATGACAATACAGAATGATTTGAAACTCCAGATTACATCTGCCATCCATGCAAACATTGTGTGGAGCAACTCTAACTTTCAAGAGCAATTCTCTGCTACCATTATTCTCACTTGATCCATGCAAGAATTAGCCTGGCAAGTCATCTCACAACCTAGGACTGCACTCATCACAAGATCACCATGATGTGATCTATTATGTGTATGTGTGTGTGTGTGGGGGGGGTGTATGTGTGTACATGTCCATCACATATTAATGTCTATCACACATTAATGGAAGTTTATGTATCTGAAATAGCAGTAATTCTTGCAAGTGTACATAAAAGCATTGTTAAAATGTAACACACTTTCCTTGTTGTCTGTTCCAATAGCTACCATTTCAGTCATTGTTCACAGTCATGTTAATAAGTTACTCAAGAATCATAGTTTTGATCTTGTCTTCTGTAATTGCAAATGTTTGAAACTTTAGTCTAATAAAACTGTTCATTATATAAGAATTGCACTTACAATTCTATTTTTTCTTTCCAGGTGGGAACATACTCAATAACCAGCCATTCCATTTGAACTGGGCTGTCATTTCAATGGAGAGTGACCAGTTCACCATAAATGAAACTGAGAAATTCCTGAATGTTACTCTTCGCCGAAGAGGTTATTTAGGTGAAACCTGCTTTATAAGTGAGTGTAGATATACTACTTTAAATAATAACATATGAACTGTTTTGTTATGCATGAAATAAAATTGAAGATTTTTTTGTTTTTAAACATGAACTTTCACTTACTTTTCCTTGCAACAATTACTCCTAAAAGATAAAGAATATACTTGCTACTTAGTGCAACATTTCATTACTTGGTCTACATGTCTAGAAATATTTTAAAACTATAATTCCTTCATTTGTGATACACTTAAACTGTGCCTGCAAATTCTGAGCACAAAGAAAATTAAAATGTGTAGAATTAGATTCTGAAAAATACTTAAGTAATTGATTTTGTATAATAATAAAAATGTTTGTTACCACCAACTTTATATTAGATTTTTGCAGACTTTAATGATAAGAAATGAAGGAAAACAAACTTTAATGAATTAATATAAAGTATACAGTCAACTTTCTTGACAAAATTGGTAGAAACATTTTCATTCTAATTTTCAGAAAAAACTGAAGTTATTTAGAGGCAACTCACAAGTTAAAACCACTGCAAGAATTTTGATAACAATGTGCTTTTCTGTTTGCAGGAAAGAATTATTGATTGTTTGATATTTCTATAAACTCTTTCTGGGCTATTTTATGATTATCAGAACCATACAAAAATGTTATGCAAAGTATCTATCTATATATATAAAACCGACTATGTGTATGTGTGTGTGTGTGTATGTTCACAAACTACTCGAGAACCATGAGGCATATTTCCACCAAATTTGGAACATAGATTGTACTCAATACTGGATATGTCTGGGCAAAAAAAATTAGTCATTTTTCAAAAATCAATAACCGATAATCGATAAATATAATGTTTAAATGGGAATTTCCATTAGTTTGGTTGTTTTTAAACTTTCAGACTTGAAGTCTAAACCCTGAGACCAATTTTAATGAAACTTGATAAATGTATGTAACTTACTGTCATGCTTATTATATGCTATATTGATTTTCATTTCTCTTGACACTGGGACCCCCAAGGTGACCCAAAGGTACCCAAAAAAATTCAAATTGCCTTGATTTTGATGAAATTTTGCATGTTTGTTACACTCTTACAGTGAGATAGAAATCGGTTGTCAGATTTTTAAAAATGCATGAGGGAGCTCCCCAGGATGACCCTATAAACCCCTTGATGCCTCAATTGCTATTCAAGTGTATTTTGTAGCAGTATTCCCCAATTTCAACGAAAATTTCAGTACATATTGAGATTATATTGAATAACTGAAGTAGTCACTTGGAATTCACTGAAAATCAACACTGGGACCCCCACGAGTTAGGGGACCAGCAGGGAACCCTGAAATTTTCAATTAAGTCTACAGCCCTGGCCATAAAGTCGATTAAATAGAAAACTTAAAAAAGATGTGCTTTATTATTTCAATTACTATTAGTCTTAAACTTATCCTTTGGCTTGAAATTTGGGATCCCTAGGGTGAACCAAAGGGACCCCCAAATTTTCAAATTGCTTCGATTTTGATGGAATTTTACATGTATGTTACAATCTTAAAATGAATCAAAAACAATTATCAGATTCTGAAATCTACATAAGGGGCCCTAAGATGACCCATGAACACCTTGCTACCCCATTAGTCCTTCAATTGTAGTGGTTAGCAGCATTCCAATGAAAATTTGCACATAATTTGTGTTTAGATCAATCAACTCAAAATCAAAACTGATACCCCATGTGTCATAAATATATTATGAGATGTGTAGTGTGTATAATTGATTTTGCTCCACGTACAATGATCAATCAAGTTATGTAGTGCATACTATTGATTTTGCTTCACATGTAGTGTTCATTATTGCTAAATGCAAAAATCTCATTCGCATCAAAGTTGTCATCCAGTAAAAAGGTAGGCTGCCTTCATGCATGTTTATTTTGAATTTTTGATACTTTAAATTTAAATTTGTGAAAATCATATTATTAAAAATTTTAAGTGTAAATTCCAATCTTTAATTATGTATTTATCATCTTCTAATCAGTGTTTAAATAATGCTTACTAACTCATATATTTGAAAACTTGAGCCCTAAAATTTTGACAGTTTTATTCTGAAAAATGCACTTATAATAATGTAAAGACCCTCTTTTGATTCACTTATAATTATGCTAAACTTGGTGTGTACGTTTTAACCCTTCATAGTGAGTAGGTTTCTAGCTGCACATTAATTTTTATTTTTATCACTAGAACATTTTTATGGTAGTCTATTTTTAGATAAATCCTAACTTTACGAGCTTGC
Organism: Acanthosepion pharaonis; assembly: GCA_903632075.3. Taxonomy (NCBI): domain Eukaryota; kingdom Metazoa; phylum Mollusca; class Cephalopoda; order Sepiida; family Sepiidae; genus Acanthosepion; species Acanthosepion pharaonis. Next base: position 2,250,568 of record CAHIKZ030005510.1, on the reverse strand, counting down.
ACATAACTGTTTACCACATTTCCATGGTCTCCCTTATAAACTTGCATTTAATTTATTGTGGCTATATTTCCATTAAAGTGTATAATATTCTTGCTTTTTAATTGATTACTTCATTGTTATTTAAAAAGCTTAGCCAAACCCCTCCAACTACTGCCTGACAGTAATGCTAAGAAAGCGAAATCCTACACTTGGACCTGCTACTACTACAGCCAAACGCATGAAAGCACGGAGAAGAAACACTTCACAACAAGAAACTCAAATTAGACTGACACAAAATGCTATTCGTACAGCTAATGCAAGGTCAGCAGAAACTAATGAGCAATGGTTAATTAGACAAGAAAGGAACACTGCCAGAACTGATGCTACTCGAGCTGTCGAAACTGAGGGGCAAAGAACAATTCTATGCAGCCTTTGTGAACATTGGTTTTCAGCCTTGGCACGGCTGCTAGGAGAAGTCTTTGTTGAATTTCTTCTCCTTTCAATGCATGTTGTTCATTTGATGTAGTTTGAGCAAAAGCTGTCAACAAAGCATTTCTCCTCAACAATTTTCGAAGATCAATTGCAATTAATGTACTCTTCATTTGCTGACAAATTTTTTGTATCTTCTGTGCTTCTGTAAAAAACAACTTTCTCCTGTTATAAATGTTTTCACATTTCATGTCATTATAATTTTTCGCCATATAGATAAGAAGCACTAAAGAAAAATCTTCTTTATTTTAACTTTATAGATTGGATAAGGTTTGTGATCTTTTTTTGAATAAACCCAGACAACGCCGGGTAATGATGCTAGTGTGTGTGTATTTATCCAATAAAATGGAATTTATAGATTTACAAATTTATCTAAACTTAATTTTCACAGATTTCATTTTATAAATATTACCTTTCTTCTACACCATCCTTTTTCTTTGCTCAATATTATAACTATCATTCTAGTATTTGGCAGGCATATGCTAGTCAAAAGGCAATGTAAATTTATCTGATGAAATACTGCTTGAGACAAATTCCAACTGAACTTAAAGTCTGACAGCAGGACTTATTTACTTATTTATTGGATAGCATCAATTCATTTTTTCCATTGCAAATGAATCTGAAATCGTTTCGTGAATAGTTAACATACAGCTATAAACAAGTATAATAATATTATTATTATCATTTTGCATTCAGTATGTTTTCATACCAGTAGAATTCAGTGACTATTTGTGAAAGCAAATACAATTCTCCTCACTATTCCAGTCGATTTTAGTAATATTATTTACTGGATAGTTTCAATTTTTCCATTGATTTTGAAATCTTTGAATCTTTGGAAATATTCTTTGGGGCTATTCCAAGGGCTCTGGCATAATCACCACCTTCATATTGCATAATTCTTTGGCAAGAGCCAGATACTTTTCATTCAGGATCACTATGTGGTATACTGGAACAACTAAATCTACTGACAGATCATCATTTTTTTTTTATTTATGATGACTTGACCATGTCTCCAAACCTGAATTGGGTGATCTATTTGAATTTCTATTTATAGGACAGTTCTTTTTTGCTGATGCTATTAGACTGCAAAATTAAAATCATTGGGTCACAACTTTTATCTAAGTTTTAATACACTTCAGCTAATTTGTTACATTCCCTTATTTATCTCCATGCAGACCACATTTACAGTTTTGTTTAGTTTTGTCCATTTTTACTATGTTCATTCAAATACATGTTCTCTTGGTTCCTATTACTAGAGATTGTGTTTCACCTTTCAAATGTCCTTTGCAAAACCACATTTATGTTATTTTATTTGTAATCTCTTTAGTCTTCTTTTGAATTTCCCATGGAATTGCATTTCCATTTTTCACTTAGTGTTTGGATTTTTTTATCAAACATTTTTTTTCAGTTTTGCTACAGTTTCTGACTGTTATGCTTACTCTCTTTACTTTTCAGATGAATTCTCTTTTGTTATCTTTCTCGTCACATGAACTCGCATCATCCAAGGCTTTATACAAAGTCACCATTCTCTCATGCAACGTTCTCTTTTTCTCTTGTCTACGTTAGAAAAGTTTCACATATAGATATTTCTCTTAATAAGATTTTTGCTTAAGAGTCTCATCTCTTAACATCTTTGTTCTTTTTTATTTCCTCATTCATTTTCTCCTTCTCAAAGCTGATTCTAATATTCTGATATATTGTTTTTCTTTGACATTCAGTATCCTGATAATTTAATTTTTCAACAATTGCATTCTTTTCTCTTGGCTTCTTCTTTCCAAGATACACCACTAGGCTTGCACTCAATCCAGAATTCCATTTTTATGGCTTGGTTAAAGTTCTGACTTGTTTAGAGCAGTTATTTTCATTTAAATTTTATTTTTCATCAATAAATTCAGGCTATCTGTGTACATTGAAAAAGTGAATCTTTCTAAATTTATCAGTTACCTTCAAACATTACTTTTTAAAAAACTTCTGTGACAAACAAGATTTTAAAAATATTTATGGTCTGAAATTTAGAAATGTCTAGTATTTATTGAAGTCACTGTTTAGCACACCATTCATGATTAGTGTCATTGTTATTAGCACCATTGCTAGCATCACCACTAACATGAAATGAGGTGAGGGTCACCAGAAAAGATGAATGAATATGAGTGATGGTGATTTCAACTTGGCAGATAAGGATAGGCTAATTATTGGGCTGACACTAGTTATTATGACAAAATAATTATGTGAGTAGGAGAGATGCAGAACTTTTGGTCAAAGGTGAAGTTACAACTGAGGTTCAGTTAAATAGAGGCACAATTACTTTTAGTCACTGTTCTTTGCTCAGCCAATATCCTATTTAATGTGCTCACCTTATGCTGACTCCAACATAATCAATGCTACTGATCTTACAAGAAGGTCAACATCAGAAAATGTAGCTTCTTCTTTAGCATTTTTTTCTCTTTCTTTTGATATGTTTGTTTCATATTTCTTCTTCTACATCCTCCTTCATTTTTTACTCATCTTTAATTTTTCTCTAATCCTTTTGTTTTTCTTTTCTTTCTTTCTTTTCATTTATTTTCACCTTTCTTTCATGTGCATTTCTGTTTGTTTTCCTAAATTATTTTATTTTTCTTCTTTCATCTTTACATTTCTTCAAACTCTCCTCCTTTTTCATCCACAGTTTATCAATGTACTTTTCTTTCTTTAATTTTCTTTCCTCACCATTCTCCTGTTCTACTTCTCTTCTTCACTCTAAGAATTAATTTTTCCTTTCTTCCTTTTCATCTTCAAATTATTCTTTCTTATCAAACTCATCACACTTAGTGACTAATTTTGATTTGATGTGAGGGCAAGAAAGATGGCACCATCCCAACTGATTCTACTCATTCATAACATAAACAAGCAATCACAAACAAATCTTTCTGAATTACAGATGGCTCACATCTAAATGACTGATCTTGCTCAGTCTATCAACAAAATGACCACACTGGGAAAACTGCTATCAAGGGATTTCTAATTTGAATAAAGTATTAAAAAATCTTTTTCACTACCAACACAAGATGTTGCTATTGCTTCCATCTGGACATCACAGATTCTTAAGTATAGGACTGATTTTTTACAAAAAGAGCATCTGATATTTTTACATTTTCTTTTAATTATTATTGATATGGCAGAGTTATTTTAATTTTATGAACATGGCATATGAAAGAAAAAGTCTTAAGACAGCTAAGAACAAAAGTGTAAATGTAAGAAAAGGAAAAGAGTTGGGTATGAAAAAACCTGATGGTTTTTATTTGCTGACACATGAGACAACATACTTTTTAGAAGCATTCTGTCTAAGATCAGTGCATTGCATTTTCTCTTGTTTAATAAAACACCCAAGAAATATTTAGAAATACAATTTGAGCATACATTCATAGTCCAGTAAAAATATTTAAATTTAGATATAATGGATAAAAGTCACTTTGTATATGTGATAAAAGTGACCTAATTTAAAACTAAGATTACTAAAAAACACCACATTTTTAATATACTGAGTTGAAAAAAGAAACGAGGTCATATGGTAACAAGAATCTTTAGAAGTGAAATTCAATGAAAAATGGCATAGTTGATTTTTGTGATAAAAATAAAACAAATTCCAATTAAAAATATATAATGTAGAGAGAAATAATAATCATCTATATTTGATAGCAAAATTATTTTGAAAATATTTTGATCTTCAACATTGCTCACAAGTGAAAAAAATTAGAAATATTTGATTGTCTTGAAAATGATAGCCAGTATTTAGTCATGTGCTGTAAAGAACATGCTTGTTATTTAATTATACTGATATTGTTTTCTATAATTAAAAATGTTTCTTTCATTCATGTGCTAATGGTTCTTCCACTTGTTACAAAGACCTAGGTTTTCAAAAAATAAAATTACATAACATTTCATTAGATACATAGTAACGATAATAATTTTATCTAGTTTTAACTATGCATGGAATGTGGAGAACACTCCATTAAGTGTGTCACTTGTTTTCAAAGATTTAAATTGAACATAAGTGTCTCATAAATGACAAAGGTAATGGTGTATTCTTTTGCAAAAGCAAATAATCAGTGGGGTGTGCTAGTAGAAAAATCCTTGTCAATCTAGCCAATAAATGACATGGATTACAAATTAAGAAAATCATAGTATCCGACTGTGCAAAACAAACTGAAAAAGTGATGTAGCTCACCTAGAGGATAAAATGATATTATTTCAAAAAAGCCATCTTTTTCTCTACAACCTAATAACATAAAATTCTATAAAAAATTAGAAGTGACAAATTAAACACTAGAAAGACTAGTTGTTAATTTTTTGTTGATTAATTCTCTTCTTTGTTCTTACAAAGAAGAGAATTAATTAAAGAAAGATAAGGAAATAAAATAAATGAATGAAAAAGCAGTAGAGTTTGAAGAAAAGAAAGAAAAGATGAAAGAATGAAAATCAAAGGAATTAAGAAAAGAAGGAAAATAACAAATAGAAGTGAATGAAAAATAAAGACATCATATTGTGGTTGCAGATTTTAAGCCAATTTTCTTTCTTGATATTGGGTTATCTCTTGAAATACAATTACAGGTTTACAGAAAGTAATAATATCAATTTATCTAAAAGTAACATGTTTATATATTTTAGCATTGATTGTTCAAGACATTCAAATTAACAACAAAAATCAATATACACTGTGAGTTTATGACAATATTATGTCTGCTCTGACTTTATTATCTTATTTTTTTCCCAAGCAATCAAAGTTGAAAATGGTACAGCCATTTTGGGAGAAGATATCCAGAGTCGTTATGCAACTCAGGTGCAGTTCAATCCAGGTAAGTTCTTGCAGTCACATAGAAGACCCACCTCATGTTTTCATAATCTAAATATGTAGGGAATAGATTAAAACAGTGTAGACATAGATGTCAACATCAGTTTCATATGATAAATCATCTTGAAACTTTTCTGTGCAGTATCAGTTAGAAAATGAGGCTCAGACAAGATAAGGTCAGTACACTTTCAAAGAGGGTATCCTGACATTAAAAGGATCCTGTAATTTGCAAGGCGGATTGATCCCATGATGTCCAAGGCAGCAGTTAGGGCCATAGTCAGATAATGTAGAGAGTGTCGGTCCATTGACCCATCACCAGTACGATGGCCAAGAGGAAAGTTAGATTGGGTTGGGATGAACATCATGCATCATGATGGTAAACATTACTGGATGCTGATTGACAATGGACCCAGTCGATTCACAGTCTGGTGACAACTGCATCAACTAGATTCAGTCAGTGTCATCAACTATTTAAAGGCCCTATTCTTTGAACAGAGACTTCTTGCTAAACTTCTCATTGACAATGACACTGATTTCCACAGTAAACCATTCAAGGAGTTTTTAGAGTGGGTGGGGAATCCATATCTGTTTCCACTATATGCATATCCCCTCTGGTAACAAGATAGTTGAACATTGCCACCAAAGCATAATTCAAATTGCCACAAGGAAACGATGCTCAGTGACAGAAGTCATATATTGGTACAACATTACACCCAAAAATGATGTGTCACCTTCCACCATGCCCACTAATGGAATTTACCATTACTAGGCACAAAATATTGATAAAAGAACTCCATCAATGCATGCACAATTGACATATGTGTTAGGGGACTGTGTGTGGATAAAATCCCATCAAAACCAATGTACACCTCAATATCAAGTGGGATTTAGAAGCTTGCATATGATTTTTGTTGATGGAATTCCATGCCATGTGAGGGATCTGCATTCCTTTGTCAGTTCAAACACATCAACAAGTGATGTTGAGGGTAAGTCCTCTAACAATGAGGGACTGGTCGAAATAAGAGATGCCTCTAGTATGTCCTCAGAGAAAACTATACTCAGCCTAATGGAAATACATCTGATGTCCCTTTGGAAGACAATTCATCAGGAGAGAAGATGGTAGGTGTTCCTTTGAGAAGAAGCACAAGGCTTAAGAGACCCACCCCTGGTTGTGATCATGAGGTACAGGGGGAGTGTGGTGAAAGAGAAAGTCACTTGGCAAGAAAAAGGGCATGTTTGTTCTGCATGATATGCAAAAGACAAAATAACCAAAATAGGAACAAGTTAGTGGCAGCTGTTGCAATTGAACCCGTGATTTGTGATTTTGGACATTTATTTCCATCTTCTGGATCTTCAATTTTGGACTTGTGATTTGTTTATTTCATTTTGCATTTGAGCTGCCATATCAATTTCTGAACAGCTTATTTGTTTCAGCTCTATATACAGGACTGGAGACTTTTGAGAATAGGGGTAGGGGTAAGTGTTTTTTCTAGTCTTTTGTTTAGGTTTTAGATTATAATGTTGACCTTGAAATTTGTATTTTAATTTATGTATTATTACTTTTTTGTGGAATATGTATAGAGCCTAAAATATTCTGATGATTGCATAAGCCATTATCACAACCAGTCACCATGCAGTATTGATTTCTATAGCCATACTGTTTATATAGACACATCCTCTATCCTTGATATTGAGCATTCTTGTTCTGTAAACACAGCAAATCTAATATATATTGCTGAAGTCATCAGCACAAACCCTTTCCACAAAATAATCAAATATAATTTTGTGGGGATAGGCTTCTTGATCAAATTGAAATCTTTGAGTACTTCCTTATATAACCTTTGTAAAGCTAATACTTTTCTGAAGATTCTCCAACACAACTCTCATGACAACTTTATGAATGCAAACTATAGCCTCATTGATGGACTGACAAAATGTTTTTGACAAAGTATCATCTACAAATTAAATTTTCATGTATGAATCAAAAAAGATGATTTGAAAATTATATATCAGTCAATTTCAACAAATTACATTGAATTCTAATCTGTAGGATTTAAGTAAATATTCTTTAAAAATTACAACTCTGTCATTGCTTGAACATAAATAAAAGTAGAAAAGTATGAAAAATGCTGATGTTATCCTAAACTATATCATCACCCCAGATTTATATCAGCTTGACAAATCCCCATCTTGTCATCATGACTAACTTATCAAGTGTAATAATGGTCTGTGCAAATATTCATGAATACTGACTCTATGGCACTGACAGACTCATTCACCAGATCCTTGTTAACACCTATATTTTTATAGGCTGGATTGTACTAAAACCATCAAATTCTAGCAGATCTTATGATTAAAACTTTAAAAAATACCTAAAGAGGCTACTCTTCAGTGAAGGCATCATGATTTTTAAGGCATTTTAAAATAAAAATAATTCTCAGAAAATGCTTCACTTGCACATTCTCAAATGTGTCAATGTCAACATAATATAAAAATGTTTAAATTTAACATCATTAACCATGTAACATTATCAACTTTTGATCTTAAAAAAGGCTGGTCAACCAGATGAAGCTACTCAGTTACATAATTAAAGACAATTGTAGAATTTGCTTTTCAGTGAACGTTCTACAGAAAAAACTAGGAAGATTATAAAAAATCATTTAAATAAACAATATTTATCTCTTTCAATTAAATCTGCTTTATCAAATATTTGTACATGATTATCTGTATATACATAAATATCTGTACATGTAGCTATACATATCTATATTTTCTGTTTATTTACATGAGAGCATATGTTTGGATCCAATGAATATAGATATTTTTTTTTACAATGATGTTCACCATGTACAAGGTCTGAGGGGCACTTGAAATAGAGGCTTACAGAGTTAGAAGCACAGCTTATGTGGATATGTGTAGATTTGAACAGGTTAAGATTGTATTGATTGAGAAGTTGGTTGAATGTTAATGATTGAATGCTTTCAACCAAGTTTATAATCATTTTCAAGATCTGATGTTATGTAGACATATCTGTCCCATATTTGAATACTTTTAAAATTTCATGGTGACTTTACAGGCTAGTGAGCAATATACTTTAAAGTTTTCCTGTATGGCCACTATTCTAGATCTTTTTGTACTAATGCAAATTCTATATTTCCTGATAAACTACCAAAGTTGTTGCTAAATCACTGAATGTACCCCTATGAAAAAAAAAAAAAATTTTCTTTTTAATTTAATTACTAATTTAAAAAATATTTTTCAGGTCAAACTGAAAAGACTTGGCGTATTCAGTTGATTGATGATGAGAAATTTGAAAATCAAGAAAAATTCTACCTCCAAGTGAGTGATCCAGTAATGGCAATAATTGAAGAACCTTCACGGGCAGCTGTGATTCTTGTGGATGCTGAAGATGGTAAGATTTTAATTAGAATATGTGTTCATAAATCTGTTTAAGCAGAGAAAAGAAAATTAATCTTTCACTTAACCAAATATTAATTAAATCTTGATTAATTAAATTTAATTAAATCTTGATTTTCTATGAAGTTTTTGAACACAATTTTGTAATTTAAAAATTTTAAAATATAAAGAAATAGTTATGTTCCAAATTCTTTTCAAGATGTAGAAATTTATTTTAGGATATGCCTCTCTTGCTATCTCTTTTTTTCTTCTCTCTCTCTCTCACTCACTCACTCACACATATATATATTTTAATATATTTTCCATTTATACATTATTTTTATAGATATAATTTATTTAAGTAAATGTTCTGTTTTTTAATTAAACAGTATTAATTACATGAACTGGCCTGATTGTTTGAAAAATTTCATAGAAAATATATGCTTCTCTGACAGGAATCAAAACTGTAACCTTTAATAGGAGCCATTATTTGATCTGTTAACCATTCAGCCACAAAGAAGCATCTGGTTAGCAAAGTCTGAATTTCTGTTTATAAATATACACATTCGACGATTTTTCCTGATCGATCCTATCTGCTCACAAAATATATCTTAACGTAAACAATGACAACATATTATGAAATGGATTAATTCCAACAATTATTTTGTTATATTTTCCATTTATACATCCAGATGCTTCTTTGTGGTTGAATGGTTAACAGCACATCAGATCAAATGATGATTCTCATTAAGGGTTACAGGTTCGATTCCTGTCAGAGAAGCACATATTTTCTACAAAATTTCTCGAATATTCAGGCAAGTAAATGTAGTTAATATTGTTTAAGTAAAAAACAAAGTGTTTAATTAAATAAATTATATCTATAAAAATAATGTATTAAAATAATTGTCAGAATTAATCCATTTCATAATATATATATATATATATATATATATATATATATATATATATATATATAGTTGAGTTCGAGCAAATGTTTGTAGCATTGTAGCATTTTTAAATGAATTTCCAAGACAATATTTAGATATTTGTACATAGAATTATTCAACCACATATATGCCATTTTGCTCCACCCCCTCACACCATTTTTGAAGGTGCTTCATGATCCTATCAATTTTCTCAGTGATTAATTGGTCTAAGTGGTTTTTACAGGGTTCTAGATAACTGAATATTCTCCCTGTAGTAAAAACAGAACCAGTGAATAAACTTATACCAAAGTTTATTGCACTTTACTCTGACTACTTATCTACTGATGGATATTACAGGGTGATTTTTATACCTCCTAGATTTTAAAGGAAGATATTTCATGATTTATCAGTATACTCTCATTAATAGAATTTTATAGGGATTAAATAAAATGAAAATCCAAAGATGCAAGCTCAGGTGAGTATAATAGATATAGCAAAGCATCCCAGCCAAGCTGTACCAATTTCTACTCTGTCTACAAAGAGTTCTGGCATTATCCTGATAGAAAGTGACATATTTTCCAGTTGGCCAAGTTTGAATGCCATTTATCAATTGCTGCCTTTAACGGATCAAGATGGAACAATACTTGTCTGAATTCAATGTCTGATTTTGTAGGAGAACCTTGTAATACTTAATGCCCTTCTAATCCCACTAGATACACAGTATCAACCAGTATCAACTTCAGATGAAAACTGGCTTTTCATTTTTCCCAGGACCTTTTTTTCCTTTACATTTTTATAAACAATTTATTTTTCATTGGCTGTGATTGTTGTTTTTGTTGATTGAGATTCACAGATGAAAATGTGACTGATTAATTTTTCCCCACCTAAATTTTCAAATGTCTACTGGAAAGCCTCTTTTACTCAATTATATAACTTCTTATTAAGACTTCAGTCTATTGTTCCCTAATGATTTGTTCTAAGAGTAAAATAAATTCAGGTATAAAATTTATTAAGAAAATCTTTGGGTGTCTAGTGCAGTCTAGTGTTTGCACTAAGATTACATAAATCTAAATCGTTGGGACCTGATAAATGTCCTGTTTATTTAAAATTACCCTGGTGTGATGAGGTTAGTATAAGATTTGCTAAACAAATCTCTGTTAGCATTAGTAATTGCCATTTTGTTGGTAATTCACATATCATCATCTCTTCTTGACCAATGTTAAAATCTATCCATAAAAATGGCCTACCTTTCTATCAAATTAGTTATGATATCGATCAATTTAAATGTCAATGTGAAGCTAACTGCATAAATAGCACCACCCAATTATTGGAGAAGAGAATCTCTCAGTATAAGCCAGCATGCATTGATAAAGTTCAACTTCAAAATTTGCATAAATGTTCCAGTACATCTGAGTCTGCAATCTCTGAACATCTTATTATTCATCAGCAATGTGTATTGACCTGTCACAAGGTTGTGTTCTGTGTGCTGAGCCATACATAATCAAAGTTTCATCTGAAAGCTCTGGAGACCAATTTTTATCATATCTATTCAACTTTCTTTGTGTAAACAAAAATGAAGGTTGTTTTGTCTCAATGTAATTAACTTCTAATAAAACAAAGATACATATTTACACTATTTACATGTGGACTATTGTCCCTATTTTTGTTGTTGTTATCATTACATTTTGGCCATTGTACCCTCTAGCTGTCATCAGGTGCATGTTGATCTGAAAAACTTACCAGGAATTTTGAACTAAAACCTTTATTTAATCTATGAGTGTAAATTGACCTCATTCTACCGCCTATATCTAGGGATATCTCATCTAGTTCTTATTTTAGTACTGCTCACTTATTGCTCACCTGTTTCCAATAAGTCCATGTACTCACTGCCCAGCCCGGGTATTGAACTCACAATTACTATGTCACTAAATTCATGAACCAATGCTTTAATCCACTAAGTTATTGCCCCATGGGACAATAACATCATGGATTAAGCAATGCCTTCATCTGGATTAAATAGAGGGTTCAGATTGAAATTCTCTTTAGGTTGCTGTTGTGAGCAAGTAAATGGTTAAATAAATAACAAAACAAGTGTTACAGATATATCATATATTAAGCAGTAAGTACAATAGAAGAGTATTACACAACTAGTGAGTGTGTGTCTGTTGACCCAGCATTCAATCTATTCAACTGTTCCCCAAGGCCTTCTCTCCTACTAATCTTATAGTAGGTGGAAGAGTCCAACATAGACTCTTTAGAGGGAGGACACCACAACACCCCCTTTTCAGCCTTACTCCGTATGGAGTCTTTTTTTTTTATAATTACCACACAATACTTTTTTATTCAACCACAAAAAAAAACAGAAACAACCACTTTGAAAAAGCTATATACAGGAATTACGTTCACAATTTTTTTTTTAGTTTTAAGTGTTAACAAGAGTTCCTTTTTATTAAGGTCTCTATTCATTATTCCTAAATAATGAAAAATTGGATAAGTTTAATGGTAAATTATAATGTTAATAATTTCCAATAATCCAATGCGTATTGTGCTTTTCTTGTACTTCAAAGTTCATAAGTGAGGAGGTGAGTTTTTTTTACTCATTCTTTTCCTTTTTCTGTAGACATGGTATGAAATGAATGATGTTTAATATTTTTTTCTTTTTGGGTTAATTTCTAAAGGTTCTATAAATTTCCTTTTTCTTTTGGGCCTTCTGAGCTCTGGCACTGATTGCGGTATTGGAATCTAAAAAGCATCAAAGACGATGTCCATAGTGTCATCTTCTATGGGATCCCTGTCGACTACGCTTTCATACCGTTTTCTAATTTGGTTTACATGACGTTTTTGTATAAACTTCAGTCCCTGGACCATGTAAATCATGTAAACAATTTGTTTGTCTATTATTTCTATCTCCCAGTGAGCTTTATTATCCCCAAATATACACACAAAAAAAAAAGAAAAAAGATCTTAAAGTACTTTTTAAGCACTTTATTTCCCGCTTTCGTTTCACTTGAAAGGAATTTGTCAAATTCCGATTTTATTTTCCTGGCAAACATGACCTCCACTGGCGTCTTGGCAGATGGAGTACTGCTATTAGGGGTTACATGATAGACCTGCAAAGACTGTTGTATAACCGTATCGGTGGGAGTACCTCACACCTTCCTCAGTGATCTCTTGAAAGTGTTCACAAAACGCTCTGCCTTTCCATTACTTCTTGGGTGATATGGCGTCGTGGTAATATGTTCGATCAGGAATGATTGACAAAAATCCTTAAATTCACAGAATGTGAACTGTGTGGCATTGTTTGTTACGATACAGTCAACAACTCCGAAACGGGAAAATAGCTCGTGCAAAAACTTTACTGTTACCTCCACGGTCGGCTTCTTACATTTCAATATTTCTGGCCATTTCTCGAATAACTGTCAACTTCTACAAGGTAGTAAAAAACATCAAGCGGGTCAGCAAAATCAATGTCTATCCGCGACCACGGACGGTCGGTTTTAGGCTAGGGATTGAATTTTATCGGGGGTGCTTTCAATATCCTTGTCCATGTTGGTCCAGTCGACGTAACTCTTCATCAGACTTTTCATTCTTGAAGTTCCCGGATGGCCAACATGGAATTCCTTTAAATGTTCTCTTCTGTAGTGTAGATGGGATTTACTACTCTGTCTCCGTACATTTAGTACGTCGTTACAGAGTGAGTAAACTTCTGAGATATTCTGGTCTTTACTATTTAGTTTGTTCTTTACATCCTTTATGAACTCATCATCGGACGCTTTGTCTAGGGATCATTTCTTAAGTATACATGACGTTCCGGTCATTTAATTGTTTCATTTAATTTTTATTTTGCTAAAATCTTTTTGGAAGTTTTCAGTTTTTCTTTGCTCTTTTATTTTGTTTGCATATATTTGTGCATTTCGTTCTTTTCCATTTTGTTTATTTTCTTTTGTGTATTTTTACCCTCCCCACAGTTTTAGTTTTCATTATCCTTTCCGTTTTTATTTGTTTTTGAATTGCTTATTGTCTTTGGTTGTCCATGTTTTTCTTCCGTTTTATTTTGTTTGTGCTTATTGGCGGCAAAAGTGAAAGAAAAAAGAAAACAAAAAGAGAACAATTTATTGGCCGAAGACATAAATATAAACACTTCGGTGTTAGCCGAAAAAAGTTAATGGACTGATAATAAGCTGGTTACAAAAGATCCAGCCTATTATGTTAATCAAATGGACAAATTTCAGAATTCATTTAAGGGAAACGAATTCCTAACAATACAAGAAGCCCTACAAGCAGTCAACACGCGAACAATATCCCTGCTGACTTCCGATATTAAAACTCGGTAACTAATTGGGGTCAGCAGGGAAGTAATGGAAGATGATTTAAAAGCATCACAAATTAACCCGAAGGTGCTTGCGAGGAGGACGAATGCTTTGCTTTGTGGGACATCCTCCTACAAACAGAAGACCAAGCAAAGGAACTGGCAGGCATTGTTCTGAACACTAAAAATTTGCGGTTCCAGACCAAATATATGGGTACCCGGATGACTAAAGTCACTATCCATGGAGTGCCAGTGGATATCTGCCCAGACAGAATGGGGGAATTTTTTTCTAAATTTGGACAAGTCCATGAATTAAAAAATTTTTTTAATGAGATCCCGAACATTCTTGTTTGCCGTGAAAAGAAAATGCTGGTGGTTGTAGAGGGCCGGAGACCGTGTTGCTGGGCGTGTGGAGCCTCGGGGCACATGGCTAAGGAGTGCCCCGGAAAACGTCCACAATCTTCACCTCAGCCAGCAACGACAGCAGTGACGACACTAGTAACAACAGCAGCAGTAGACGTAACCTCAGGAGACGAGGGAACATCGGCAAAGACCAAGGAAGCGGGGACTGGAAGGAGGTGATGAGGAACCGGAAAACGGAGAACGTGCCGTCCCCTTCGAAGCAGAAGCAGCAACCAGTACAGCAGCAACTCTCACCACAGATAAAAAGCAAGCAGCGTCAGAGGAATGTGCAGCCTCAAAAGGAGGTGCAGCCTCAAAAGGAGGTGCAGCCTCAAAAGGAGGTGCACCCCTCAAAGAGGAAGAAGCAGAAAAAACAGCAGCCACAGCCACAGCAACAACACCAAAGAGGAGCATCGCGAGGACATGCCTATTGAGGTGGACAAAAGGCTTCTAACTTGGGCAGCATCTCTGAAAAGGTCCAGAGAAGAAGAAGAGGAGGAACCAGCGCAAAGGTACTCTGGTCGGAGTAGGGCGGGGAGAGTCATGGACAAAACCAGGTCACTCTCCGTCCCTGCTTCGCCAAGAGAAGATGAAAAATATGTAGTTAAACCAAGGAGTCTCTCAGCTTCTCCTGCCCGTGTTCCCTCCCACTGAGTTCTTCCCTGAGTTCTGTTTCCACACCCCCTCATACATCTACTTCTTCCCCTCCCCAAGGAAGAAGAAGAAAAAGAAATGAAATCTGTAAAGTAGACAGCGACGAAGTTAAAAAGGGCCCGTCCAAACAAAAACAGGCCCTTTTAGAGCTCCTGTTAAAAATGGACACTGTTGATGACAAGTCAGTCGAGGATCCCCGCAATTTCCCACACGCCCCAGGAGTCATTACCCTTGTGAGGGATACCGGTGGATGCCTCAAGGTATGGAGCCACCTTTCTGAGGCGAAGGAAGCATACCCTAAAATAAGGGTGTTTGAATTGGACAATGCCAGTTTGAAAAAACTAAGACAATTTTGTTTTGGGAGGGTCCCTGTGTTGCTCCATCCCTCCTTATATGGGGCAGTCAAAAACTATCCCACGGACGTCGGCGGCATTGTCCTGAATGGTCGGATGACGACGGAGTTGGGAACAGGGAGCCTGGGACAATCCGTCGGGCTCCTATCCGCCGCAGATTTCCGGCCTGTATGTGAGTAGGTCTCTTTTTTCTAATTTTCGATTTATCAGGCCTAATCGATTTCTATCAAGATAGCCAGTTTGAATGCGAATGGCTTGAGGGATCGAGGTAAGGCTGCTCGCCTGCTCTGTGATCTCTTGCCGTTCGGCGTGGATGTCACCGCGATTCAAGAGACCCACTTTGTTTGCAACGTCGATTCGTGTGCTGTCTAACAACTTTGTCGTCTATTCAGCATATGGGAACCGACAGGCCAGAGGAATCTTTTTGTTGGTGAAGCGTACTTTTGATGCGAAGGTGGACCTTGTGCATACCGATGCCGAGGGCCGGTTGATCGTGGCCGATATTGGCGTGAAAAGTCCTTCGTTTCGGGTCGTTGCGGTTTATGGGCCCAACGACCAGGAGGAGCGGGTTCCGTTTTTTCGGCAGTTGGGGCCGTTCCTGGTGGATTCAACGCGCCTAGTCTTAATGGGGGACTGGAATGCCATTCTGGACCCCAAGTTAGATCGGGGGCGGGGTGCTAGAGGAAGAAGGGGCGATCGTAGCTTGGTTGATCTGATCAACGAATTTGGTCTCATTGATAGATACCGGGTCGATCACCCCGGGTGGGAAAATGTGGACGTGGACTCTTAGTTGGCCTTCTGAACGGGTGGTTAGCTACCTGGACAGAATGTTAGTTAGAGGAGCCGACGTAGACTTGTTAGATTGTCCCACGTTCCACAAACTCATTTGTGCCCGGATGGTGTTAGATTGTAGGCCTAAAATGGCTGGCTACTGGAAGTTCAATCTGTCTTTACTGGACAGGCGGGACTTCTGGGAGCAGCTAACTAGCTTGGTGCAGCGGAAGCTAGTGGGGGCGGTTATCAGGAATAAATGGTGGGATAGACAAGTGTAGGATTAGGTCCTTCACCACGGATTTCAGCAAACGGCTCGCCCTAGATAGAGCTGAGAAGGTGAAGACGTTTAAGGCTAGTCTTTCCCGGGCGGTGGCTGGGGGGATCCCCTAGAGATAGCCTTAGCCAGGGACGCCGTGGAGCGTTCGAATAGCGAGCGCTAGATGGGCGAGGTAATCAGACATAGGTTAAGCAAGATGTCTTCCGAAGCGGTGAACATGGGCGCAGACTTGCGCAAAGAAGAGGTCCGCCGAGAGACTGATCAAATCCCCGGAGGGGCATACTCTTCGGGCCACTGACGACATGTGTGAGGCGTTTCGACGGCATTTCGAGAGCCGGTTTACCAAGGATCTTGGTCTTCGTGAGGACGAGTTTCGCAGCCATTTGGCTGACTTTCCTTGGCTTTCGCCGACTGAAGCGGCTAGTTGCGAGGAAGAGATCACGGAGGGCGAAGTCTACGCGGCATTGAAGAAGGTCAGCAGTGGCAAGTCGCCCGGTCTGAATGGTCTGCCCTATAAATTGTACTTGAGGCTGTCGCACATCTTTGTCCCGATTTTGAATTTTCGTGTTCAACAACTGGTTCCGGCAGGGATCCCTCCCCGACCGGTCCTCCAGGGTTGTGAACATGCTGTTGAAAAAGGGTAAGGATGTTGGGGGAAAACTAGATGATTGCAGGCTCATAACTCTGCTAAACACAGAGTTAAAGATTTTGGCCAAGATCCTGCAGGAGCGTTTACAGTCAGTTGCCGAGTCTCTGTTGGGTCCGGAGCAGACTTGTTCTGTGAAGGGCCGAACAATTCAGTGCAACCTGCATCTGATCCGCGCGATCATAGAGGGTGTAAAAGACGACGATAAGGCCGCGCTGATCAATTTAGATCAGTCCAAGGCATTTGATAGGGTTGACCATCGCTAACTTGCGACTGTCCTGCAGGCCGCCGGATTCGCACCCGACTTCTGCCGCTGGATTAGCCTCCTGTATCGCTCCCCCAGTGCTGTAGTACAGGTGAACAGGAAGCTGTCGGGCACTTTTGCGCTGTCTAGGTCGGTTCGTCAGGGTTGTCCACTGTCGCTCCTACTTTATGCTTTGGCGTTGGAGCCTCTCCTTCGCCGGCTGCAGTCCGGCCCTACGTGGAATCGCCGTTCCTGGAGGGGCTCGAGCCAGGGTTTCCGCATACGCCGATGACGTATCTGCTTTCGTGTCGTCGCGCTGCGACATTGAGGTGGTACTGAAAGCGCTTGATCGGTACGAAAATGTGACAGGGGCCAAGATTAACCGCGACAAGTCATCCGGGTTGCGGTTAGGTGCCTGGAAGGGGGTCGATCTTCCGGGGCCCTTAGGTTGGACGGACGGCCCTGTCCGCATTCTTGGAGTGTGGTTTGGACCCGACCTCCAGCTGGAGAAAAATTGGTCTGAAGTACAAGCAAAGGTCGACGCGGCCGGTCAGATTTGGCGTCGACAGAGGTTGTCTGTGAAGGACGTGGCGGAGGCGTGTGCCACTTACGTTTTTCAGATTGTCCTTTATCGATTGTCCGTACTTACTCTCTGTAAAGACCATAGGAAGCCACACGAGCGCTCGCTATCCTCCATTTTGTGGAGGGGACGCAAGCATCGGGTCGACAGAGGAGTCTGTGCACAACGTTCGTATCATGGGGAGCTGGGAATGCCACACTTGGCGAGCCACAAACTCGCCTCGAGGTTGGCTTTCCTACGCCTCGCATTGACAGTAGATTCAATTATGGCGGGGATTGTTAGGGATGCATCCCCTTTCCTTACTATCAGTCCCCCCATCTCGCGGGTTGAGCGCCATCTTAAACCCCGGGTTCAATCGGATTTCTTTCGCGAGTGTCGGTCTGCCTTGTTGGCTCTTCCTTGGTCCAGTGACCTTTCACGGCCTAGGAAGGTCTTCTATCGTTATTTAGTGGAGTAGGGGCACGAAGAAATAACAAAACAAGTGTTACAGATATATCATATATTAAACAGTAAGTACAACAGAAGAGTATTACACGACTAGTGAGTGTGTGTCGGTTGACCCAGCACTCAATCTATTCGACTGTTCCCCAAGGCGTTCTCTCCTACTAATCTTATAGTAGGTGGAAGAGTCCAACATAGACTCTTTAGAGGGAGGACACCACAGCAGTTACTCAGATCAATATACACCTAATGAAGGCCGTAGGGCACAACAGCCAAAATATTATGATAACAACGACAAGGATGAGAACAATAATCTATATGTAAATTGTGTAAATAATGATAACTCCTCATCCCAGAAATTCAGATAGAAAAGATACATATGCTAGTATATTATTAATATATGTGTATTTCTTATTCTCATTGTGAAAATTTGCTTCTCCACTTTTTTAGTCATGGTGTTCAGCTGTTTTATTTTCTTGATTAAGCTCTGAATAGAAGAATAAAAACTGGTTAACTTTTCTATTATTTTTTCACCTTTTTATTAATATAATTTCTTGTTTTGATTTGCATTTATGTTGATTGTACCTTTTTGTCCCTGTCCATTTTCCTCTTATTTCAGTAAATATGTCTGTTTTTGTAGCATTAATTAAGTTCTGTTCATCTAACAAGGTCTTTATATTTTCAAATTCCTTACAATGCTCATATGAGATATTTGAAGTTTCTCTGTGATGCCTCCTGTAGTGTTGCCTGATTATTTTTAATCAGTGCTTCAATTTTATCCTCATTAATAACTGTACTCCTTGCAGAATGTTCTCTAGCTTTCAGATCAAAATTCCTACTTATGAACGGTAATCTCAGCTATAGCACCATCTCTATAAACAGCACATATCTTTTTGCTGTTTGAAATAAAAGAACATCAAATGATGAAAATGCATCTCATTTTCTTCTATTCTTTTTCTTCTTCGTCTTCTATATACACGTCCTTTCAGAACATGGACAGTCATGGCTCTCCACAAATTCCTATCCTTTGTAACTCTTAGTAAGTTTTATCTTTTCACTCTCTCTCTCTACTCATTGTTCTGTCAACCATTTAAAATAGCTTGTTAAGTAGGTTTTTCTATGTGTCATGTCCTTTCAGGAAATAGGCGATCATGGCACTCCACAACTTCCTATCTTTTGTAGCTCTTAATAAGGCTTGCCGTCATTATCTCTCTTAGTCTCTGTTCTGCTATCCATTTACGTAAGTTTGTGAGGTATGTTACTGCTTTCCTCTCTCTCTCCTATCTTCAATATGTCCTCTGCGTGTCATATTCATCAAGTCCTCTTTCCTTATGTGTCCTAGAAATTTCAAATTTCTCATTCTGATTCTAATAATATGCATCCTTTTGGTTTTCATTTTCCTTAAAACTTCATAGTTACTCACACATTCAGTTCATGGTATTCCCTGTATCCTTCTGTAAAAACACATTTCTATTGTCTCATGCCTCTTCTTTGTCTTTGAGGATATTGTCCTTCATTCACTGATATTACATAATGTTTTAGGACTTTTTTCATTGTTTCTAATGAAATTTTCAGTATTCCAATGAACCTTTAAATTTCAGTGCCATATTTGTTATCCTCTATTGCAACACTTCCCAGATATTTAAATTTTCATTCTTCCTTGATTTTGAGATTCCCAATTCATAGTTTGTATTTTGACCTCTTCTTGTTATTGACAACCATACATTCTGTCTTGGAATTTATGTTTAGTCTTTTCTTCTTGCTTTCCTTCACTACCTTCTGTAGGAATTCCTGCAATTTCCTTTCTTTGTCTGCTATCAACACTGTGTCATTTGCATATCTTATGTTGTTAAAATTGTGGCTGCTAATAATGAATCCTGGTAGACTTCTAATTCTCTTAGAATCACCTGACTATAAAGGTTGGATAAGTCCAATGAGAAGATACATCCTTGTCATGTCCTAATTCTATTTTTGTGAAAAAGTCATGCTGTAATGTTACCTTTCAAAATATGTATTTTTGTCATAAATTTCAGTTACACAGGAAGAAATTACATGGTCAAACACTCCCTATTGATAAATGCTACAAAATTATGTTCCAATCCAGTACATATATATCTATACACATACACACATGTGTGTGTGTGTGTGTGTCTCTTTTTCCTTTCTTTTTTTTTCAGAGTTCCAATAATTTACTAAATATTTAAAATGATCATTTCTTTTAATTTTCTTTCTTTATTTCCTTCTCATTTTCTTTCTTTTATCCTTTACTGATTTTATTTTACTTTCTATTTTCTTTCTCTCATACGTCTTCTTTCATTCATTTCTTCTGTATTAATATTTCCTATATTGCTCTTTCATTTCAAATTTCTTTCAGAGTTACATCATTCATTTTTTCTATACTTTTCCTTCAATTTTCTTTCAAGTAAAGTGTTTCCTATGGAGAGAAAGGATGAAAGTATATTTTCCTCTTTTTTATTATTTTACTACATTTAAACATAAAAAAAAAACATGAGCAAGAAAACTATAGTAAGAAAGAAAAGTTAGAAAACTATAAACTCTCGTAAAATTGATTTAGTGAATCACTGGGAAAAGATAAAATCTTATATTTATTTTTAGTGACTCTCTAGATGCAAAGACTTTTTTTAATCAAAAGTTAAAAGCCAAGAATTCATTTTTTATGTTCTTATCTTATTAATGTACAAAATGACTGGCATTTATATCTGACTAGTGGTAATTTTAGAAGATAAGAGCAAAATTACTTTCCTTTGCTTAAAATATCTTATAGGATCACTACTTAACTTATTTAGGGCTAATTTTAGTTATAAAGACCTAGTTAATTTTCAGACTTTCAAGCATGAACGAAAATTGACTAGACAAGAGCAGTTAAAAGACTGATACATATACACCTATCAGACTGAAAGGTAGTCATCAGGTTAATACAAACAAGATTATTTTTTCATTACTTCTAATACCAGAATTTGCTACATGTAAACATAAAAGTGAATAAAAGTTTTGATAAATCTGTTTAATAAACTTGTGATGTCACTGGTTATATAAACAACTATTTTAATAATAAGTGGAGCAACTACATTGAATTAATAACTGTATCTACTGCAAGGATAGTTGGTAAACTGTATTGTACCAAAAGACATTTCTCTTTAGAGTCCATCTCACACATCTACAAATCTACCATTCATCATTACATTGAATACTGTTGCCATATCTGGTCTGGTGCCCCTGCTATTCATCTCGAGGTTCTTGACAAAATCATAATGAAATTGGTCCTGAATTGGCTTCACAACTTCAGACACTTTCTCACAGATATGATGCGGCTTCCCTATGTGTTCATGGCTATTGCTCTGATGAGTCTTTGTTTTCCCTGGTGCCCTGACTACATTAATTTATGTGTGTTACTAAGATTGGCATCTAGGTTCCACCTATTTGCTGTTGAAATAGTTAAATGTAACTGACACTTCTACTCTGACAGTTCTTTCCTTGTAATTCCCAACATTGGAACTCCCTTTCTCTCACTTGCTTCTCTGATAACTACAATCTTCAAACATTTAAATGCAGCATCAATTGCCATCTTCTGTTGCCTTGATCCCTGTCTATTTTTCCTTTCCTCAATTCCCCCTACACCTATACTTTCTCCTTCAATTTCACTCTCCATGACCCCCTGCATACTAGTGGCACTCCTGTCTTGCTTGGGGGGAAATGCTTAAAAATAAAAAGAAAAAAGTCTAATTTTTATATACACTTTTGTGTTACCCCAACTCAAAGAATGTAAAGTGTACAAAAGCACTCTACTCTCCAACTATTGTTGGTACTGTACTCAGAAAATAATTTGAAATCAGAAACCATGAAAAAAAAAAGGAAAAAAAGAATAGTAAGAGGAAACATGAAAATGGTAAAGGAACTGTGGGAATTTTAAATAAATAAAATTTTGTAGAAGAAAGAAGAGTAGACAATAATAATAATAATAATCATATTTCATATGAAAAGAAATGAAAGAGGAAATGTAATAAATGGAAAATAGCAATAAGAAGCATTTGTATTCAAAGACACTGTTACTTAGTAGTAATCATAGAAAATTCTGTTTCTCAGGGCAGAAAAGCATCCATATTTCCATTCATGGTTAGATGTGTAAATATCTACAAGTGACTTCATTATAAGATTTTGTTCAAGATGAATATTTATGACAAAAAAGAACAAACTTGGATGCACAGTTAAGGATAATGGAATAAATATTTGTAAGAGATTACCAAGTTTGAAACAAGCGTATGTTTATAAAACAACTATTTAGGAATGATTTTGTAATAACTACCTCATTATCCAGTGAACTATGTTGTGGATTCTAAGGATAACAATGTACATGCATTTAAGTAGGGACTATAAAACAGTAATTACAATTCTACAATATAAAACATAATGTGACTTTATATATTTATTGGTCATGCAATCTGATATCCCCATTAATGAAATGAAATATTCTAATGTTAACGGAAGACATTGGATATCTCATGAAAGAATTTATTTTGCTTGCATTATTTACATTATTTGAACTCCTCATCTCCATTGTCATATTCACAATGTTTCAGCCATTGTATACACCGGCCTTCTTCAGGTAATTGAAATTTTGAACTGAACAAACTGAGATAGAGGATAACAGCACTCAGAAAACAGCTTCAATCTGCCTACCCTATGTGAAGGGATTATCAGAGAAGATACAAAGGATTTGTGACTCATATAACATCAGGAGAACCTTCAAATGTGGTTCAACACTTTGCAAATACCTCTTTCAAGTAAGACTCCCCATAGAGAACATGACTATATGTATGTCATCCTGTGTAGCTGTGGTAAGAAATACAAAAAAAACTGGCTGCCAACTTAAGGTAAGACTGCAAAAACATCGTAAAGCAGTAATATGAGAGGAAATAGAAAAATCAGGCATAGCTGACCACATATGGAGGGCAAATGGAGATCACTGCCCACTGTGGGATGAGGCTGAAATAATAGACAGAGAGCATCACTGGAAAATATGAAAACTTAAGGAATCAGCACATATGCTAGGCCACAAAAATTGTCTGAGATGACCAAGCATAGAAATGAAAACAATAAAGGAACCAGTAATAAGGAGTGCTAGAAAAAAGCAATGAATAAAAACAAAAAATTGCAATATAAACTCTGGTAAAAAATGCAGTATGAGCACTGGTAAAAATTGTAATTAGGTTCATAAGTTCCAAAAATTCATTCACAGATGTCCTCAAGGACACATGGATGTTGGTTAGATCCAGTGACTAGACCCAAAGAGTTGTGAGCTCAATACCAGGTCACAGCAATAGTGAACCAAAACTTGGAGAGTTGAGTTAAAGTGAAATGTCATTCAGAGAGTTGAGTTAAAGACATCCAGTAGAAGCATAGCATGTGGAAGTAGAATAATCTACCCCACCGGACAAAATAAAGTCTTTGGTTCAAAATTCTACCTGAAGAAGGCCAGAGCATACAATGGCCGAAACATTGTGAATATTGCAATGCAGATGATGATAACAGTCCGAATAATGTAAATAATGCAAGTAATCATAATACTTCATCTCAGAGATATAGACAGACATTGATTTTCTTTTGTGTTATCTTTCTTTGGATATTTTTTATTTCAATGAGTTAAAAATAATTATTTCATACAGTGCTGTTATATATATATATATATATATATATATATATATATATATATATATATATATATAAAGTGTTAACTGTATAGACAAAATCTTAGATTATACATTCATAAAATGTAACCAATGCAATTGCAAAATTACTTAAATGTTGCAGCAATATTTTATAATACAGAGAAACTAGTTTAATAAAAAGGGCAATTTCTTGAATCAAATTTGACTACGATTCACAACTCCTTATTTCACTTGTGTATTAATGTCCTTGTGAAAGATCAAAACAGCTGCTGTATGTCAAAGAAGCAGTCAGCATTTCTGAATATGTAGTATGCAGGGATTTTGTGAGTTGCAAAATATTGCTCTTCATATTTCTATCAATTCCTTGTAGCTATTATTTAATCAAGGCTTTCCGCTTCTTATTAGTTCTTCAACTCTTCAAGAGTTTTCTCTTCTTGTTAATGTATAAACTCTTAATATATCATTCAATCTGTTTCCATAACTTGTAAAGCTTCTTGAAAAGAAGAATATTCAGATTTGCTGAAAAGAAAAAGAAAAGAAGTCTAGGGATAGTAAAAGTAGAGTAAAATAAAGAAACAGAATAGAATTGTAATCATTTATAAATTATAGATGCACTGGTCTTAATAGAAAAGCACATAATTTTAAGAACTAGTTGAAATAAAATTTCCTAAAAGCAAGAAATAATATTTTTATGATAATAATAATCAAGAGTAATATTTAAGTGTTATATAGATATTCGTTCATTATACACTAAATAAAAATGAATATATATCTGCAGTTCTTGGGAATTTACAGATTTTATGAATTCAAGAATGATCTTTAAATATGTGATGTGAAACTGGTATTTTGTATTTCTTAGACATTTCAATAAAACCTCCAGTATTTTATCTCATTCCATGCAGGTGTCTTATTCTTTTTGTCATCATGTCAGAGTTTATATTTCATAACATGCATTAATAAATCCTATAAATTTGTCCTCATTCCTTCTAAACTTTTTCTCTGTTATACTTTTTATTTATTTCTACAATGCATATATTTATTTTAAACATTAATTCTACATTAGTATTACTGATTTTATCAGTATAAAAATAGTACAGCTTATAAAAATTAAGTTATTAAAATTTTCCCATTAGCATATGTGAAAAGGTTAAAAATTTCCCAGTTTGACCAAGATGACCCTTCAACAAAAATCTGATGTTTGATTATTTGGGAAGATTTTGGGAAGTAGTTTAAGTTAAGAACTTTTCAGAATCCACCATATTCATAGAACTCTAGAAAGCTGGAATAAGTTACTTCTAAATTAGTGTAGTGAAAAATAAATAAACAAGTACATTTTATTGAAAAAATGCTTTTGACTTTTCCTAAATTTTTTTTTTTCAAATGGAAAAAAGAAATATTTGATATGATTATTTTTCTAAGTTTAATTTTTTTTATTTATCCATATATTCAGAATCTACAATTTTCATCCCGGAGGAAGAGTACAGGACTCCTGAAACTGTCGGAGAAGTTATGATTCCAATTTATCGAACAGGTGATATATCACAAGAGTTGATGGTTATTTGTTACACTATCCCAGGTAAGCAATTATTCTAATTTCTTAATCATCATTGCTAATAGAAAAACTATTTAATGGTAATAATAAAGATAAAAATGTAAAAAAAGTAAATACACTTGTCTTAGAAAAGTGTACAAAAATAAGCATCACAAAGTGGGAAGGGTGGTCTTCTGGAAGTTGTGCAAATGAATGCAATTTGATCATATTGACCAATGATAGTTGCTCAAACCAAAATCTATCTTAGAAAATGAAAAGCACAAAATCCTCTGCAAATTTGAAATTCAAATAGCTTATCTAATCAAGTCTAGAAGACTAGATCTAATTATACTGAGTGAAGAGAAAAAGCATGTCATCGAGTAAATTTTACTCTCCCATCAGAGTAAAATTAAAAGAAAAAGAAAGTAAAAAAAAAAAAAACAGATAAGTATCTGGAGCTTACCAGAGAATTGAATAAATTATGGAACATGCCATTGACAGTTGTGCCAATCATTGTTGAGGCATTGGGAATGATCCTCTGCTGAACTAAAGAAGAATTCCAATCAGTGTATCACTGGACAAGGAAACACATAACTATTCACAAAGATTTACATGCCAACGTTGACATTGACAGATTATATGTAAAAAATTTAGATAATGGCAAAGGCACCAAAAACTCTGTTCAAATGGCCCCAAAATAAATACAACACAGCAACAAAAATTTATAAAAGTTGCTTGAAACAGTGCAATAAGAAATTTAAAAAATATTTTAAAAAAAGTGAAAACTGCAACAAAGAAAAGAAACTTGGAAAAGAAATCACTGTACAGTTAATTTAAAAAGCAGAAAATTATTGCAGAAGCAAAATCATAGACATGGCTATGTGGAGGATACCTAAAGAGAGATATGAAATCTCTTATTGTAGCCCAGAACAAGTACATCAGCAAAAGCTATATCAAAGTAAAGATTGACAAAACCTAAAAATAAATAGCAGATTCCTCCTTTGTTGAGAAAGAGATGAAATGGTAAACCAAATAATCAGTGAATGTAGTATGTTGGTTCAAAAAGAATACAAAAGAAGACACAACAGTATTGCAAGAGTTATACACTGGGAACTATGCAAATGATTTTGTTTCAATACACATGCAAATGGTATCAGCACAAACTTGAGATTGTCTTGGAAAACAAAAATCACAAAATACTTTGGTATTTCAATATCCAAACCAACCATTCAGTGATAGCAAGATGAGAATCATGAGTAAGTAACCTGCCAGATCATGGATGTAGCTGTGCTATCAGAATACAAATTGAATGTAAGAAAAGTGAGAAATTGAAGAAATATCAGGAATATATGGAATATGAAAATTAAAAATCATGCCCATAATGTAGATGCAATTAGAATTGTACCCAAAACACTGGAATCAGGGTTTATTGCATTTAAAGTTTGAGGGAGGGTTGATATTACAAAGCATGGCATTGCTGGAATGTGTAAGAAAACTAAAGAAGGTGCTGAAAATCAGTGGAAACTTCCTGTCACTCACTCTTCAGAGGTGATCACCATACATCTGATGGGAGCATGCAATTGCATGAAGTAATAGAAAATTAAAATTCTATGAAACTTTAAATTTCAAATAGATCACTCAGCCCAGACTAGGAGAGCAATGTAATTATTATAAACAAAGAGAAATTGTCAAAGATTCCAGTAGACCACAGACTGAAAGTGAGAATGAAAAATGGAAAAGAAAATTGCTGAAGTTTGCCAGAGAACTGAAAAAAATGTTGGAACATGAAAGTGATAATTGTGCCTTGAATTATTGAAGTGCTTGGAATTGTTCCAAAGTGCCTTACATAGAAACTGGAAGAATTTGAAATCTGAGAAAGAACGAGAATCATACTAATGACATCATAATTAAAATCTGCAAGATTACAAAGAAAAGTACTGTACTATTGAATAGATTTGCTTTATCACTAGTGAGTGTTGCCAAATATTACTGGTATGAAAACTCAGTGAGTTAATAATCATAAATGTTGATTATTAAAGCATAAATGAAGACAGTTTTTATTGGAGTGCTTAACTGAAATTAAGCAACAATATTAAGCAGATTATATGTAAATAATATATAAAAGAAAACAAGGAAATATCTTGATTTTTAAAAGTAATTTCTTAAGGAATTTGCTCATATGAAGTTATATTCAAATCTTTTATAAGAATATGAAGCAAGATTGTCAAATGAAGATTGAAATGAATAATAATTATAATTAGATATCTATTCTCTTTATTGAAGCTGTTAGATATAATAAAAACAAGGATCAGTCATTCAATAAGTATAAGAACCAAACTTACTATCAACAAAGGAAACCATGGCTTGATTTATAAAAATGAATGCTTCAAAGAAAAGAAATAAGATTATAACCAAGGTTCTAGCATGTGCCTTCAACATTACTTTACTCCTGAAAAAATATTCTAAACGTTTAAATGCTGTGTAATAAAAAGCAGGCATAGTGCTTTCATTATTAAGAGGGTGGGATAGTCATCAAAATTACTTTTTAGTCATTCATTTTGAACTGAGAAGGATATTAATATGATTACATTTTACCAATGAATTAATGTTTAATTCTTTCAGCTCAGAAATCTCACCCAAAAATTTCAGATTTAATCTCTTATAAACTTTTGTTTTATTCTCTTGTAACTTTTGTTTTATTCATTCATTACTTCAAATCATAAATATATAAAATACTTTCTAAATTTCTAATTTTATTTTTGACATTTTGTAAAGCTTTGAAAATATCAAAGTTTAAATTAAAACAGAATCCAATCTTAAAATATAAAAATAAAAACATTAAGAAAATACCTATTTTTTTACTTTTCAATAATATGTATTTTTTAATAAACATAAAAAATCAATTTCCATGTCCACAAGAAAAAAAGGAGAAATAATTAACTTTTTAATTTTATTTTTTACATTCAGTCATCCATCCTTTCTTTTTCTTTTTCTTGTGTAAAGAATACATTTCATCCCAATAGATAATTTAATGCCACTCTCTCATTAAGTGTGAACAATGGAATCTTCCAATAGAACTCTCATAATTCATTTTAGCATTAGCTTTTGTCTCCCAGTAGCCATGGCTGAATCATGGTTCTGTTTAAGGTGATGAAACTTGAGCAATTATCAGATTAATATTTGCAGCCATTTCATCAGTGAGAAATAAAGAATGGCGTGAAGTGTGACAAGATAATAACTGGTTCAGAAAAAGAGAAAGAGGCTAATAAAAGAGAAGAGAAAGTTAGTAGATGGCAGGTAGAATTTTGGGAAATTTAGTCAAAGAGTTTGTTGATAAATTAAAGTGTCTGAAGGCAAACTGAACACAAATTTTGAATTAATATACGAATCATCTGAGTAATGGCTGTCAAAAATCTGTTTATAAATGATAGTTTTATTTAAATCTTTTTCCTGTCACTTAGCTTCATTTTTTTTTTTTGCTTTTCTTTTATCATTTATAATCTTTCTTTTTTGCTGCTTTCTTTCTTTTATTTTATCAGTTTTGCACTTTAAAATTTGTTTTCATTTCTTTGCTTTTACTTCTTACTTTATTTTTGTTTTTTCTTCTATTTTGTTGTCTCTTTTCCTTTTCTCATTCTTATTTTTAATTCACATTTTTCTCTTTTTTCTTTTCTTTCTTCTGTATATTTATTATTATTTTATTTCTATTTTCCTTGCTTTTCTTTTGTTTTTCTTTTTTAATCTTATTTTGCTAATAATTTTATCATTTTCCACATTTCATTTTTGCTTCCTTCTTTCCCAATTATTTGCCATTTCTCCATTTTATACTTATATACCTTATTCTCATTTATAAGATTTTCTTCATAACATTTCCTTCAATTCTTATTTGAAATTAGTCTCTATTTTGTCTTGCTGCACTTTTTCTGTTCTTCAAAATACACACACACACAAACACACACATACACACACACACACACACACACACACACATATATATATATATATATATATATATATATATATATATATATATCACTTCTTTTATAACAACATTTTTATGCTTCTACAATAGATGTATTTACTTTATACTTATTTGATATATCTTTAATGAGTATTTTGATCATTTTTTTTTCTGAATTTACATATCAAACATTTTCTACTTATTTGCATAAAGCCTGTTTTTTCTATCTCTCAAGCAACTTAACTACTCCTTTGACATTTTCATATAAGTCAACAAAAAAATGTTGAAAAAAAAAGGAAATACAATCTACATATTACTCATCATAATATTTTTAACTCAACTAATAAATAAGATCATTATTATGGCCATCATTGCAGCTGGTGATATAAGAAAAAAATAAATCAAATGTTTCAGAATAAAGGTGTTTCAAAACTATCATGTGCCAAAGTATATCCTATTTGTATTGATGAAGTTGGAAATTTGACTAAAGACAACAACAAAAAATGATAAAGGGGTAATAAGTAATGACTAGCATAATTTATAATAAATAAGAAGGACAATAATAATAAAAACAAGAGAGTTTAATTATAAGTATGATAATGTGGAAGTTTTGAAATGATAGTGATGATGTTAAAGGAAAGTAATAATCATTATAATTTTGTTGCAATAATAAAGGATAATGAAGGAAGGAAGGGAATTATGATACATGTAATTATATTCTAAATATAAGCCAACCAAAAAGAATTCAATAAAAAATGCCAATATTAAAATTAATAAAAGATAATATTAATTGTACAATAAAGTTCTGCTTTCCTATTTTAGTTTTTTATTTTCATTTTTTTTAATTATTTCTACATTCTTCTTCTTTTAAGTGCCTTCAGGATCATGGCTCTCCACAAACTCTTTTCTTTTGAGTAACTTTTGAGTAGGGTTGGTAAAGAATCACTTCAATATTATGGTTATTATTAATACTGGATTCCTTCAAAACTGGTCCTTTAACAACAACAATAAAAAACATAACAAGGATAACATTTAATTTTTTATTCATTAAATGCTTGATTTTTCTCCATGTGTTATCATTTCACTTTTTTTAACCAATACCTATCTAACAAAACATTAAGTTTTTGCCATATTTATGACAATTGTATTCTTTAAACATAAAATGTATTAATTCTCCTCTCTCTCTCCCCCTTTTCTTTTAATTATTTTTTCTTTTCTATTATTATTCACTCCTTTTATTTCTTTAACTTTCCTTTGCCTTGAAACATTTGCCTTTTATTTCTTCTTTTTCTTCTTTTCCATTTCTTTAAATATCCCATCACTATATTATTAATTTTGTTAAATCAACCTTATTTTTCTATATTGGTTTTCAGTTAGTGTATTTCTTCACTTTTTTCATTTAAACTCTCTCTTTTTGCTTGTTTCCTAGTTATATACTTTCCTATCATACACTATCTCTATTTCTCTTCTCTCACTTACCCACTCCAGCCAGTATCTCTGCTCCCTCACTAGAGTGTTTTCCACCCTAACCATTCTATTGATCCCACATTCCACTAACAATTCTTTAATTTTACAATTACTTCTATCTTTCACTTATACTGCATCAATTTCATGGTCATTATCCTCTTAAAAGTTGGATGTCTCACTCCACAATTACATTTTCATCAGAACCAGCTTGTTATTGACAAACAAAGTTTTCATCCTTATCTTCTTCTTCTCAGTAAAATTACTTTCTTCGGTTTTTCTTATTAACCAATTCCTGAAGACATTCTATGATGAACTTTGTCAATGACAACTTTCCTTGAGTCTCTTATTCTCTTCCACAAACAAGTACAAGGAAAAAGATTTGTCACAAATTTCATATGTGCCTAATAAATATATGATGATGTTGTCATTTCAAAAATTTACAAACTTCTATTTTTGTAAGTTGTGCATTAAATGTCCATTTTCTGTTATACTATTGTTTTAAAATTTGTTTAATTTTTCTGTTTTCCTATATTCATGGAAAATATTTTTATTATTATTATTATTATTATTGTTCAGTTTTAACCTACTTTGTGATTAAGACAGTTGCATATTTACTATCAGTCTCACTGATCACTGTTTGAATAAAACCCAAGATTTTGATTTTTTTTTTTATCACTTCGTCCCATGCAAGGCAATAATGCCACTAAGATGCAAGGGGCTACTGAGAGTGAAAAAGAATGAAATGACTTTATAAAGAACTGGAAATCTCAATCATAAACAGGAACATAAGATAAACCTCTGCTTCAGTTCAAAAAACTGAGGAGAAGTGTGAACCAGATGATATTTACTTTCAAATCTGGCACACCTTCTCAATTAGAAGAATGCTGCAATATAGTCTTTCTGCTTATTAAGATAATCTTAGTAAATATATATTATGTAGTGTTTATTGATTGAAGTCTTTTTATTTTAAATGATTTTAGCTTCACAAGTGTTGTATAATTAACCTATGTTTGTTTCATCAACTATTTACTTTAACTGTAGAATCCAGAGAATTATTTGATGAACAAAAATTGGAAATGAATTGCAGTTAAATCAATGAAATAAATTAAGTGAAATAGTAAATATATTAGTAGTAGTATTAGTATTACCAGGAACATTAATAATAATGATTATGATGGTAAAGTGATAATTCACAGTTAAAAATAATACAGTAAAATAATAATTATAATGATAAAATGAAAGAATTTTCTGTGTATTCTCAATCAAAATGATCTGTTTTATTTATTCTATAGTTCTATTTTGTTATACTATATTAACTACATATAAATAGTTTTCAGTTAAATTTAAAATAAATCAAAAAATGACCTTACAGATTTACTTTATAACAGTTTATTTTTTTAAATTCAATATTTAAATTAATTATAAAATTTTAAAATCTCTCTTTACAAATATTTATGCCTTGGAGAAGAAAAAAATTCCTTAATTTAGTATTTAAATTTTCATGCATGGTGATCCAATATTTTTATATATATATACAAGGATCTTACCATTATGCTTCTCAAATATAATTTTGCATTAGACTTGGTCCCAGTGAATTAAGAAAGTCCAATTATCAGAAAATAATAACTTGACAGACACAAATAATTTAGTCATGTAGAAATTCTCACTGTTCATTTTTTTGTAGATTTTCATCAAAGCTTCAAGACTGTTTTTTAGTTATTTTGCAAACATCAATATATACAAAACTATATCTATCTATCTATCTATCTATCTATCTATCTATCTATCTATCTATCTATCTATGTGTACATGTGTGTGTGTGTGTGTGTGTGTGTGTGTGTGTGTGTGTGTGTGTGTGTGTGTGTGTGTAAATTAATTAAATTAAAAAACAGCCATGCTTAACGGATAATTTCAAAGAGGATATAATCCAGAGAACAATGTAACAACAGTACAAATATTAATGTTTTTTTTCATTTAATTAATTAATATTTGCTCTGTTGTTACATTGAGGTCCCTTGATTACATCCTTTTTGAAATTATCCATATGGATTACCAAACCCTTCATTACCTTACTATATATATATATATATATATATATATATATATATATAGAGAGAGAGAGAGAGAGAGAGAGAGAGAGAGAGTTAGCCATAAAAAATGTCCATTTTAGTTTATTAATTTTATTCTGAAAAAAATATAGTACAATTACATTTTATTCAATTATATTTTCACCATAGCTTACCTTTTCTCTGAATCCAACACTCAATTTAATCTCTTCTTAAGATATGTTCTGTGTATGTACAAACACATATGTGATGTGATGGTAACTGATAATTTAAGTATTCCATACCACATCCCCCCAAAAATCTATGAATAGGAAACATTGTTCCTGCTTTTCTTTCTCTTATGGTAATTTACCCACACATGCATGGACTCTCCCAGGTACTGCCTTTTGGAGAAGGAAAGTTTAGGACTATGTTGATGGCATAGATATTCATAGTTGGGATAAGAATGATCTTCAACAAAAACTCAACATCCTCTACCAAGTGTTTTAGTATTCTAAGAAATAGGACTTTTCTAAAACAGAAAACATGATCTGGAATTGGAATGAAAGCAGTGTTGGAACATAGCCAGAATCCATCATAAAAATTCAGTATGTGGAATTAGTAAATACTAAACAGTTCAAATAGCTCAGTGTATGGATCAGTTATAACAAATTTAATATTGAAGATAAGGAAATTGAACAAAGAATAGACTGCATTAGAAGTAATTCTGTCTGATATTGCAAATTGATACAAAACCAAAACATGAACATAAAACTGAAATCCTGTTATTAAATAGTCTTATCAGATTGAGACTTTCATATAGATGTCATGCATGGCATCAAACCTGTTCAGAAATATCTAAACTGTTAGATGCATATAATCACTTTCTCAGATCCATGGCTTTGAATGAAACCTGTAGATCATAGTAGTGGGCTGGCACTATAAAATTACAAAGTACTATGCCAAATAACAGAAACCTCATTAATAGATGACTTTCCACA
Source organism: Acanthosepion pharaonis (assembly GCA_903632075.3). NCBI lineage: Eukaryota > Metazoa > Mollusca > Cephalopoda > Sepiida > Sepiidae > Acanthosepion > Acanthosepion pharaonis. The sequence goes on along the minus strand of CAHIKZ030005510.1, from coordinate 2,216,578 downwards.
ATAACGAGAAAATTGGGTAGCACATCTAACTCAAAGAAAAAATAATGATATAATTAAGATGTTAACATTCCAGACACTTTCAAACAAAAGGCTAGGAAGGAAGTCCCCATCAGTACAGTAAAGAGCAATAATAGCTTGTAGACTTGAGAAACCTATTTTCCTGATAGACTGTTTCCAAAGAAAGATTTAATAATTTTAACTGATGGTAGCATTGGCTACTCAAACAAAAAATACCGAATGTTTCCTTATAATGAAATGGTTAATATTACCATTACCATTATTTGTAATCTCTTTGATACATTTTGAGAAAAATGTCACAGGATTTAACCTGAAAAAGCTCTTGTCAAACTCTTAAATCTGGTTTCTGTTAGAGAAATGTTTTCTATTAAAGTATTTTGCAGTAATCTAAAGAAGTTAATAATTGGTTGGTGCAAAGTCAAGTGAATATGGCAGGTGGTGTAGAACAGACCAGCCAAATTCCAAATTTTTTCCTGTGTTATTCTTGCTGTATGCAGCCTTGCCTTGCCATTTTTGTATTGATGATTGTAGGGCACATTTTGACCAAACTTTAATGGACATTTTGCAGCTACTGTATGTATAAATGTGCATTTAGTATTTCACTGTGTAAGAAATTTACATGACTAATACTCCAACAATCCCACCAAATGCACAACATTAGCTTTCTTTCATGGAGCTTAGCTTTTGTGGTCAGTTGTGGAGATTTATCCTTGTCATTCCACTACCTTTTACTGTAGTATCAAATGCAAATGAGAATGACAACATAAATAGAGAGCAGAGGGTGAACACGGGGCATTAGTCAGTGAACCTGTTTGTAAAATGTAACGTGGAGAACTGTGTATACGATTGCTACTACCCAGAGAGAAATGCGCAATGTAACAATGGTGTCACCAATAGGATTGAATGAGATGAAAGATCCAGAACACATAGAGACATGGATCAGAACTTTTGTTGCATTTGCAAGAGTAAAAAATTAAGAGACACCAAGACTGAAGGAGGAGAAAACTGAGATAACAGATTTATTTCTTGCTACTGCTGGGTGTGAAGCAGTGAAGAAATTTTCGACAATATGTTACCAGAGCGAATTAGAAGAAATGACATTTGAAGAAATTGTCAAAGTTATAAAAGAACATAAGACCATAGAAAAGATTAGTCATTGCTGAAAGAACCAAGTTTTTAGAGACAAGACAAGCACCAAATGTGTCCATTATACAGTATTTACATAGATTAAAAGAATGTGCTAAGTATTGTGAATTTGAAAAGTTGGGAACTCAGGAAATGACCATAGAAGATGAATTAATTCTTCTCAGAATAAATGAAGGATTGCAAGACCAGAACCACAAACGAAAGGAAGGTTCACAAAGTAGTAACATGAGTTTGGAGGCTAGCATCAAATTTTTACAACTGTTGGAGTTGATTAGAGAATTTAATCAACCAAAAGAAGAATTCAAGGCATAAAGGACGAGCATGACCAAGTCTATAATTAAGTGTAGATATTGTGGGAAAAATCACAAGAGAGACAAGTACAAATTTCTCGCATTAGGAAAAGTATGCCCAAATTGCAAAAAAGAGACCATTTTCAGAAAATATGCAAATACAAAAGAAAACAGAGTACAAAAAGTACAAACACCCCTCCGAAGAAGAGGCTGAAATATTTACAGTGAATACGTAAAAAAGAAGCAGAGAAAAAATAAGGATAAATGGCCAAATATTTAACATGCAAGTTGATACAGGCAGTGAAGTCACACTGATACCAAAAAATTTCTGTGTCAAATATGGATGGCCTAAATTAAAATAAGCAACATCCAATAGAAGAAATTTGATGGAATAACTATAAGAATAATGGTTACATTTCAAGGCAATTTTGAAACAGATACGCATTTTGAAATAATTACCATTACAGTGGTAGAATGTGAAAAAGATCATAGATTACTAGGAACTGATGTGTTAAAAGTGGATATGGCAAAATTAATCAATCCTATGGAAGCAAAAGAAAATGAAATTGGAGTGTTAAAAGGCTTTAAAGCAAGTATTCGACTAAAAGAGAATTATCACCCAAAATATATAGAGTTGAGAAAAGTTCCAATTCATATCCTACCTTTGGTAGTGGCCAAGTTAAACAAAATGATACAACAAGGCATACTAGAAAGAGTGACTCAAGGTGGTAGCAATTGGGCATCACCGATAGTAGCGATAAAGAAACTCGATGGAGATTTAAGGATTTGTGGTGATTACGAGATAGGGGTAAATCACCAGATATGTTCTGACTCTTTTCCATTGCCAAATATTGAAACTGCAAGCCACAAGTTAGCAAAAATGGAACACTTAGCAAAAATTGATCTCAAGGCAGCATACAACCAAATAGAAATAAATGAAAAATTCAAGGAAGTAACTACAATAAACACCCCTATAGGCTTGCTATGATGGACACATCTACCATTTGGAGTAAAGACGTTGAGTCATTTTTTTCAGAAAGCAACTGAAAGAGTCTTATTAGGAAAAATAAAAAATATGATAATATACCAGGACAATATATGTAGGGCAAGAACCAGAGAAGAAGTGAAGTATAAAACAGAGCAAATTTTAGTGACATTGAACAAGGCATGCATGACTATAATCAAAGACATATGTAGTTTTGACTGCAAGAAGATATCATATTTAGGATATCAAATATCGAAAGAAGTCATATCACTGACGAGAGATTAACAAAGAAAATAACAGAAATAGCTCCTCCAATAAATAAAAAGAGTTAGAATCCTTTTTGGAGCTGATAAATGTTTATAGTAAATACATTCCAAGATACAGTGATGTAAGAGAGCCATTTGCAAAATTATGCAAGAAAAGTAATGAATTTAACCGGACACAAGCAAACTCACTTTTGAAACAGTAAAGAAAATACTGAGGAGCAAACCAATAATAAAAGTTTTTGATCCACAAAAAGAAGTAACATTAACCACAGACATGAGTGAAAAGACGATTGCTGCTATCGTATCGCAAGAAGAACACCTAATCATGTACATATCAAGAAGGTTAACATCAGCCGAGATTAATTACCCAAATATTGAAAAAGAAGCATTAACAATCATATAGAGCATGGAAAGGACACAAATTTTTTTTACAGGAAAGAAATTCGTATTAAAATTGGACCACAAACCATTGGAATTCATATTAAACCTGAGAAAAGAATTGCCAAAAGTAACATCGTCAAGGATTTTGAGATGGGCGATAAAGATCATGGCATTTGATTTTGACATAATATATGTAAAAGGAAACACTATCCCTCATGTAGATGTGTTATCAAGTATGAAGCAGAATAAAAACAGGAAACGGCAGAAGACAAAATAATACACTGGGTTTAAAAAGATATTCTTCCTCTAAATAGACTCAAAATAGAGACAGAGCAAGACCCAATATTAAGCAGAATAGTGAAGAGAAATAATGTATGGAGCAATTGTTTGATGGCAGAGTGACCCTTCAAAGAAACAAAACACAAACTGACCATAGAAAATAGCATAATATGTAGTGGAGATATAATTGTAGCTCCACAAATACTGAGGAGGGACATATTAAAAGGAGTTCATGATGATGTGCATTGTAGCATAATATCGATGTAAAAAAGACTAAAGTTGCAAGCTTGGTGGCCAGGGTATTAAAAAGATGTAGAGGAGTATATTAAGAGATGCCCAAAGTGTGTGGAAATAAAAAATTTCAAGCAAAGAAAAATTCACTCTTGGCCCAAGGAAGCAGACCCATGGGTTAGGGTCCACATGAATCATGCATATATCAAAGATAGGGGATTGTTCTCAGTATTGTATTGTATTCAGGATGGCCAGAGGTTGTCAGAGTAAAAGACAGAAAAGCCACCACAATAAAGCAAGTACTAAGAATGATATTCTCAGGGAATGGAGTACCCCAGACAGTAGTCACTGACAATGCACCTGAATTTTGCGATGAGAATTTATGTGTGTGGTTGAAACAGATAGGATGTATCTCATACAAGACACCACTATATCATCCACAATCTAATGACATTGCAGAAAGAATGGTACGTACAAACAGTGAAAATGGGGTTAAAAGCATTCTCACCACTTAATGAAAGCCTAGAAGTGTATTTACTGAAAATTCTTCTCAGTTATAGATCCATCCCACATGCAGAAAGAAAGTTGAGCCCTTCAGCATTAATGGGTAGACAAATCAGAGCCCCCATAACTATGTCCTTTTCAACAAAAGAAAAGGTATGGTATAGAAAGAATAAAGAGGCTGAGCCAGAAGAAGCAAATTTCCTGATACAAAAAGGACATAACACGGCTATACTGGAGAAAAAGGGACAAAATATAATAGCACATGCAGATCAATTCAGAAGCAGAAACAAATTGGATGATGTGAAAAGAGCAAGAAGAGACAGAAAATCACAAAAATGGAACAGAGCAGGAAATGGAAGAAAGTGAAAATGAAAAGATGGACGAGAGTGAAGAAGAAAATGAAGAAAAACTAAGATCACCATTAAAGAAAAAAAAAACAGACAAGAGGAAGGAGAGCACAGTACGAGAGTAATCAGAAATAGTAATAGAAAAAAACAAGGGTGTCCGGCCTCTTTGATTCAGGGAGGTGTAGTATCATATGCAAATGAGAATGACAAGCATAAATTGAGAGCAGAGGGTGAACAAGGGGCAACCCATTTGCATAACGTAACATGGAGAACTGTGCATATAATTGCTACTACCCAGATAGAAATACACAACGTAACATTTACATTGAGCATTATTGTAGGTTAGCATACTCTAAACTACTACATATGATTTTGTGGAATAGTTTTTTGTGGAATGCAATTGTAATGATGAATATATAATTCATCATTACAATTACATTCTACCAAAAACTATTTATAAGTCAATCTAATATAATGGAATAATTGTTATTTTTTATACCAATATGAAGAGTAATGACAAACTCCAAAAATGAAATACAGAATTTTACACAAAACATTTGATAAGATATAACACAAAGACCTACTTAAAGTACAAGAAAAGCTTGATTTATATGAGAATGATATTTGAATAATCTATAACCTTTACTCGCAACAAATATCCTCCATGCCAAAATTGAATAAGTTCAGTTAATATACAAAAATAAGAGGAATAAGACAAAGATGAGTTTAAGAAAACTCATAATCTACCAAAAATGATTATTGGTGGACATAGTTTTATAAAGAAAAGTTCTATAGTGTTGATGTTGAACTCAGAATGAAAATAGAAAGAACTCTTAGACAAGGTAGTCATGAAAGACACAAAGAAAATATTAGTATAGTAACAGATGATAGAAAAGGTGAATCTGAAGGCACATAGGAATAGCAAATGATATCTCAAGAATCTCAACAGAGAGACAGAAAACATTTGTTAGAAACAAAAGTGTGTTATTGAATGCAGAACATTTTCCTCAGGGATAAAAAAGAGACTTGAAGCAACATAGATGTGATTTGACTGATAAGTGCTAGGAATAACATGGATAGAACAGTTGAGCAACAAGAAAGTCTTATGAAAAATAAAAACTACAAGGAAACTTATGCTTACAATAAAAAATAGACAACTGAAATTTATAGGACACATAATGAAGAAAGAAGGCCAAGAAAATTTAACACTCACAGGACAAGCAAAAGAAGCAGAGATAAACAGTGAATAACCTACTTAACAGTTTCTATGAATAGATGGCAGAACAGAAACAAAAAGGAAGGTAAAGAGTCAAATGTTACTTAGAACAACAAAAGAGTAATTTGTGGCGATCTACAATTGCCCACATGCTGAAGGGATAGTACATAAAAGAAAAATTAAATATCGATGATCCAATTCCAATATATATTTCTACTAACAACAATTTCTATGAATAATATATACTGAAAAATAAATCTTGTTAAAAGGGTTTTACTAGAAATTTGCTTGCTAAAAAACAATCTATATATGAGAAGAAATTCTTATGATAGTTAGGATTTCTTTTTTTCATATGAATTCAATCCCTTTTCATCTGATCCACTCATATTGATAAACCATTAGATTAAATTCTTTTGCTTCATAATCCAACAAGAGACTAATTTGGCTGACATTTGTTCAGGTATTTTATCTAAACTTCATATTTAATGAGAAAATTTATGACTTTTTATGTTGTTGCTATATTGCACTTTATAATTGCCAAGAAAGATTCAGAATTAGTAAAAAAAATTAGAAATTTATAATTGGATAAATAAAAAAAAATTCATAAATCTTTGCTGAACAGTCTCTCCTAATAATCATGAAAAATATTTGAAAAAATTCTAGTTTATCATAAAAATAATTCTGGTAGATAAGAATGAACTTTTATATATAGATATAGATATATGTCACAAAATAAACAATGACTGAGTGAATTTTATTCATGAATATCAAAAATGAAAGGAAATTTGGATGTATACAGTAACAGTTCTTTGACTGATTAACCTCAACTGTTATTTTCAGTGAGCAATGTGTTCATTTTCTTGACCACAAATTCTTGACCACAAATTCTTGACCATGTGTATGTAACTTTATGGCATCACTTTTGATTATGGCTTTTCTTCAATCTAATTTTTAGGAGTCAGATTGTTTCTCTATTATATTTCCTACTACATCTATATAGAATATTATTTATAATTATTTTACTCACAAGTACATAAATTTTTTATATGGCAGTTGTGTACAATAGTTTTAGAGGAGAAAACTACACTGACATTGTAGAATTAGACACTTTAAACTTATCCACTTCTGTAATTTTAATGGTAATATTAGCCATTCCCTTATAAGGAAACAATTGACCTAGCAGCTAGCACTACTCTTTGTTGAAATTTATAAAATTTTTCTCTTAAAACAGTTTTTCAAGAAAATAGGCTTTTCAAGCCAGGCACTATTATTGTTTTTTTCCAATATTGATGGGGGCTTCCTTCCTAGCCTTTTGCTTGAAATAGTGTAGAATATCAACATTTTTATTATAGCATTATTTTCTCTTCATGTTACATTTGAACTCCATTTTACTTGTTGCTACTCTTGAAGGTCTTCAAGTGATGTGGCTTCTGTTATTTGCTACAGTTAATGCATTTGTACAAATATTAAAACTGTACTGGTAAATGGAGTAAAGATAATGCAAAAAAGTTAATGTCACATGCTTATTTTATTGAATTATAACAACACCAATCACCAAAAGTAAGTTGTAGTGGAAACAGCCAAGTGGTCACTGGGTCAGCCCTTAAAAGCTGTTGCAGAATTTTGCTCTGTGCACACATGAAAATTGAATATAAATATTTAAAATATGTTTAAAAATGAAAATATATAGGCAAAAAGATATATGTGTACATAATATAATTTGTTCCAATCAAGTTTCAAAGGATTGAAATGTGTTACTACCTTGTTACACACTATAACTCCTGTGAACACATGAGAATTCATATTACTACCTGGGGGCATTACCACCCACTTTGAGTATCACTTGTATAAAGTATCATTTATATACTGGACTCAGATATTTGGCTCGAATGATATAATTTTAAGAAGCAGTTTTTCAAAGAATTATTTATAGAGATGTTAGATATGAATGAAGATATTTTTGAGCAAAATCAGACTTTTTACATGCTGCATGAACAATGATAGCATCATGTTCAATACTGAATGGCTAACAATATTCAACAAAGTAACAAGTGTTACAAAATACTTCTGCTGCTGAAAAAATATTATCCTAAGTATCTCATTACTATAATGAGAGAATCAGTTTTAGGTATTGATCAGTTCAGAATAAACAGCCAAATTTTGAACTCTTGACTTAAAAAACAGCATTGCCTCTGGGTGAGAAATGGTTCCAAAATTACTTCTGGCCAATCACAGGAAGGATTTACTCTTACATTCACAGAGTACCTGATAAATATGGTGAATTCTTGACAGAAAAATCTTCATGTGTTGGAAATTACTTGTCAGATTATGAATGTCTTCCTCACAAATATTTTGGCAGTACTTGCACAACCATACAGATAAAATTTTTGTCCTGGAATAAACAAACTTTACAAGTGAAGTCTTCTCACTTGGCCAATCATAAAGTCATTGAGAATTATAAAAATTAATCTCCAGTAACATTTGTTGAAAAACCCTGTGCATAAATTATGAATTAGAATTGCCTGTGACAAAGTCACAGGGAATCCTTGAAGAAAGAGCATTTTAAAGCTCAGGAGTAGCAATTGAGTGAAACAGAGGTATTCCCTTTTTTGATATGTAGAAATTTGAATTATTCAAGTTTATTATTTTTAGATATAAGTCAACAAAGTCATTCTATACAACTCTCACCATAGTCAATAACCAAGTGCCCAGTGCTTGTTTTAATGGCTTTATTAGTTATCCCTCTATTGGACTTAGGACACTTATGAAGACTATTTTTTTAAAATATATTTCTCCATAAAAAAGAAGAGATTTTTGAGGCTTTTTGTCATATGAACTGAAACATCTTTCAGGGCATTTTCAGTGTCTTCTCTTCATTATAAAAAATGTTATTTTTTTATGATTTTACAGGGAATTTTATTTACTTCTAGATGGACAGACCTAAAAAGATTGGGAATAGGACTTTTAACTCCTTTTTCATTTTATTTATTTTTGGGAATACTAATGGATTTATTTTTGGGAATACTAATGGATTTATTTTTGGGAATACTAATGGATTTATTTTTGGGAATACTAATGGATTTATTTTTGGGAATACTAATGGATTTTCCATGATTTGTGGTTTGGATTTTGATTAGATTAGATTGTTTTTTTATTAATTTTTTTGTTGCTGTTATGCTTGGGTTGGAATGCTTTATTTTGTTTTTTTCTTTTTCCTTTTCATTAAAGATGATGACAATTGGCTTGGAGGTGGGACATATGGGTTCTCAAAAGTCTGGCTAGTGTTTACCTGTTTTTCTTTTTGATTTAAGTGGTTGATAACATGATTGGCTTGTTAATATTTATGTTTGATCACAACTGCTGGAGAGGCATGCAGTAACCATGTAACCTGATAATCTATACATGATGAGAAGCATTAATCAACACATGCTGCAATATCAGGAATTATGGAATTTTTTTTAATTCACCCAATACAAGGCTCAAGGCACACACGTGATAGAGGGTTATTGAATGTAAGAGGTGAGATAGGTGGAGGTAGATGGAAGTGAAGTTTAGGAAAATAAGGAGGATAGATAGTGATTGGCCCTTGACTTAAAGAGGTTAAGATTATAGTGTTCAGGGAAAAATACACATAGGATTTTGTTTCACAAAGTAGCAGTTATTGGGGAAAAAACTGTCTGAGTGCAACTTCCTCCTTACAAATGGAATATGGAGAAAATGTCAGTGATTAGACTCTGTTAGCATAGATTGACAAGTCTTAGCTGTAAAAGTCTGAACTGGTGGAACTAAAGAGTATAACTTATCTGAACATTTACCATGGAAATAGTAATAGTGATAGCTTAGATATAGACATTATTCGCATTTTATTTTAGAAACATTGCTTTACTACCTGCACTATTAAAAAAATAACATCTTTTTGTGAAAACTGTGGGCTTTAAGTTGGTTTCTGTCAAGAATTCACCATATTTATCAGGTACTCTGTGAATGTAAGAGTAAATCCTTCCTGTGATTGGCCAGAAGTAATTTTGGAACCATTTCTCACCCAGAGGCAATGCTGTATTTTAAGTCAAGAGTTCAAAATTTGGCTGTTTATTCTGAACTGATCAATACCTAAAACTGATTCTCTCACTATAATAATGAGATGCTTAGGATAATATTTTTTCAGCAGCAGAAGCATTTTTTGGCATTCCCCCATGTTGACCATAAACATTTCTTTGGTTGTTTTCAAAAATGGAGATATTTTAAAAAATCTGGGGCCTGGATTTATATCTTGATAAGATTTAATAGTGGCACTATCAAGAATTTTCCATTTTAGTGTTTTTTGGCTTGTCTATTTTTGGAATTTCTAGAAAGTGGTCCTTTCAAAAATATCTTATCAGAAAATTCTTATTTTAGTTGCATAAATGATTCTCTGCCAGGATTTCCCTACACTCATTTGTGAATAATACTTTAACTTTCATATGCTGTTTGCACTTAATGAGGTGATTTAATTTCAAAATAGGTCAAACTATTGATTTGGTGCATGTTCCTAAGCACTTCCGTATGTGGCATTGTGATTGTTTAGACATATTTGGGGACCCAGTGGCTTGGAACAACTTTCTACTACACTCTTGTGAGAGCTTTCCTATCTCCATTTTTAATTGGGCTTATAGTTGTTGAGTGAAATCAAAGATTTATGCTTTTTACCTTTGACAAGTCAGTCATTGTATGTAAATGGATTTGTAAGAATTTTTGTTTGTTTGTATGAAGTAATTAAGCAATTTCTAATGTTGTTAATGATTATGAAGCACTGAACACTTTTTGCCTTATCATTGCTGAAATATACTTTAAGACCCATGTCGCATAAAAATTGGAACAATGTCACCAAATTAGCTGTCATTTGTTTACTGTTGCATAGAATCATGTTCTACAGAACACAATTGTGCATGTCATTTTCGTCAAACTTTTTAATTAATTAAATTCAAATACATGCCATCAGCTAAATAAATATTTAAAAACTGTGACTTATATAAAAGGTTGGAATATAATATATATAGTCAAGTAAGCAATGAAAATGTACTCAACCTAAGTCCTTACAAAAAATTCTGATGTTTGGTCAGATTTTGGGAAATGGGTCAAGCACTTTTCAGCATCCTGCTCATAACTACCTTTATTCTAACACAAATATTATCTGGAAAAGTATGTATGTTTTATCTCCTAAATTATAATTGATCATTCTGTTTTACAGGAAAAGTGACCAACATATAAAAGAAGAAGAATGTAACATTTTAAAATGTAGACAAAAGTAAAACAAAATCAATTTCTTACATACTTATTTTAATTTTTTTTCATATATCTCTTCTAGGTACTGCTCAAGGCTCTCCAAATGATTCAGAAACATCTTCTTCTGATTATGTAACTCGTCCCAATGACAGTAGGAGTGTGGTTCATTTTGATAAAGATGAGACCAAAAAATTCTGCAAAATCAGTATTATTGATGATTCATTATTTGAGGAAAATGAAAAATTCAGCGTGAGCCTGTCTCAACCAATAGGTGGACACCTGGGAAAACCTAACACTACAGCTATTGTGATTGAATCGGACAGTGGAGATGGTAAGTCATATTTTTGTTGTGCTATTTTAAACATTTCTTTAAATCTCCAGAAAAATGATATTTTTCATTTTTACTAGACAAATTTTTTTTATTTTTCCAATAGAAATATATTTTTATTTGATATGTTTGCCATTAATATTAACAACATAGTTGTCCTTGATCTTTTTCTTCATATCTAATTTTACTTTTGATTTAATCAAATTTATTAAAAGTTCTTACAATTCTTCAAATATGCTGTAAATTATTCTACTAAAAAAGCAAATGCAGCAGCATAAATCTACAAATCATTCCCTGTTTGAACAATTTCATATTGAACTCATAATGCTTTAATACTTTTTTGATGTTCAAGCATTATGAAAGCTAAATATACTATAATTATTACATATAAATTAGTTTATGCATTACAACATATAATAATAATGATAGTAGTAGTAGCAGAAAACAACAGAAAAGTAATTTCATATGAAACTATCAATACAGTAAATTAATCCAGAAAAGAAAAAAGTTGGATGAATTAAAAATATGAGAAAGAATTGAAATCATTGAGATGACAACATTATCAAAATCAGCTAGAATATTGAGGAAAGAGCTAGATTATTCAAATGGTTTGTTACCACTTGCTTCCTAGGATTGACCACTAGATATGTTATTTTTATTAGTAGTAGTAGTTGTAATGACAAATTTATGCATGTGTAGGCTTTAAGAAAGCTTTATTCAACAGAGAATACAAGGTTCGTGTAGAGTGAACTTTTATAGTCCCAGTAAACAGAAATAGCTCTCTCAAAGAGGAGAGTAACAAAGCAAGGGAAGACCACTCTTGATTATTTATAGCAGTAGTATAAACACAAATTAGCATTAATTAAGCAAATGCAACTCAAACAAGAATTAAAGAAGAATTTAAAACAAGAATTGGTGTTTATTTATTATAAATTAATTATAAAGGAGCATTGGAAAAGAATTGCCTGATACCTAAATAGAAATTTAGGAATTGGACAATATTGTAAAGGAAATTTGGGAAACAGTTTACAAGCAGTTACATTTTTTAATCAAAAACTTTTCTTTAACTTATAAGGTAAACTTTTTTTTTAATATCCTGAAGTGCTTCTTAAAACTTTTAACCAATATCAGAATAATTCTTAGTCGGAGTCAAAAATATTTAAAAATATCAGAAATAATATAAAAATAGCCAAGCAGCTGTTATTAATAACAAATTATAGAAATACCAAAAATATGCCATGAAAATGCCTGTTTCTCAAGAAACAGGCATTTTCATGGCATATTTTTGGAAAAAAGGGAAAGTAATTTACTTAAATGGTAATAGAAATGGTTTTCCCCAGGAATAGCTATGAAAATATTTCTTTCAGTTTGCCATCTATGCATCCATACATCTTGGATATTCAAAAGAAAAATACCCAACAAGTAAAACATCTAAAAGTAAACTTACAGTGGGATGTTTCCAAGAAATGAATTAGAAATTAATTCAGTGGAAAAGTAGAAAATGCTGTGAAGTGAAAGAAAGATAAAAAGAACAAACAAAATGAGGTGAGGTCAAAAAGTATCCTTCAGTGAGTCACATTTTTACAGCCTTAAATCAGATTTCATTTGTAAGCCAACATTCACCAAGATGGCTTATAATTATACTCTACTTTGACTTCAATTATTATTACTGCTACAATCCTTCATAATGAACTCTTCTGTGAAAATGTACAGTTTTATTAAAGTATAATTGCAATGATTGTCATAATGACTTTAACTAATAAATAATAAAATCTTCATAGTGTTGCTACTAATGTTATCATTTTATTTTATTTTTCTATTTATTATTATTATTATTATTATTATTATTATTATTATTATTATGACCACAAAAATATTACCACAATTTTTTTTATTCTAACTCAGTAGTAAGAGAATTAATTTGCAAGCTAGAACTTGTATATACTTGTCAAATTCTATAAATCTTATGATTATTTTTCTACCTAGTTTCCATATGATTGAAAATTCGATGCTGGAATCTGAAGGTGAACTGAAATAATAAAATATGCCTTCCAAAAGCTAAATAAAGTATTAAGAAATGGAAAAAAGAAAAGAGGCTACATAGAAATAGCAAACTTCATTCCATAGGTGTTGATGACAATCCTTTTCTTTCCATATATGATCAGCTATGACTGATTTCAAGGTCTCTCCCTGCACTACAGCTTTTAATATTTCTTCACCTTTACTTTTAGGAGGCAGTGGGTAGTTCCTTTGTATTCCTTGCCACAGCTGCAGAGAGTACACACAATTCTTGGACATTTTCTCATATAAGGAAGGACTGACTTAGGATAGATTTTTCTAAAGTATTGAACTACTTTTGAATACCATCTTGATGTTGTATGGCCTGTAAATCCTCTGAATCTTTTCAAATATATCCTTTCTATATGGTAGACAAACCAATTTTTTACTGTTGTCATACAGTTCTGTAGGTTGGAGGATTGTCCATTACCTACTGATATAACTTATAAATCATTACTAAAAACATATAAACTGAGGGTCAGATGGTGTTGAAAAGTCATATACTCTGGTTTAGTGAAAGAAATGTATAAGCTACACAAAAGCACATAGCCTGAAGAGTATTAAATGTTGAAGCATATCTCCTCAGAATGGAAATGAGAACACTCTATCTGTGGACTGAATAATGCTTTCAGTTAAACATTCTATGAATGATGCCTGAAGAAGTCTGGAGGATACAACAGGTTAAACATTGTGAAGAACTAAGATTAGTCATACTATTCCAAATAGAAAAGCATCTGATTTATGAAGATTGTTTCTAAAATTATCTTTAAAAACATCTGACCTTGCAAAGCAGATATTTGAGTAGCAATATCATGCAGATTGTTTTATGATGTCATGTGAATATTGCTTGATCCTAATTAACATGATTTTCAATCCAGCTTTGAAATACCTTTTTTCTTTATCATGTCCAACTCAAAATGTAAAGAAGAAATCTTCATGTTTTGCTCATCTTCAAACATCTGCCTTACTTGTTTGCTCAGTTTCATTTGAATAATCTATACTCAAAATCTAATTAAAAGAAGTTTGACCTTGTTCCATAGTAACATTCATCAAATACTTGTTGCATTGTACTGGTTTGGGAGAATCTGTCATCTTTCGAATAAATTTTTGTTTAGGTGGTCTTCTACTTTTTATGTTTCTAGTTTGCTCTACATTATTATCCTGCGAAATCTTTTCTTACCTACTCACTAGCCAGACTCTCTTAGTTTCTGGTGTGAGATGAGTACTCTTCAATGGTTTATATGCATACTGACTCTTGTAATGCAATTTTATGTATTTTCATTTTTGCAATCAAATTGCCATGTCTAATAGATGTCAGTTATCAGTTATCTCCTGTTAATTCCCCTCTCCAAGTTCTCTAACACCTTTATCCACTGTGCCATGTGTCCTTGAGAACATATGGCACAGTGGATAGAGGCGTTAGTTAGATCCAATGACAGGACCTAAAGAATGTGAGTTCAATACCTGGTTAAAGTGGTGGAGAACTTGGAGAGGGGAATTAACAGGAGATAACTGATAACTGACTTCCATTAGACATGGCATGTGGAACTAAAACAGTCTACCTCCAGCAAGTGAAATAAAGGGTTCAGTTCGACATTCCAAGCACATGAAGAAGGCCAGAGCATACAACAGCCAAAACATTGTGATAAATATGGCAACAAAGATGAGGACGATAGTTTGAACAATGTAAATAGTGTACATAATACCTCATTTCAGAAATATAGACAGATACTAAAGAAATATAATTTAAGAAATTTAAAAAAATATTTTTCCATTAATACTTTTAATTTTTTTAAGATTGGTTATTTTTTTACTTTCCTTACTGCTTCAGACTTATCTGAAATTCTTGAACATGACTTATCCATACCATGACCTACTGAAAGGCTTCTTAACTGTCTTTATTTTCTTCACTAACAATAGAAAGTAATAGGTGAGCAATACACTCTTTTTCCTGAGTATCACTTTCTACGCTTTTGACTGGTCTATTATATAAAAAAATAATATTACATAAAGATTGGGAGCAAAACTTTGTGTATTATACGTAGCATTATATTAAATTCTCAATGGTGAAACTGTTGGCAAATTTAATCCTTGTTATCATTTTTTAAATGATTAAAAAAAACAAAATTATTAAGACACTTGACCCTGACTCAAGAGCTGACATTAAAGTGTGATGCATATTTCTCTTATTAAAGTTAGAAATTTATTGCAAGTTTGTTTCCAACATTTTTTAAAATTGAAAACCAAGTAATCAAAATTTTGTTTTCTGACGTTTCCTTCCTATATTATGTAGCAGTAGCCACAATGTAATTCTCTCCTTGACATACTATGGCATTTAGATTGATACTATTAAAGCAAAATATTTATTTGAGCTTTTTGTCCAAAAAAGAAAGGTTTTTTGTTAAAATAATGCACCTATTCTGAAATTATAGCTTTAAAAATTTTAAAAACAATATATGTATTTGTTCATTGGTGGGTTTAAAGGTTGGTACAAACAGGATCTATTGTCTTTATAGTATGTGTGCAACCATTTGTGAATTTCTCTAATAAGTATTCATGAAAAGTAAAAAGTAAAAGTTCATAATTGCATAGCAGACTTGTTGTGAATGTAACCATATTCTAAAAATGGAAAATGCTTCCATATTTATCAAATTTTTTTAAAGACATTTTTCTCTAAATGAGTATTCAAATAACAACTAATGCAAAGATCACAAAACAGAGTTTTCGATTTTTTCAGTATTTTTATTAAAACATTATCATGAAAAAAAGGATAAATAAGCCTACTTTAAGAATATAAGTCAGATTTAGTTGAAACTTTTTCAAGAAACTTCATAATTATATAACTTGAATAGTTAAACTTTTTATTTACACCAAATCTCTACATGTAGAAAATATTGTTGCAGCTTTCTAAATAAAGTTTATTTTGTTTTTTCATATTGCATTATTATATTCCTATATAGAATTATTGTATATATATATATATAAATCACTAGTGGGTTTTAAGTGCGACTTAAGATTATTGCACAAAATTTCATTTCTGAATCAATTGGTTAAGTTGTCAGATCCTCATACATCAATATATATATATATATATATATATATATATATAAGCTCAATTAATATATATATATATATATATATATATGTATTAATTGAATAAAAAATTAGTAACACTATCAAAAAGATGTGTTGCTAAATTATAAGTGAGATAAAAAATAGTGCTTGATACAAAAGTAAACTTGTAGAGCAAATTAAATCCTTAAAAATTAAGATGTTAAAAGGATGCAATGATAGTTTCAACCATAATAGTTATCATCAGGTAGTACCTCCAGTGTATTGGCTGTTGACATCCTATATATAGTAAATCACTACTTAAGAGGAGGAAGAGTATGAGTATTTTTTTTCTCCTTATACTCTTCTTCCTCCTAAGTAGTGACTTTCTATATATAGGTTGTCAATAGCCAATATGCTAAAGGTACTGCCTGATGATACATCTATTAGTTTGAAACTATCGTTGCATCCTCTTAGCATCTTAGTTTTTAAGGATATATATATATATATATATATATATATATATATATATATATATATATTACAGAATCCATACTACAGGAGTGAATGGCTACATACAATGATAATATTCAAATTTTCCACCTTTCTACCAGATTGTATTAGAATTAGCCTCACCAGTTCTGACAGAGGAAGGTTAGTGTGATGCTGAGATCCAAATAGATATTGAGATGGCCAAAGACACATTCCAAAAGCTAGACAAAGTATTATGAGACAGGAGTTTTTCATTGGTAACAAAGAAAAGAGTACTGAGCTGCTATGTGATATCTGTCCTCTTTTATGACAGCGAATGTTGGCTGGTCTCCTCAAAGATGAAAAAGAGGCTCAAGGCAACAGAGGTATGGTTTTACAGAAGGATGCTAAGGATGCCATGAGCTGAACATATAAGCAATGAAGAGGAAACTTATACTTAACATCAGAAAGCGGCAGCTGAAATTTCTGGGACATGTAATGAGAAAGGAGGGCTTGGTAAATATGATACTCACATGGCAGATAGAGGGAAAGAGGGACAAGGGAAAGCAATGTGTGACATACTAAACAGGCTTAAGCATGTAGAAGGCAGAACAGGGTCTGCTGGAAATAACAAAAAGACAAAACATATTGAGAGCTACAAGGGACAGGAAGAAATGGAGAGCCATGATCGCCTACGTCCTAAAGGGACACAGTACATAAAAGAAGAAAGATCTTAAAGGATGGAAAGAGTAACTTAGAATTCTAAATTTATACTTTTATCAGCTGAAAACTAGGTCACAGCAGCAAAAGCATTAAAAAATATATTATCTGAAGTTTTTCAAAAATCATGATTGCTGTACAAAATTTCCAGAAAGAAAAAGAATGAATTTAAATTAAAAGACATTAAAAATTAATTAAAAACAAGTTTATTTGCATAATCGGTTTTTGGTAGCTAATAAAGGGAGTGCTAAAATGTTATCAACCAGACCAAGAATTCTTCCCCACAAATCCTGATGTTCAGGCAATTTGTGAAGAATTTGGGAAGTTTTCAGACTGAAAATTTCTCAACAATTCTTTGTAAAAATGAGTTTTCTCCTTTAGTTTTCTAAGGAAGTTCCAGCTGTGTTTCTTCTTTTTTTGTTTTTAAATTAAGAACATTTTCATTTATTTCTGGTCATCTATGGGAAAATATTTTTTAATATTTTTCTTCTTGTAATTTTTCAATTTCTTTGTGCTATTGATTAAAAACACATACATAATGAATAATTTTATTGAAAGACAACTGTCAAAAACAGATGCAACCATTATATTATAGGAAATATCTTTTTCTTTCATTTTCTTCATTTTTTTCCTCTCTTCATTTGTCTGGTCTGAAAATACCTTTATTCTATATATTTTTTTATTTTTTATGTATCATATAGTTATCTTATTTTCCTACTCTATTTAAATCTTTATTAGCTTTCTCAGTGAAAATTATTCTTTTATATATTCTCTTCTCTTTATATTGTTTCAATTTCTTCTTTTCTGTAAATCATTTCATTCTCAGATTTTCAGTAGAAGTTTCCTACTTCATTCTCTTGTTCTGATTCTTCCACTATATTCTTGTTGTCTTTCCAAATTTATCCTCCAATATTCACTTCTTTTTCTTTTTTCCTCTGCATATCTGTAATCTGTATTATTTTGTTGTTTTTTAAAATTTTTACTCTGTTAAACACTCTAAATTATTAATTCTAAATTGTGACACGTATGCAAATAGTTTCTGCATTTACTTACTTTTTTCACTTCAATTTTTCTTTCGTTTTCTTCTCTGATTTCCATTTGTTTTCATCTTTTTATGCACCAAATCCTTCAAAGTCTAATTTACTCTGCAATGTGTCATCGACATTTTCCTCTAATTGTTTCAAATGGACACTTTAGGTACTTACATATAATATAAAATACCACATCTATACATGTGTGTGTGTATGTCTGTGCATGCCTGTAATTGTGTGAATATATTATATAAAAAATATAAACGTAGTCTTCTGTATAACTGAATAAGTGTGTGTATGTGTGTATATATATATATATATATATATACACACACACAGACATATTCTTTAAACCCTTATCATAAAATCAAGAAACTCAAAACTACATAAGATCCCCTTCAGTCTGGGGGCTAAGATTTTAAATGTTTGAAACAACAGATCCTGGTGTAGAATTTCACTTGATGTCACCTTATCATGATAACTGACAAACCATATAACCATGGCACCCACAATTTTCCCCTGATTTTGATATTTGCCTAAAAGTATAGTTTGGACAAAATTCAGTGAATCAAGACATGTGTTCATTTGTTTCAGAACAAGAAAAGTTTGGTAAAGAATTTAAATGATAATTTTTATTTATTTTTTATTATCAAACTTATATTAATAAATAAAAGATTTCTGAATAAATATTATTTGAAGGCTTATATATGTATGCATACAAGTGATCATTGCTTGTGTGAATAATAGCTGCAAGATATGAAATCATGTAACATGGTTCATGAAAAAAGAAAGACTGTCTTTTAACACACACAGCATGAATGTTCTGTTTTAATGAAAACCTTTTGTTATCTCATGCTTTTGACCTTGGTTTTCATCTATGTATCTATCCCTGTTTTCCATCTCTCCTTTTGTCTATCTACACACACACACACACACACACACAAACATGCACACACTTTTCTCTTTTTCTCTTGATATATATATATATATATATATATATAGGATGGGGGAGAAAAACTTGAAAACTGCAACAGCTTTCAAAGCTTGCTTATTATGCATAAATAGACCTAATAATACAATAGGATGTGAATACAACTCAGATAATGTCTAAATTAATAATTTATTCAATATGTTTTCTAGGCTTCAATTATTTTCAATTACTGCCTAAACCCAATCTCAGAACTGACTAACTCTTAATCATTAAGTTCTTGGGTATCATGGCCACTCCTTGATGGCTGACTTGCTGGTATTGATGTTTGGGTAGGTGGTTTTCTGCTCCAAAACACCTCTGTATCACAGGGTCAGATTTGGCCTAAAAGAGGGCTAGAAATTTAGCTTTGAAGAACTTCTTCTCCTTCATGGCAGATAATTGCACTTTGGGTAGTTTACCTAGAGCCATAGTAAAATGTAGCAGGCATCAGCACCCACCTTTTTTTCTAGCCTGTAGAAAAATGGAGCATAATTTTCCTGTGAAAGGCTTCATCTTCCAAATATGACCTGAAGGTGTCCTTGCTGACTCTGTAAGTTATTGGTTATTTCAAAAATTCAAAACATATCTGATGGGAAGATTTTCTTGATTTCCTGGTGCACAATTTAAGGCCAGAATTTCCTCGTGGATATCTTTTGCACTTTTCGTCTGGAAGTCCTGATTCCACTTCTTGTTGACTTTGTGACTGCCCATCTTCCTCTGGATGCTGTTCTTGTCACTGTCTACAATGTGCAAGTGTACACCAACAATGTTGGGGCTTGTTTTAGAGTTGATTTCTTTACAAAGCATGTCTGATACTCTTTATTATTTGTTCTCTTGTGAAACTATTTTTAACAATATTCCTAAGAAATAAGTGTATATTATTAACTGATAGTATATTATTTATTTTGCATTTGTTTTTACACTATTTTCTGTTGTGGTTGGTGGGAAATTTCAACAAATTTTGCTTGCACACATCTCCCCAGACACATAGCCCCACCACCATATATATATATATATATATATATATATATATATATATATATATATGCACATATTGACATGCCAAAAGCTACAAGATAAGTGCTTTGCATCAGGCAGTTGGCTTTGTAAGCAAGGCATACTTCATTTTTTCTGGTTATGAGCAGTCTAGCTGGTGTTCACAATGATTAACCATATGACAGAGCACAACTGATAGAGATTTGAGTATTATAATGTATATACACACACACACACTGACATACCAAAAGTATATATACAGCCCCCTCCAAATGTATTTGTTTTTGTTGTTCACTGAAGACATTTGGGTTTTGGGACAAAAGATGAATATGAGACAAGAGTTTAGAATTTCAGCATTAATTACCTTGTATTTACGTTGTATTTACATTTTGATGTGTTAAACAACTTAGGATACACCACCTTTTGTTTGAAGCCACCCATTTTTCAAATGAGCAAGACTAATGAAACACATGAATGACGTGTTTTTTCTTGCCAAGGTGTTGTTGCCTTTTAGTTTGATTGTTTAAACATGAAATAACTGAATGACTACTCTAGGTATTAGTCTTGGGTTTCACCTGTAAAAACTGCATTTCTTGTTGAAAAGAATAAACCAACATGAAGACAGCTGTCTATGAGAGAAAAGCAAGCTATTTTGAAGCTGAGGAAAGAAGGAAAATCATTCAGAGCCATTGTACAAACTTTGGAATAAAAAAAACTTTGACATAAAACAGGTTGGACAAGGCAAACAACAGCAGTTGATGACAGAAACATTGAAAAGCAAAAACCTCAAAACAAAAGTCAGTGACATCACCAACAACCTCCAGGGTGCAGGAGTGAAGGCTTCACAATCTATCATTTGAAGAAGACTTTGAGAGCAGAGGCCATATCACAAGATGCAAACCACTCATCAGCAGTAAGAATAGGAAAGCCAGATTGGAATTTGCAAGGAAGTACAGAGATGAGCCTCAAAAGTTCTGGAAGAATGCTTTATAGACTGATGAAACCAAGATGAATCTCTGCCAGAGTGATGGAAAGGCCAAAGTGTGAAGGGAAAAAAGGATTTGCCTATGATCCACAGCATACAAGCCCATCTGTGACACATGATGGAGTCAGTGTTTTGGCTTGGGCTTGCATGGCTGCTTCCAAAAAAGGCTCATTTATATTTATTGATGATGTAACTCATGATGCATCCAAACTAATCAGGTGGAAGTTTATCATGCAGCAGGATAATAACCAAAACATACTGCCAACAAAACTAAGGAATTCATCAGGTTTAAAAATGTGGACAGTTTTAAATTGGCCAAGTCAATCACTGGACCATAAACCAATAGAGCATGCATTTCATCTCTTGAAGAGGAGACTGAAAGAAGAAACCCCCTGTAACAAACAAGAACTGTTAAAAGTCTGGAAAAGCATCACAAATGAAGAATGCAACAGTTTAATGTTGTCAGTGGGTTGCAGGCTTCTTGTCGGTGGAAAACGTTAGACTGCATAGAAGCACTGAAATAGTTTTCTGGAAGTTAACATATCCAGCATTCTTTCTAAGGATTGAACATTCAACTCTTGTCACCAGTATTTTGTCTGATAATCTCTGCATGAAGTAATCTGTTCTTTTGTATTAGTGAATTGCTCAGTCCACAATTTGACCCCAGAACTGAAATGATCAATATTAACTTGTAGCAAAAATCACTCAGCTGCTAGCCTACATATCAATTAGTAGGAAGTGATGGCCAAATTATATGTAAGACACATAAGTTTCTTAGAATATTCATCTGTATAAACTTAACTGATTTATTTAAATTCATTCAAGGAAAAAGAAAAATAATTGAAAAATTTAATTACAAATGTTTTTTCTATATAGGTTACCCAAAAGAAATCTCAGGAATATTTCATAATCTTGAATTCTTGGAAACAGGAAAAAGAAAAAATTCATGATTAAAGAAAAAAAATACAATTGATATTTTAAATGTTTTTGATGAATTGATATGAAAAACACTCATGAATATTCAATAAGCCACAGTTATTTGCAATAACAAACAAGGATTTGATAGCAACTGGTGAGTGGGGATGGGTGCTGATAAATGTTCAGATAAAGTTGACAGCAGTCTGGAGAAAAGATGATAAAAATAAATAAAACAAATTGAAATTACATTTGTCAATCAACAAGAGAAGTTTCCAAAAAAGGAAAAGTTATCTCAGCTCCAGAATCTGACAAGTTTGAAATGAATTGATTTCAGTAATGAGATGAATTTCATGTTATCAAAACTTTCTTCTTCTTCTTCTTCTCCTTCTCTTTTTTTATATTTCCTTTTCTTGGAGAATCTATATTTTTTTTATTTTCTTCTATTGCACACTGTTTACTTGAGTCTCTGTTTTCCACTCTCTCTGTCCCTTTCTTTGCTCACTCCTCTTTCTAAATATATTTGTTCCTTTCATTTACTCAGGCTCATATTTACTCATTACTGTCTTTCACTCTCATAACAGACAAAAAACACAAATGCATAACTTTCTTCATTTTAATCAAGAAATCAAAATTAAAATGAAAACTATTTCATGTTAATTTCAGATGTTTTATCATTAAACAAAAAGTAAAAATCTAAAATGAAAAATAAATAAAAAGAAATTATAATGAAACTTAATGGAAAAAAATAATAAAAAACAAGTAAACTAATAGTAAAAATAAATATTTTTAATTTAAATAAAATTTCTAATTAATTTAATTATAATTATGTAATTTGTCTTAATAAATTAACTATAACTTATAATTTAACTGATAAAATAATGAACTATACAAATAATAATAATAATAATAATAATATGCTGATGAACAAGAAAGACTTCAAACCATTGAGAATATTAAAATCTGTTAAAACACTGAGAAGATTTGTTGTTACTTGATCTCCAGTGAACACAACCAGTAACTAAACTTTCGTGAGTGTATATAATCATTGATAATAAATTGAAATAATCAAAACGCATGCAAATTCCATGATAAATCTCATTCAAAAACAAGTAACTATTTCAATAGTACTTTATAAAGATAGGTGTTTTACTTTTGTAACATAAACTGTTGTGATTGCATGCAATCATGCTTTTCTGGTGGAGGTAATACAAACATATGATGTTATATTGACATATGCAAAATTGTGTATAAGTTGCTGCTCTTTATGAAATATATGTGTGTGTCTGTGTGTGTGCTAAATACTTCAAATACCTCAATGTATGGATCAGTTATAACAAATTTAGTATAAAAGATATGGAAACTGAATACAGAATAGGCTATGCTAGGGATAGTTTTGCCCAACCCCACAAACTGCTACAAAGCCAAAACATTAACCTAAAAGCTGAAGTCATGTTCTTAAACAGCCTCATCAAAATGAGACTTCACAGAGCAATAACATTTACTGGACTTGAGAAACCTGTTTTCCTGAAAAAGTTTTTTAATAGAATGATTTTATAAATTTCAACCAAAAGTAGTACTGACTGCCCTGTCAATAAATGCCAAATGTTTCCTTGTAAGGAAATGATTAATACTACCATTACCATATAGTTTAAAATTTGTTATATTTATAGGGGAATAGTGCTTAATATTGGTATTTGTAGACATAGACAGTGGTCTGAAAATACCTTGAGGCATGAAACTGAATGTCACCATGCAGTATTGATTCCTATCTCCACACACACACACACACACACACACACATATATATATATATATATATATATATATATATATATATATATAAATTCAGACAGAAATAAAAAATATATTTGTAAAAACGATGATATAAATAAAGACAAAAGGAAAACTTTTCATTGCTGACATATTTCATCTTCTGATGATGTCCATCAGAGGCCGAAACTCTTTGGTAAAGAAAAGTTTTCCTTTTGTCTTTATATATAAAATGATGCCATATTGACATATACATTCAAATTATTTTCCAGAAGAGAAAAATGATCATTTTTGCATAATGTTTGTTGAAGAGAAAAGTGTGGTTTTTGACACATTTGGTTCATTGTCTGTTAATTCCATTACAAGCTTTCACAACCAATTCTTGAAAGGAGTACCAACTTAAGGTTGGACTGATTTTACTATCCAGTTTTTTGACAGCTACTTTTTATTGCCACACCTAGATGCTTAACACTCTTCTTCTTCATCTTTTACCATCATTCACCACAACAACCTCCTCCTCCTCCACAAAAAGAAGAGTCAAATATTAAAAAAAAGCAACAAAAAAGGGAATGAAAGATAAAAGTAGACAAGACATCAGGCATTTTGGATAGAAAGAACATCCAGAAACACAAACTGAAAGACTTGAGAGTCTGCTACAATTTTAGATTTGTAAATTGAAAAAGGTTTGAAGGCACATACAAATATTTTCCCAAATGCAAAAAGAATATTAACTGTTGTAAAGAATTGTATTAGCACACAGCAGATATGGAGGTTGCTGAAGGAGCCAAATAATGCCTAAAAAAATTATTTAATCTACTATTCCTTCCAAAAAAATGCAAGCATGAGTACTCAGGCAGGGACATTGTGCTTATGCATCCTTTTCTTTATAGGCTGGTTAAACAAACTTTCCAAGGGGATTTGGAAACTTGGACCAAGTTTGCACCATCAGAACTGAAATGAGTCATAATTCAATGGAGCAAGTTGTTAGTGTTCTCATTTTTGGCATTTTTGCTTCAGAAGTTCAATAGCAGCAAACTGATAATGGATCTCTGGTTTGGACATTTAAAGGCTTTGAAGTCAAGGAAAACTAGACATGTTTGTAACCTTTATTATCTTATGTTGTATGCAAGAGTCCTGTCTTACTGCCTGTGATTATAAGAAATATTCTTTTGAGGAAGTTTCACCTCTTCTCAGTATAATTTTTTACAGTCAAGAGATATTTCTTGTCTAGTAAACCACTCTTTGAACATGACGTTCACTGGTCTTTGTTATTTCAACTAGCAGGCTGTGTGTGCTGGATCCTATTCTAAAGGAGAAATTCTCTCTTTTCATTGAAATTTATATGTCCAATGACAGAAAGAAGAAAACTGACATTTTGGTAGCTTAATCCATTTGTGATGTCATTGAAGAGGATGATTGTAATCCTGTCTTTGATCCCAAACTAGACAACAACCAAAGTAGGAAGGGAACTAAAACTCTTTCGGTTTTTATTTAGAATAGACTTGAACAGCTTAGATTTGAGGTGCATACTTTGATGAGGATATGGTCCATTGTATGTCTCAAAAGGAGTTCTCATTCTATTGCAGAAGACTTCTCTCTAATACCTGGTCATTTTCAAGAAAGGTATTATATCAATTATTATTAATAGGGGTGCCATGCCAGTTTGTCTTGATGAAGAGGAAGAATTGACCCTGGCCCTCAAAGTCACTTTGAGTGCCAGGGTCAAAATACCTCAATAATAAGGCATCCTTCACTTAGCTAGTGATTGGCAAGAAGTCTTTCATAGTAGTACATTGTTACACCAGATTTAATATTTTGCATTGATATGGAGGAGTCTATTGTGTATGGCTTCTTTTACTGCATAATCATTTACCTGATCCATAGGCTTGTTGGTTCACATGCTTCAAGGACAGTTATTTTTGCCTTAGAAGCAAATTCTGTTCATGACAATTTGGTTACATTACTCTATGTTTCTGTTATATAAATGATGGATGATGTAAATAAAGGCATTCCATGGAAATTAATGAATTTTCCCCCACTATCTAGTCAGCTTCTTTAAACATCAGCTTATTATTAAGATCAGGATAGAGAGAGAGGTTGCCTTTAGTGAACTTTGACAAAATGTTGCATGACTATATGAAAGGTTAACTAATTGTGTTATTTTTGTAGCATCTTGAGGTAATTGTTTGTAACTTGTGCTTCTAAAAATGACTTATCAACCCAACCATAGTTAAGGTAGAACAGTGTTATTTTCTTTTGTTTAGCTAGTTTAGTAAATTTCTCTGCTGATTTAGGATTATTCTGCTTTTTTCCCTTTTTCTTGTTCTGCATTTCTTCATATATATATATATATATATATATATATATATATATATATATATATATATATATATATATATATATATATAGATGTACCATTTTCAATAAATAAAAATTAAGCTAGACTTAAAATTAATTATTTCAAGTTATCCAACATAATCTTATATATAAAGTACAGTGTGTGCATGTATTTGTGCATGTATGTGTCCAAGCAACTCCACTGCTCCCACTTTCCCGATTTCAGTGATTCATAGCTCATTCAAAAGCCCTAGATAAGTTAGGTGCAGGGAATAATTTTCATTGAGGTCAGATTCAGGGTTGCCTGATTATGCGAGGTTAAAAATATATATTAATATATTATACTAGCCATTATCGTTGCTTTCATGGTTCAAGGCAAATAACTCTTATTTTCCTTTTGGATCCAAAATTGCAGTGTACATTTAATTATAAACTAGCTTAAAAACCACCCTATTGGGTGGTATTTAAACTAGCTCCAGTGGAGGACTCTTGGTTTGGCCATCATCTCAATAGCTAGGGAGGAGTAGATGTGATAGGCATCAATAAACTACAGAAGAACTCAAAACTGATCATTGCATTTAAGTATTGAATTAATGTTTAAGCTTACCTTTTAAAAGTTCAATGATAATTCTTCTGCTGCCACTTAACTTAAAGATGATTTGATGTATGTAGAGCCTTATTTTCCATACAAACAATTATTTTTATTTCATGGGTGACAGAACAGGGAACAATTCATAAGATAAAATTAATATAGTGTAAAGATGGGAAAATAGAATTAGTTATACATTCAACATTTGAAGAGTAATGTAGCTAATTAAGTAAGTTAAAAATTAATAAAGTAATTAATTTAAGTAAATTAAAAACTAATGTAGCTAATTAAGTAAAACCTATATTATGGAATCTATATGAATAAATGTGAAATTGGAGCTCAATTCTTCCACAAATTCTGAGATTAAAAAGCCCCAGCTCTACCTTATAGTAATTTACACGGTATTTACTTGACCCCCCCCCCACGAGGTCAGGTTGTGACACAAGGTCGGTTTAATGTTGGGAGCACCTGGGCAAGGAACAAAATTTCCCCGAGCACCCACAACCGTCGGTTGCGCTGGCCTCAGCGCAAGCACTGATCCCTTCTTCTGGTGCAATGAGAGGGTGCGGTCTCGGGCAGCTGTTCCCCAGGGCTGGGCACCTCTTCAGTATAATTTTCCTCAGTTGTGACTCTGTCCTTTGACGGAGTCGCCCCTGAGCACACACTGTCCAATGACAGAGATGCAACTGAGAGATGATAAGTAATGTGTACAAATTACTTTATAGTAATTTACACACTATAAGCTCAATATATATTATCTATTTCTAGGCAATATCACTCTTCAGGTTTAACTAATTTGCATATTGATTTTTAAAACGTTTATTTCATTTATTAACTGTCTTTCATTACTGTTCTTTTATTTGATATTATTTTCATATCAAAAATAGTTCTGTTTAAGAATATCATCTTATGCAGAAAAAAATAGTGCAGAAAAGTGTTTGAAATTTGCATCTTACTTGGCCTTCAACAAGTTGGCATCTATTTGTAAAACTTTCCTTAACTATAACAAGCCATTTTAGGAATGAAATGTTCATTTAAAATTTTTGTTTCAAAGATTTCAAGTAGTGAATATATCTCATTTTGCAAAGTAATAGTGAGTGGGCAAAGCCTGCTAGTAATAATATAAAAAGGATAATTCTAAAATGTAATAAATAAATACTTTTTTGACTGAAAATAAGGGGAACATTATGATAACATTTACATTAAAAAATGACAACATTCAAAAAAAAAAAAATGGAGAAAAATATAAAATAATCTTTCAACCAACAAAGCAACAAATGCACCAAAAAAGAAAAATGAAATAAAGAATATATTTTTCCTGTCAAAACAACAAAATATTGACATTTGTTTACTTTTGCAACAAATCCACATTTCCTTCTGACTTGGTTGAATGTTTTCATCATTGAATTTCTAGAAAATGTATAACCTTGTCAGGTCAGAAAAACATTAAAAGAAATTCTCACTAGTTTCTTTTTTTTTCTAGTTCAAAAAACTTACTTTCTCAACTTGCCTTATTTTGGGAAGAATTAAAAATAGACTCTCTCTCTCTCTCTCATAGTTTTAATGCTCAGTGTATTAGATTTTTACATTAAAATTTTCTTTTTCATTTACTGATGATGTATTTCATATAAGAAAACTCTGTGGATACAATTTTCTTCAAGTGATTGATAGAAGTTGTATTATTTTTTTTATTATTTTTTACATAAGATGTTGAAATAAATTAAAAACAAAAAGTGAGAAATGGACTAAAATTTTCTTTTCCCTCATTATACTCACTTTATTTTCTGAAAGTATTTTTTGGTTGTATCAGTCCTACAGTTTTGGAAACATTTTTTAATGGTTTTCTTCAAAAAAGAATCTTTAGAAAAATATTTTCTTTTTATCTTTGTATTTTTAATTTTAAATTTAATTTCTCTTCCTTTTTTACTCTTTTCAAATGTATTCTTTAATTTATTCTTCATAATTTTTGTCATTTGTTTCTCAATTTTTCCTTTTTACTTTGAGTTTTTCTAATTCTTTTCTGAACTTTTTTCTTTTTAACTTTTTATTTATTTCTGTGTTCATCATTTTTATTTGTAATTTTCTTTATTTATATATATTTTCATTTACTTCTTTTGAACTTACACTCTTTTTATAAGCTTTCTTGATTTATTTCATGTGCTTGCATCTAGATTTTTCTTGCATTCTTTTTGCTTCTTTTACTATCATTATTTTTTCTTTCTTTTCTCTTTTTACTGCTTTTCTTTCTTTTTCTCTTATTTTTCAGACTCATTCATTTCCTTCTTTTTCTTACTTTGTTTATTCATTCTGTCTCTTTTTAAAATTTTTTCTTTTCATCTACTCTTCATTCTTTCTTTTTTTTTACTCCTAATCATCTTTCTTCTTACTTTCTTTATTTAAATTTTTTCTTTCTTCATTTTCTATTATTCTTTCAACAAAAAACAAAATGAATTCATATTTAAAATATAATTTTATTATTATTTACATTCCTCATCTTTGTTGTTGTTAATATATTTCAGAAGTTGTATTCTCTGGCCTTCATCAATGTAATTTTTAAATTTAATTTCTAACTGTTGTGTCAGAAACATACCACCCCTCTTGAAGATAAACTTGTCTGTGAACAAAGACTTTAAATAGTGGCATGTCAGAGAGACTGATAAGACAGAGAAGTTCTTAGCTGAGCTAGTTATTGACTACTCAGGCGATTTCTGTACCATTTTACCAACCTATTAAAACCCTTTTTATTGTTATGTGTTATTTGGCGTTTGTCTCTACTAACCCCAAATCAACATCATAACAGTGGTGACGAGAGATTCGTTCATCACGCTGAGTGGAGAATTTTTCAACTCTAGGTGGACTATATAAAAAATTTTTTTTCTCGCTCTGAAAAAAAAAAACAAAAAAACAAAATACGTCGAACTTTGTTCTTCACGAAGAAATGGGATTTCAACGTGCCAAAAAGAAGTAAGACTTGTGCTTATTGTGAATATATACGTGTTTTTCCCTTTTTGTCTGTTTTTGAAAAGTGTTTTGTGTAATCTATTACGCATAATGGAAAATTTGATTGCATTAACGAAAACTCTAGTGCAAAGTCAAATTCAGCAACAAGAGCAACAAAAATTGTTTCGGGAACAACTATTGGATTTACAAGTTCAACAGCGAAATGACACAAAGTCTTTATATGAAGCGATTTTACTTAAGAATCCAGTAAATTCGTCATTCACGGCCGAAGGTATTGCTAATTCTATTACTGAGTTCAAATTTAACCCAGAGGAGGGCATAACATTTCCTGCGTATTTCAGAAGATTTGAAACAATATTTGAAAAAAAATGTGAAGGTTGGACTGATGAACAAAAAGTGAGTTTACTTTTACAAAAGTTGGGTACAGATGAAAATAATAAGTATACGAATTTTGTCCTTCCAAGAAAAACTAGTGACATTTCTTTCGAAGAAACTGTTAATACTTTATCTAGTATTTTTGGCGAGCGATTTAGTTTATTTCATACTCGTTTCTCGTGTTTGAATATGGTAAAGCGTGACGATGAGGATGTTGTCAGCAAATTATGGACACTGTGCTGGCAGGGTTGGACTTCGCCATTGCATATCTTAATGATATTTTGATAAAAAGTAAAGATCGAAATGAACATTTGGAACATATTAATCAGGTTTTTGAAAAAATTGAAGAATATGGATTCAAACTTGGAGCTGAAAAATGTGAATTTTTTATGAGTGAAATTAAGTTTTTGGGGCAGATAATAGACTCTGATGGAAGAAGACCAGATCCGGCGTGGGCAGAAGCGATCAAAAGCATGCCAACTCCCAAAAATGTAGTAACGCTACAAGCGTTCTTAGGACTTGCTAACTATTATGGGATATATATTCCTAATTTGTGCAGCCTTACGGCTCCATTAAATAAATTGCTTAAAAAGGGAGCAAAGTGGGAATGGTCAGAATTGTGTCAAAAGGCGTTTGACAAAATAAAGAATATTTTGACGTCGGAATTATCACTAACACATTATGACCCTAAACAGGAAATTATAGTGGCATCGGGCGCAAGCGAGTACGGAATAGGTGCGGTAATTCTGCATAAATTCAGAGACGGCAATACGAAGCCAGTGGCACATGCATCAAGGACATTATTACCCGCAGAAAAGAAGTACTCTCAAATTGAGAAAGAAAGCTTAGCTATCATCTATGCTTGTAAAAAATTCCATTAGTACATACATGGAAGAAGGTTTATATTGCAGACCGACTATCGCCCGCTGCTTTCAATCTATGGTTCGAAGAAGGGTATACCTACTCATACGGCAAACCGTTTGCAACGATGAGGAACCATTTTGTTGAATTACAATTTCAAAATGGAATTTTTATCATCTAAAAAATTAAGCCATGCTGATGGTTTATCTAGACTGATCCCAACGTCTTCGGAACCGCTAGAAGATACGGTGATAGCGTCGTTACAAGCAGAAAATGAATTGGTGGAAGTAATGTATAACACAATAAAAGAATTACCGGTGACATTAGATGAAATAAAATTAAAAGCAGAGAACGACATTTTATTAGAAAATGAAAAAGTTGTAACTTCAGAAAAGTATAAAACTTCTTCACCAGCTTATTCAATATGTGATGAAGTGCTGTTATATGCTGGAAGGGTCGTGATACCGGTTGTACTACAAAAGCGGATTTTGAAGGAATTTCATCAGGGGCATCCTGGTATTGGACGTATGAAAGCCCTGATGAGGAGTTACATTTATTGGCCAAATATGAACAAAGACATTGAACAGGTAGTTAAAACTTGTAGAGGGTGTCAAATGGCAGCGAAAGCACCGCCAGTAAAATACACACCATGGCCAAAAACAGATGTTCCATGGACCAGACTCCACATAGATTATGCTGGACCCATGAATGGTAATTTCTACTTGATAGTTGTGGATAGCTATTCCAAGTGGCCTGAAATTTTTAAGTGCAAAAGACCAACTGCTTTTGTAACAAGATTTTCTTACAGAACTGTTTGCACGTTTTGGAGTACCAGAAAAATTGTCACCGACAATGGAACTCAATTCACAGGAAGTGAATTTAAGACGTTTTGTAAGACTCTGGGAATTGACCATCACGACTTCACCGAACCATCCTAGGTCAAATGGACAGGCTGAACGGTTTGTTGATACGTTCAAGAGAGCCCTTAAAAAACAAATGGTACTAATACAGATGATGGTAATATACAGCAGTTTTTAAGTATATACAGAATAACACCAAATCCAAACGCAATATCAGGGATGTCTCCAGCTGAACTGATGTTTGCTAGAAAAAATTAGATCTGTATTCAATAGGCTGCTGCCGGAAAGAAAAAAGAGTTACCAGAACAAAACGCATCAGGAAAATATGAAATATCTCAGGCCGGGTGATAAAGTTTTTTTTTAAATTACAAAAATGGGAAGGAATTTTGACAAGATGGAGTGGTAACTCAAAGAATTGGTAAGATGTTATACATGATAAGAAGTAAAAAATGGACGCACAAAAGACATTTGAACCAATTAAGGAAAAGAATCATTGAAGAAATAAGTAAAGAAAATGAAGAACCAATGGAGGTATTATATGATTTATTTGATATACCAACTCCACCATTGCCTGAAACAGTTGTCCAAAGAAGGACAAGCAAAAGAAAAAGAACTAGGGTGGAACGTTTAAGTCCAGATCCCAAAAGAAAAAGATATTAATTCCTCCGGAATCAAATCTCAAGGAGGAGGTGTTGTGTCGGAAACCTACCACCCCTCTTGAAGATAAACTTGTCTGCGAACAAAGACTTTAAATAGTGGCATGTCAGAGAGGCTGATAGACAGAGAAGTTCTTAGCTGAGCTAGTTATTGACTACTCAGGCGATTTCTGTACCATTTTACCAACCTATTAAAACCCTTTTTATTGTTACGTGTTATTTGGCGTTTGTCTCTACTAACCCCAAATCAACATCATAACACTAACAGAACTCTTTATATTATTTACATTATTCGGACTATTGTCCTCATCTTTGTCGCCATAATGTTTCGGCCATTGTACACTCCGGCCTTGGTGGTTGGAATTTCGAACTGAACCCTTTATTTCACTGGGTAGACTGTTCTAGTTCCACGTGCCATGTTTGATGGATGTCAGTTATCAGTTATCTCCTGCTAACTTCCCTCTGAACGTTCTCCACTGCCTTAACCAGGTATTGAACTCACACTCTTTGGGTCCTGTCACTGGATCTAACCAACGCCTTGTGCCATGTGTCCTTGAGGACATCTGGGTATGAATTTCTGGGTATTATAAACTTAATGTCCTCAGCAACCATTTTTACCAGTGCTCATATTGCAATTTTGCTGTTATCATTGCATGTTTTTACCAGAGCTCATATTGCAACTTTGTTGTTATCATTGCTTTTCTCTGGCACTCCTTACTTCCCATATTGTATTTATTTCTATGCTTGGTCGGCTCAGGAGATTTCTGTGGCCTAGCATATGTGCTGATTCCTTAAGTTTACGAATTTTCCAATGGTGTTCCTTGTCTATGATCTCAACATGATCCCATAGAGGTCAGTGATCTCTCTTCTCTCTCCATATGTGGTCAGCCACACCTGATTTTTCTACTTCCCCTCGTGTTACAGCTTTCTGGTGTTCTTGAAGCCTTACCTTGAGGGGGCGGCCTGTCTGTCCTTTATATTTCTTTCCGCAGCTGCACGAGATAGCGTACACACAGTCTTTAGTCATGTTCTCCTCTATGGGGGGGGTCTCCTCAGGGAGATATCTGCGAAGTGTCGTCAAGCTTTTGAAGGTTGTCCTGATGTTATATGGACCGCCGATCCTTTGTATTTTCTCTGATAACCCCTTCACATAAGGCAAGCAGACTGTTTTCTGAGTGTTGTTGTCCTCCTCCTCTTGTACCTGCCTATCTCAGTTTTGGGGGGCTGCTGCCATGTACCCAGGGCAGTTGTTACGTTGTAGGGTACTACTTATACTGACCAATTCTTTATCTAATGTCTCTGGGTTGCCACTTATGACTTTTGCTCGTTGTTGTAAGCAACGGACGATCCCTTTCTTTACGCTGTATGGATGGTGGGAGTTGAAATTTAGGTACTGTCCGGTGAATGTTGCTTTATGGTATACGGATGTCTTAAACCCATGCTCTGTTCGAGATATTAGAACATCCAGGAATGGGAGTGTGTTGTTACTCTCTTTCTCCATTGTGAACTGTATCGAAGGTCTTATTGAGTTCACACGGTCCAGTAGAACCTGAACATCTTCCTGGTGTGGCCAGAGTATGAAGGTGTCATCTACGTACCTTAACCATATAGTTGGCTTTAGAGATATAGATTCTAATGCCATTTCTTCAAAGTATTCCATGTATATATTCACCATTGCTGGTGATAATGGCGAGCCCATTGCTAAGCCCTCATCCTGTCGATATATGTGTGATCCCATTCCGAAGTGTGTTGTCTGTGTACAGAAAGTCAACATCTCCATCAGATTATCTATTGGAATACTGGTCCATTCTTCTAGGGAAGAGTCAGAGGCCAATCTGTCTCTGACTACTGAGAGTTCCTCCTCTGTGGGTACCTTGGTGAACAAACTCACCACATCCAAGCTCACCATCTGGTTCAATAGGATGGGAGCATCTTTGATTATTTCCACAAAGTGGACAGAGTTTTGTACATATGAAATTTCAACCACCTGAAGAAGGCCGGAGCGTACAACGGCCAAAACGTTGTGATAAATATGGCGACAAAGATGAGGACAATAGTCCAAATAATGTAAATAATATACATAATACCTCATCTCAGAAATATAGACAGAACTCTTTATTTAATCTATAGGGTAGTCCAAAATTCCTGCAAAATTCCCTGGTTCAACAAACACCTGATAAACACCAGAGGGTACAACAGCTGAAATGTTGTGATAATGACAACAAAGATGAGGACAATAGTCCAATGATAAATAATGTAAATAATGATTACACCTCATCTCAGGCAGAAATAATTTCATCATTAGAAAAGACAGTTTATCTTCTCTTATCTGTTCATTATGCTTTAATTTAAATTTAAAATGCAGTCCATTCTACAAATATAGTTTCTGCTTTACTTTTCATGTAACAATTCATGTCATTATTGTTAATAAAATCTGTTGGAGATTTTCTCAGCTTAAGGACACTTCTTGCCCTCAATATAATTTGCATTCAGGTATTTGTATCATATTAGCACAGAATTTATTTGAAGTCAGATGAATATTCAAGAGCAAATTAACTCACAAAATTGATTCATATTCAATGGAGTCACAACAGAGCTTCATTTTCACTTTTTATCTAAAGGTGAAACACCAGGTGAAAAATTAAATTTGAAAATTGCATGTTTGTGTCTATATTAGTGTGTGTATCATGCATGTCTGTGTGTGTGTGTATACATGTGGATATGCTTAGAAAGAAAGGAAATCTTCCAATAAAAAAAGGTTTCCCTTATCTATTAAGATTATACACTAATTATTCTTCCTTCTCTCTCTTCTTCTTTTTCTTTCTCTCATGATGGGTTTGATTTATTTTATCTATAAAATTTCATTTAATACCGTAACTTCTTATATAATAGTAATACCTAAAAATTTATAAAACGATCATCAGTATTTTTTTTTTTTTTTTGCATTTAATGGTAAATGTCAATAATATATATAAAAAAAACTTTTTTCATTTTGTAAATTAGAAAATAAAAACATTTTTCAATTAGAAAAAATGAAAAAAAGAATTGAATGAAAATAGATGTTCAATTACTTGATAGAATTTACAGAATAAGAAATATTGATCTATATTAAATGTCTGGATAGAAAATATGATTGAAAAGTAAAACAAATGTCATCATTTACTAATCTTTGCTTAGTTTGGTATAAGGCTACAAGTATGGTGCATCCACTGTGGATCAATCTTACTAATCAGTTGTAATAGTCAACCAGATACCAAGGAGCTTCCATCAACAGCAATGCTTTCAGCCAGTGATGAAACTCTTGACTTCATATGCATGTTGATATTCTTCACATGTCTATTTCAACTACTACCTTGTGTTATACTCTGAACAAACTCCCAGTCTCCCACAACTGATATATGATACCCTGATATGAGCAAGTGGCTAAACCTTGTAAATCACAGGAAATAAAACTCTTGCAACTATATCTTATCTTCATTTGTTGTTTTGTCACTTTTTTTTTGTTAATGGTAAGTATGCTGTTAAAATCCTTCTGAGGTTATTTTATAAGAATAAAGTGGGTCACACTTCCCAAAATTAGTATTTTAATATTTTTCATTAAAATATTGATTTTAACAAGCAGGTTAGGCCCCAAGAACTTAACAGAACCCTCTATTACATGTTAAATTTTTAATTTTTATAAATAAAATTAATTTGAGGATAATCATTGAACTTAAAATCCTGTGAAGGTCCTTCAAACATTAAGGCTAATGAGCAATGTGTGTTATTATTATGTTAATATAGAAAGAAGAAAAATATTTCTACTCAATTTTTAGCTAGAACATAATGTGATAAAATATCGGGAGTGTTCAATAATTGGTTATAATTTAATGTTTAATTACAGGATTCCTGAAAAGAACAAAGTAAAAATCAAATGATTTTGTGATTTATTCAAACAAATATTCTCATTTTTGTTGTCCCATTAATATTGTGTCTCATGTCAATAATGCATACTCACTAACCAGTAATCTTCGGGGAACTTTTCAATAATACTTTTTATTTTATTACTGCTAGGGATTTATAATGTTTTAAATTTTTATTGATCACAGACTGTGTCTCTTTCATACTTTACAGAAAACAATTTCATTTTGTAGAGCCTATAACAAGGTATTTACAAATAAGCTTACTCTTAAGGAAATAACTAAACTCACAACTCTAGGCATTACAAATCATAATTTACTGTATTTATTTCATGGAAGAGAGACTACTTATTCTGTTACTGTCAAAAGGTAACTAAAGATCCAACTATTTCTTACTACATTTTTTATTTTTGTAATAAGTTGTTATAGTTTTGTAATACATTGGTTTTCAGCTATCATAATTGACTATGACTATAAGAGCAATTCAGTTGCTTTGATATTAATAATGGTGAGAGTCAATTTCCATGCCTCAGAAGAGAAACTTCTTATTTTCCATTGACTGCTGCTAGTAACAAGATATGATTAAAAATGATTGGCTATAAAACAGAGTTTTAAAGTACATTTCTCCTTCAAAAATATTTATGCTTAGTAAACTCAGATGTAGATAGACAGTTTGTTCTCTTTCAATGAAAAAGCAATGATTTTCTGTATCCAAAATATAATTCAAAAGCTAGAACTACTTATGCTTTTGACAGGGGGAAAAACAGTAGAGAACAACTGAAAATAGCTGTCTTTATGAAGAACACATGTGTTTATGTAAAAATTCCTATTTTGCATTTCAATATTTTTCTATATGATGCACATCTGTAACAATGATTACTTTCAATTTATGCTCTCTTTGTATAAACATTATCTCAGGATGAATCTCTTTGAACACCTTAATTGTTTTCTTTGGAAAAGTTAAAAGTTTTTTGTAATAAAGTGTTTCCTTTGTTTCCTCCCTAATAATATCAGTTCACCTTGCAAGTCAGTTGTCAATGCAAATGTAATTTTTCATTTCAGCAAGAAGTGTAGAACATCAAAGATATTCATTATTGTTTGCTGGTTAGTAGCAGAATCAATTAATCTAATTAATTGCAGAAGAAGGTTAAAACAATAAACAAGTTCAGTGGTATATTTGGTAACAATTTTATAAGTGCTGCTTCCAATTAATGGTGAATCCTACATTGCATTGTTATATGTGATTTATTGTTTGAGGAAATTATAAAAATGACAAAGGAAATAAAAATATCAGAAATGGTCAGATCCAATTCAGATAATTGCTGCCTTGCAGAATCCACAAAGAATTGAAAATCAAATAAATTCTATCAATTATTATTTACTTTTTCTCTGAATACAAATTAATGAAATAGGGTTTGTTTTGCTATTAAGGATGGTGTGTTAAACAGGAAAAAATGAGGGATTGTTTGAGAGAAATTTCTAATAAAATGCACTTTAGTTATTTGACTAAAATAATAAACCCAGAATCAAGCCATATTTCTAAAACAATCTATTTGAATTTAATTCCTTTAATTAGAATGCCACCAACAGTAAAAGCAGCAGCTGCAATAATATGAACATTTGTTAAAGTTTATACTTCAATTGCTTCAGAATAAAATATAATTATACTTGCAATTACTGTTATAGAGTTAGTAAGAGTAAAAATCTATCAGCAAGATGTCTGAAGTTTTATATTGGAGATACTCATTGTTGCATATAATACAAGGAAAATAAAAAAAATCTAATTTAAAATCAGGAAAATGTATCTTTTAATTTAAGAATTATAGCTTTTATTGACTCTAGGACATCTTTTTCAATGTTAAAATACCTACAGAATAGAGACCTTAATAAGGAACTGAATTTAAAATTCATTTATATATATATATATATATATATATATATATGAAGGATGTACAAGTGGTGTAATGAATAATGACTTGGAATGAAAATCAGAGAGTTGAATTCATGTTCCAGCTACAAATAACTTTGGGAAAAGTATGTTTCAACCTCTTTCTCTCCATCTATGAGTTAAATAGTAGCACTGACTGGACTCTTTAACCTTGGTTGGCAACCAGTCTAGAAGGAAAACTCTTAATTCAAAACCTGAGGAGGGCTGTTTGTGAACCTAATGGCACACTATGTCCACCAGTTTTCTTTATTCATGTCTTCTGAAAAGTGTAAATGGTTCTGCACAAGCCTTCACCACTATAATCAAATCATGTGTGGGTAATCTGACTGAGAGTCCATTGCCATCATACACACACACACACGTGTGTGT
>CAHIKZ030005510.1:2137500-2172500 GCA_903632075.3 Acanthosepion pharaonis | reverse complement strand
AATTGAGTGACAGAAAGTCTTCAGCACATTTCTCAATATCCTTATAGAATCCAGCACTACTGTGTTGAAAAAGCTTT
This sequence comes from Acanthosepion pharaonis, assembly GCA_903632075.3. Taxonomy (NCBI): domain Eukaryota; kingdom Metazoa; phylum Mollusca; class Cephalopoda; order Sepiida; family Sepiidae; genus Acanthosepion; species Acanthosepion pharaonis. The sequence goes on along the minus strand of CAHIKZ030005510.1, from coordinate 2,172,423 downwards.
GATTTTTTTCTTACATCTCTAATTCTTTTAATCTCACCTGAAGTTTTTTGGTATGGTTCCAAGTCCTCTTTCTCTTCAATAATAACATATTTTATTTTGTTGACACTTGTCTAGTTTTTGCCTTGACATAATTGGTTTTAATGCATTCATTTTGAGCTACACTGATAAATGATACAATTTCCCTTTTGAGGTGTCCTCTGGGTATCCATGGATTTGTGCCTATGATAGATTTTCTTTTCATATTATTCTATTCTTGTTGCATTTATGACTGTGTTCCTTTACATATTGTCTTTTTATCATTTTCTTTATTCTTCATTGCATTGTCACGATCCTTTCTCTGATCTTTTTTTTCACAGATTGTCTTTTAACATAATTTGATGTATGTGTATCATTCAAGTTTACCAAGTTATTTATAGCAATGTAATTATTATTTAATGCTTTAATGAATTTGTTATCTAGCAATTTAATTCCATCTTTTGTTATGAGTTTTCCTCCATGAATTACTAGCATCATATATTTTCTATAGTGAAATTCATCCTTCATGGAAATTTCTGCTATAATCAATATTTCTTGGTATTTTGTTCATTGCGAATGATTTGAGATCATGCATATATAGTACGTAGTTGACCTTTTCTATCATATTGATATCTTCCTTTATAATTTCTCCTGATTAGGTTGAAGTATCATAAAGATATCATCATCATCATTTATTTTTCCACTCACTTGTTCACAATGGAACCTTACAATGTAGAACAAATGAAAACAACTCTTCAGAAAAGCATAGCTATTTACAGCAGTGTCATTGTTTGAATAGCCTTTTTTCTTCCTCAATTTTTCAGTATTTTCACAGTTCACTCTGGGACCATTCTTGTCTCTCCAAGAATAATGAACACAACTGACAATGTCATTTTCCATTTTGTTTATGTTTCAGACATTTTTTTATATTTATCCATTTATATATATATATATATATATATATATATATATATTATGGACAAAGTCCGACAATTTATTTATTAAAGACATTTTTTTATGTTTAACGTTCTTTTTATAGATACAAGTATTTAAGTAAATGCTCTGTTTATAATAAACAGTATTAAATAACATTTACCGGCCTGAATGTCCAAGAAATTTTTCATAGAAAATATTCGTCCTTTGACAGGATTCGAACCTGCATCCTATATGGAACCGTCATTTACGCTGACGTGCCTTACCGATCAGCCACAAAGGAGCGTTCGGTAGACAAGGTCGAATTTACTGCTTATAAACTTCAATCTTCCATGAATCTCGTACATTCATAACTTCTCTGGCGTATCAAATGTAAACAAATGATGTCATATATTAAGAAATGGACAAAGTCTGACAATTTATTTATTAAAGACATTTTTATGTTTAACGTTCTTTTTTTATAGATACAAGTATTTAAGTAAATGCTCTGTTTATAATAAACAGTATTAAATAACATTTACCGGCCTGAATGTCCAAGAAATTTTTCATAGAAAATATTCGTCCTTTGTCAGGATTCGAACCTGCATCCTATATGGAACCGTCATTTACGCTGACGTGCCTTACCGATCGGCCACAAAGGAGCGTTCGGTAGACAAGGTTGAAGTTTATAAGCAGTAAATTTGACCTTGTCTGTCAAAGGACGCTCCTTTCTATGAAAATTTCTTGACATTCAGGCCGGTAAATGTTCCGTATAATACTGTTTATTATAAACAGAGCATTTACTTAAACACTTGTATCTATAAAAAAGAATGTTAAAATATAAAAAAGAATATTTAACTAAAATATATCTATATATATATATATATATATATACAGTGGGGAAAATAAGTATTTCATCCCCTGCTCATTTTTTGAGTTTGCCACCTTACAAAAATATGAATGGTCTATAATTTTCAGTGTAGGTTCATCTTAAAAGTGAGAATAGAATAAAAAAAATTCTAGAAAAATCACATTATATTAATTTTTTAACATTTATTTCTTTTTTATTAAAAAAAATAAGTATTTCAACCCATAGCAATACATAACACAGTATTTGGTGACAAAACCCTTGTTGGCAAGCACAGCAGCCAGATGTTTCCTGTAGTTGGTTACCAAGTTTTTACAGATCCTAGTGGGGAATTTTGGCCCACTCCTCTTTGCAGATCCTCTCCAAATCTTTGAGGTTTGTAGGTTGTCATTGGGCAACTTGAAGCTTCAGCTTCCTCCACAGATTCTCTAAAGGATTAAGGTCCTGAGACTGACTAGGTCACTCCATTACCTTAATGTGCTTCTTCTTGAGCCACTCCTTTGTAGCCTTAGCCATATGCTTTGGGTCATTGTCATGCTGTAACATCCATCCACGAATCCATCTTCAGTGTCCTGGCTGAGGGAAGGAGATTTTCACTCAAGATTTCCCTGTACTTGGCCCTGTCCATCTTTCCTTCAACTCGGTGTAGTTGTCATAAACCTTAGCAGAGAAACAGCCCCAAAGTATAATGTATCACCACTATGCTTAATGTTTGGGATGGTGTTCTTGGAGTCTAAGTCAGCTTTTTTCTTCCTCCAAACACAGCAAGTTGAGTTGATGCCAAAAAGCTCAATTTTAGTCTTGTCTGACCACAGCACTTTCTACCAACCCTCCTCTGAATCATCCAGGTGCTCATTTGCAAACTTCTGACGAGCCTTAATATGTACCTTCTTGAGTAGGGGCACCACATAATTTCAGTCCACTACAATGTAGTGTGTTACTAATAGTCATCTTGGTGACTGTGGTCCCAGCTGCCTTGAGATCATCAACAAGCTCTTGCCACATACCTCTGGGTTGTTTCCTCACATTTCTCATCATCAGGTTCATCCCACATTGGGAGATCTTGCTTGAAGTTCCAGACTGAGGGAGAATGATAGTCAATTGATGTTTCTTCCATTTTCTTATTATAGCACCAACAGTTGACTCCTTTTCACCTAGCTGCTTGCCAATCATCTTGTAGCCAATTCCAGTCTTGTGCAGGTATACAATTTTGTGTCCTTAGACAATTCTTTCATCTTGCCCATGGTGGGGAGATTAGACTCTGATTTATTGACAGATTCTGTGAACTAGAGTCTTTTATACAGGTAATGAGTACTTGATTAGGAGTAATAATTGAGTAATAGGACTAGTCTATATGACTCCTCATCACATGACCAGTCTGTGGGGCCTGAATCATTGGTTGGTAGTGGAGGAAATATTTATTTTTTTCAATAAAAAAAGATTTATATTCTCTCACTTTCAAGATGGACCTACCATGTAAATTATAGACTGTTCCCATTTTTGTAAGGTGGTAAACTCAGAAAATCAGCAGGGATGAAATACTTATTTTCTCCACTGTATATGTATATATATATATATATATATATATATATATATATATATATATATATATATATTTTACAGCACTTCTGTTTCCCACAATGATTCGCTGGAACAGTTGCATCCATCATTTGACTTTTTTTTGCTTTGTTTATAACTGTTTTCTTGGTTTGGATATGAGATAATATATTTGAATGCTGAAGTTCAAAAGTATTTTTAATTTATTTCTAGTATAATCCTCACTATTATCAACACTGCTAATAATAATATTTATTAAAAATTTAACAAACAGAAATTATGAGAAACTCTGGATCTATAAATATGATAATTTTACTAATTGCAACTCTGGTATTTTATGTCAGTATCTTTCAAGAGAAATTACACATATTTCATGTGCTGTTAGTATTTCAACTGGCATTTTCAAACTATCAGTTAAAGTTGAACTTTGCATGTGTAAAAAGTTTTAATTATATAGCTGAGTTATTTCCTTTCAAAATGTTACAGATTTATTCATAAATCAATTGTCTAAACTACAAATATTTCTTTCCAAAAAAATTAAATATAAAATAAGAGTGCACATGTTGAACCTTTGATATTCAGATCAGCATAATACAAAACTATTTCATGATGAAAGCAAATGATTTTGAAATGAAAGTTATTATTAATGAGATAATGATAGCCTGGAGTATATTATTTTTCCTGATGAGGACAGAAGAGGAATAAACATTCAAAAGTGAGAAGTCTTATTTATTCAAATATAAAATTGATTTATAGTTTAACTGCCCTTTTAAGGCTCACAGATCATTACAGTTAAAAGTCATCTCATTGACTTTTATTATGAATTATTTCTAAGTTCAAGGATAAGGATACAGGCCATAAAACATGAGTTTTTTTGTTTCAGATTCAGTTTTATGTCCAAGAAACTAATATGTACTTTTCTGTTAGGAATAAAAAAAATGAACAGGAAATCTTAGTAATTGGTAATTTCTAATTGTTTTAATTGCCACATTGAAGCCACATTGTTTTTTTTTATATTTCTGTAGACTTCTTTGGCTTTTTTTTTCTGTCTTTCAAATGCATGAGTATTTATGTCCTATGAATATTTTAGATTATCCTTAAATTTGCTTTTTTTTCATCATAATATTTCTATTAGAATAAGTTATGATTTTAACATTCAAGAAAACCTTAATGTATTCATATTTTATATCATGCTGTTTGTTGTTTAGAAAGCCATTTACAGCATAATGTACATTAAACTTATTCTCATAATTATTGAATATATTTAATGCAAAGTCCTATTTCTGACCTAATTTGGCTCTGAACTATATTCATTGTAATTCTATTATTAAATATAAAATAGCATAAAATCTAGATGCCAAATATCCAAGTTGGTTCATAGACCTCAATTTTTATGCTAATTATTTTGTTTCTTGAGCAGTCATGAATTTGATACAAAGTAATGTTGACAATCAATATACATGCACAACACAATAAAAAAGAATATAATGATTGTTTAATTTAGTATATTATGTACATGGAATATTTATTTTAAGAAATAAAATTAGAATATGATGATGTTTGAAATAATTTCTGCAAATTTTTATGAGAATTTATTTTGTGCTTTTTTTATTTTCCAATCAAAAATCTGTAAGAAAAACTATACTAAATTTATCCTATAATAACTGTTAGATTTGTATATACATTTCATATATATTTCATATACTAGATGTAACAGCCTTTACAAAAAAGAGATGGCATATTATCAAATCTGTTTTTTTTTTCAGCTGGACTTGACTACATTGCTGTTAACAAGATCCTGACCTTTGAACCTAGTGCCACAGTTCAGACACTAAAGGTTGTGATTCTTGATGACCTCGGCCTTCCCAAAGTTGAAGGAAAGGAAGAATTTGAGCTGATCCTTCGAATGCCTGTGAATGCCAAACTTGGGACACAAAGAACAACTCTGATATCAATCAACGATTCTACGTCTGACTGTGAGTTCCAAACATATGTTTTTTTACAGTATTAGTGATCATTTGGAACTTTTAGAAAAAAAATTGTTTATATTAGATTCAATTTCTTGCTGACTTTATTTTTAAACAAAACAGTAGAGCAAAATATTTTCTTCTTAAAACTGAAGCTTTTCATCATTTTTCACTCAACTTATCCTTATGTAACATTTTTGTTTTCCTTTCATTTAAAATGAAAAATGATATTTAAAACTCTTACTTTCTGGACAATCTCCTCAAAGATGAAGAAGAGACCTGAAGCATCAGAAGTCTGGTTTTACAGAAAGATGCTGAGAATAACATAGAGTGAACATGTGAGCAATGACAAAGTTTTAGATAAAATAGAAACAAAGACACTTATAGGTGCCATCTGGAAGAGACAGTTTACCAATTGTTTAGAATGGCTTTATGTACTTTTGTCCTAATTTTAAAGTAAAATAATGCTTTTGGTATCTATATACATGTATGTAAATATACTAGTAATATATATAAAACATTGAATATCTTATTCTCCATAGGTTTATATGTATGCATAGTGTGCTTATGTTCATGTTCAATTAAAACAAAGATTAAATTTTCACCTAATGCACCTGCATTTCTCTTGCACTTTGACTGTATCTTGTTATTATTTCTCTTATCCTTTCCAATCTTCATTGTTTTCAATGCTTTTATTTAAAATTATAAAAGGAATAAAAATGTGCAAATATTTTATACTCTATCCTCTCTTTTATCTTTCTTTTGCTCTATATCTTCATAAAGAATTTTTATGTATCACAATAGTTACATCCCTTTTTAATTTTACACACATTGTCTCTTGAGAGCCAGCCAGCAATCCTACCTCTCTATATTTTTAATATCTATCTATCTATCTATCTATCTATCTATCTATCTATCTATCTATATCTATATATATTAATATCTATCTATCTATCTATCTATCTCTATATATATATATATATATATATATATATATATATATATACCTTTTTTTTTTCTTTTCATTTTTCTCTTTTTCACTTTTACTTTTTATCTTTAATTCTTTATACACAATTTTCCACCTCTTCAATATTACTTTTCCTGATTCTTTCCTGCTTAATGTTATTATGTAGGTTTCTTGGTCAGAAAGCATAACTAATTCCAGCCCAAAAGGACAAAAAGTGTAAGATGTACCTGATTCTGACTCAAGATTGAAAAGCATAATGATTAAAAAACACGTACAATAATAATAGTAGAGATTGCAGATTAAAGCTTTTAATCTATATTTTATTGTTTTTTTATCACTCAGTATTTAACTCATTTTCGTTTTTATTTTTTAGATATTTACTAAATTTAGTTTAGGTCACTCAGTAAACATAAAATTCACTGGCTGTAGCCTGCTTGACTTGTTTGCTAAACACTCTGCTCTAAGGTAGGCAATTCTTCTCAAGAGGAGTAAAGCAGATAATAGACAGAAGAATTGACTAGAGGATAGGACAATGACATTAAAAAGATTTGATATATATCATTACTGATTAGAAATATATACTTTCTAGTGAATAAAGTAAGAACTTGTCATACAAATTGAAGACCCACCTTGTCTATTTATACTTTTCTTTCAAGTTTGTTTGGTAGTATTATTGGTAATATTAAACTCTTTTCATAATATAAAATCAAAGCAATTCTTTTGTGGATTTTGCAAACTCTTTAATACCTATTTTTTTTGTTTTTGATGTGTTAATATTGTTTAACTATTGTGGAAAAAACATACATGTGTAAATAAGCAAAATTAAGGTGATTTATTTTCAATTATATGAGCAATTAAAAAATTTTATTGCCCATATAACTTACTGACAATTCTTCTATGTAGTGTGTCCCTTCAGGATGTTGGCAGTTATAGTTTTCCACAATTTCCTGTCCTTTGCAGCTCTTGACAAATTTTGTTTTTTTGTTAATCTCTCCTAAACCTTGCACTACCATCCATTTACTCAAGTTCACTATGTAGGTTATGCATTGTTTTCCTCAGTCCCTCTTGCCTCCAATCTGTCCTATGAGTATCAAATTTTCCAAGCCTTAGCCATTATGTACCCTAGAAATTTCAAGTGTTTCATTTTGTTTCTATTTTCTCTAAAACTTTGTTGTTGCTCACATGTTCAGTCCATGCTATTCTCAGCATCCTTCTGTAGAACCACATTTCTGTTCCTTCAGGTCTCTTTTTCATCTGTGAAGAGATTGTCTAGCATTCACTGCCATATAGAAGGACTGATATTACATAACAGTTCCATACTCTTTTTGTTTCTCACAAAATTTTTATATTTCTTAATAGTTCACTTCGCTTATGGAAGGCATCTTTACTATCCCAATGTGCCTTCAGATTTCAGTGTCGCATTTTCTATCCTCTGTTAAATCACTTCCCAGATATTTAAATTATTGTACTTGTTTCATTTTCATATCACTGATTTATAATCAGCATGTTAAATTGTTCCTTTTGCTGACAACCAGGCATTCTATCTTCATAGAGGGACTATCGTTTAGTCCATTTTTCTCGTTTCATTTCATTACCTTCTGTAGAATTCTTATAGTTTCCTTTCTATGCATGCTTATCAACACTGTGTCATCTGCATATCTTATGTAGTTAAGATTGTGGCTGCCAATAATGAATCCTCTCTGTATAAGTTGAATAAGTCCAGTGAGAAGACACATCCTTATCTCACACCCCTTCCTATTTTTGTATATCTGCTGAATTTATTTTCTATTCATATACAGGCAGATTCCTGCCAGTATAAGTTTTGGATTATTCTAATATCCTTCCCAGATATGTCTAAATTATCTAGCAGTTCTTTGTGATGTACTTTATCAAATGCTTTTGCATAATCTATAAAATATAGGTACACATTCTTCTGTATTTGCATTGCTCTTTCTGATATCATTCTAAATATAAAATAATTGAAACATTGAGTAATAAAAATAAACTAATGAAATTGTTAAGTTTAAAAGAAGAAAATGAAATCTTCATCATTACAGTGAATTCAAATAATGTTACTCATACATTTCTGTGAAATAAAACCAGTTCTAATGTCTAAATTTTTCCTAATTTTTTACTTCAGTGCCACTGATGCAGTTCAAGGAGACTGAGATTGTGGTAGATGAAAATGATGGCTCTGTTTCTGCTACCATTGTACGCAGTGGAGACTTAAGTCATATTTCTACAGTTCGCTGTTACACTCGACAAGGGACTGCATTGGTAATGATGGACTTTGATGAACGACCAAATACTAATGCTTCTGTCATTAGATTTGAGCCAGGTGTGTAAACTGAACAACATCAAATTTAATTTTTATTTATGTACAAACACACATCTACACACAAGGAAAATATTTTTGAGGGAAAAAATTGGTAAAAAAAATGTTACTCAAGACCAAAGGTAAATATCTGGATGAGGTTGTCTTCAGCAATGAAGTAAGGTTCATAAACCTTACTTCATTGTTCAAAATATGACAGGTGAAAACTCCTTGGACATGTTGGACTATTGGTTTCTTCCACATTTCTCCAGAAAAGACATGCAAACATTGATCTTTCATAAGGAGATTGCATGTAGACATTACATATTGTCAGATGGGTTTAGATAGAAATTACATGATTTGAGAGAGCAGAACCACTAATTTGGGCAGCAAGATGCCTTGATATAACACTGTTATAGTGGTTTTGTTTGGGCTCATATTAAGAAAGTGGTTTACAACAGAACACTGAAAACACTTTAGGTTTTAAAGAATTCCATTGAAGAAGAGGCCTATTTGGTTATACTTGAATTGAAATATGTCCCATTGCTATTTACAAACTTCATGATAGTTTGATAATTTGCATTGAAAATGGTGGGTCATCTGCTGAAAAATATTAATTTTACTTATTGCTTGATTTGGAAAATAGACAATTTTCTTTAAATCTCATCTTTCTAATTTTCTGTTTTGGGATTCAGAAGTAATAATTACTTAATTTACACTGTGAGTATAACAGGAGTAGATAGGTTGGCCTATCATCCATTTCACACCCTTCCCTATTTTGAACAGGAATAGAGGTTTATCCCTTGTTTCCTGTTTAGGATTGGGTTTCTGGTTACTTCTAAGTAGTGTGTATATATATGAATACAGTATTACATCTGAACAATATGGACACATAGATATGTGATTATTGAATAAATTTAGACATGTGCAAATAATCATGTATATTTATGTTTATATAGACATAACTTTATAAAATTAGATGTTTCTGTTAGTTTTGTATATATATATATATATATATATGGACATAAAAACTGTCATAATTTTTCATTATGATATTACCCACTAAAAATAATGTTTAATGTAATAAGAAATTTATATATATATATATATATATATATATATATATATATATATATATATATATATACACAAACACACACACTATGAGATAAAGAAATCATATGATATTGCTTCAAAGGCATATTTTGAAGGCTTTTTCTCACAATACATATTAAAATCTCATACTTGAAAATTTAACACATTTACATATATTAACAGTTATACTTGAAACAATAAATGCACACATGCACACACACACAGCCTAAAATAAATTGTTCAAGGGTTAGGCTTTTCATTCCCATGGTAGCTGTTGCTTTTGGTGTTGGGTGATGTCTGCTACAGTAGGAACTCAGTGTAGAGTAGGATATTTGGAGTTTATTTATCATAATTCTACCAGGAACCAACCATTTCTGTGTTTCTATTTCATGCATAAAACTGAATATTTGATGAAGAAGAAGAGGGAAAAAAACATAAAGATGAAAAAATGGAATAAGAGAAAAATAATAAAATGGAGCAATAATCAGGTGTAAAGGAAGAGAAGTTTTGGAAAAGTATAAAATGCAAAAGTTGAAGAGTAAAGATTTAAGAAATTGGTGGAGACAGTGGTGGTGTTGTTTATAAACCAAGAATAGAAGAATGAGTGAGTTTGGGTTTGGTTTAGGAAGCAAAAATAAAATTTCTTTTGGTAAAATTTGGAATGATCATAATGTTGACATATTTTGTAGAATGTCTATAGTACTTTTTTATTTTTATGTTGCATTTTCCTTTTATTCTTTTGAAACACTCCTTACAATATATGTACTAATTTCTTTCTATATAGATATATGATATTTTATCTATAATATAAAAAAATATTTGATTTTTATCTCAAAGTATTTCTTGTATCACATATTGTACTCACTGTTAAATATGATTTATACTTACAAAGTGAAATAACATTGGTTTGTAATAAATCAGCATTTAATCTTTATTACAAACCAATTTTATTTCACTTTTGATAACAATTTTTATCAACAGAAATTTGGATTATGAATAGTATCACTTCTTTGTGTATTTTTTGTTTGTCTTTTCTTACATTTTTTGAAAATTGTTCTTTTCCAAAATATTTTACCTCAACAATCAACATGTTTCTGATATATCAATGATGTATTATTAATTGCAAAACAATATTAGCTAATATTATATCTATATTATGTATGTATTTACAATTTATCTAGTTTGTATATGAATATATCTTCTATATATATAAAACTGACTATGCGCGTGTGTGTATGTCTGTGTGTTCACGAACTGCTCGAGAACCATAAGGCATATTTCCACCAAATTTGAAACATAGATTGTACTCGATACTGGGTGTGTCTGGGCAAAAAAATTAGTCATTTTTCAAAAATCAATAACCGATAATCGATAAATATAATGTTTAAATGGGAATTTCCATTAGTTTTGTTATTTTTAAACTTTCAGACTTGAAGTCTAAACCCTGAGACCAATTTTAATGAAACTTGATAAGTGTATGCAACTTACTGTCATGCTTATTATACGCTATATTGATTTTCATTTCTCTTGACACTGGGACCCCCAAGGTGACCCAAAGGTACCCCAAAAAATTCAAATTGCCTTGATTTTGATGAAATTTTGCATGTTTGTTACACTCTTACAGTGAGATAGAAATTGGTTGTCAAATTTTTAAAAATACATGAGGGGGCCCCCAGGAGGACCCTGTAAACCCCTTGATGTCTCAATTGCTTTTCAAGTGTATTTTGTCGCAGTATTCCCCAATTTCAATGAAAATTTCAGTACATATTGAGATTATATCGAGTAACTGAAGTAGTCACTTAGAATTCACTGAAAATCAACACTGGGACCCCCACGAGTTAGGGGACCAGCAGGGAACCCTGAAATTTTCAATTAAGTCTACAGCCTTGGCCATAAAGTCGATTAAATAGAAAACTTAAAAAAGATGTACTTTGTTATTTCAATTACTAATTACTGTTAGTCTTAAACCTGTCCTTTGGCTTGAAATTTGGGACCCCTAGGGTGAACTAAAGGGACCCCTAAATTTTCAAATTGCTTCAATTTCAACGGAATTTTACATGTATGTTACAATCTTAAAATGAATCAAAAATGATTATCAGATTTTGAAAATTACATAAGGGGCCCCAAGATGATCCATGAACACCTTGCTGCCCCATTAGTCTTTCAATTGTAGTGGTTAGCAGCATTCTGATGAAAATTTGCACACAATTTGTGTTTAGATCAATTAACTCAAAATCAAAACCCATGAGTCATAAATACATTATGTAAAATATCAGTTTTTCCCACGGATTTCCCATTTTGGTACTGAAATAGTACATTGCATTAACTTGACAGCAAAAATTATATCCTTCCTTAAGAAAAAAAGAATAAGTGAAAACAAAAGTGTGCACCAATGAGAGAAGTGCACATAGGTATAAGATGTGTGTGTGAGATCGATCAAGATGTGTAGTGTGTACAATTGATTTTGCTTCACATGCAATGATTGATCGAGTTATGTAGTGTGTACTATTGATTTTGCTTCACGTGTAGTGTTCATTAGTGCTATGTGATGAAATAAATGCAAAAAATCTCATTCAAATCAAAGTTGTCATCCAGTAAAAAGGTATATTTTGAATTTTTGATACTTTAAATTTAAATTTGTGAAAATCATATTATTAAAAAAAGTTTAAGCATAAATGCCAATTTTAATTATGTATTTATCATCTTCTAATCAGCATTTACATAATGCTTACTAACTCATATATTTGGAAACTTGAGCCCTAAAATTTTGACAGTTTTATTCTGAAAAATGCACTTATAATAATGTAAAGAACCTCTTTCGATTCATTTATAATTATGCTAAACTTAGCATGTACGTTTTAATGTTCATAGTGTTTAGGTTTCTAGCTGCACATTAATTTTATTTTTATCACTAGAACATTTTTATGGTAGTCTATTTTTAGATAAATCCTAACTTTACAAGCTTGCACATAACTGTTTACCACATTTCCATGGTCTCCCTTATAAACTTGCATTTAATTTATTGTGGCTATATTTCCATTAAAGTGTATAATATCCTTGATTTTTAATTGATTACTTCATTGTTATTCAAAAAGCTTAGCCAAACCCCTCCAACTACAGCCTGACAGTAATGCCAAGAAAGTGAAATCCTTCACTTGGATGTGCTACTACTACAGCCAAATGCATGAAAGCATGAAGAAGAAACGCTTCGCAACAAGAAACTCAAATTAGACTGACACAAAATGCCATTCATACAGCTAATGCAAGGTCAGCAGAAACTAATGAGCAATGGTTAACTAGACGAGGAAGGAACGCTGCCAGAACTGATGCTACTTGAGCTGTCGAAACTGAGGCACAAAGAACAATTCTATATAGTCTTTTGAACGTAGGTTTTCAGCCTTGGCACGGCTGCTAGGAGAAGCCTTTATTGAATTTCTTCTCCTTCCAATGTATGTTGTTCATTCGATGTAGTTTGAGCAAAAGCTGTCAACAAAGCATTTCTCCTCAACAATTTTCGAAGATTGATTGTGATTAATGTACTCTTCATTTGCTGACAAATTTTTTTGTATCTTCTGTGCTTCTGTAGAAAACAACTTTCTCCTGTTATAAATGTTTTCACACTTCATGTCATTATAATTTTTCACCATATAGATAAGAGGCACTAAAGAAAAATCTTTATTTTAACTTTATAGACTGGATGAGGTTCATGATTTTTTTTGAATAAACCCAGGCAATGCTGGGTAATGCTGCTAGTATATATATATAATTCTAATATATTGCACATATAGTGGTAGTGTTAATATTGATATATATATATATATATATATATATATATATATATATATATATATATATATATATATATGTGTGTGTGATTATAAATATGTAGTCACATTTCATTTGTACAGTGTTACTGGAAAGTCTAAGTGGCTATACCAGTTAGAACTCCTTTGAATTTGTTTTTCTCTCTGCTGTTATTCCTATGTATTTTTGCAGGTTAGAAAGATATCTTCAGAAAGTCTTATAACAGATCATGTTCTGATGGATGATATTCTAGATGTGCAAAAAAAAACTACTTCAAATTTCAGAATTTACAATCAAATATTTTTGGTAACTGACATTGTAAATGAATGCCAAGAAAATAGCTAGCATCATGATTCAAACAACTCTTAATTCTATTCATTCTATATTTTATCTATAATTTCAAAGAAATGCACTTATTTTATCAATCATTAATTATCACATATATTAATTGTACTACTGAGTCTGTGAGATTAAATTCAAGATTTAGCCATGAATTCACTGGAATTCTATTAGGTCTTTGCAAAAGATTCCTGCAAAAAGAAATCTTCAGTTGTGTATTCAGCCTCAAATTTTTCAAAAGAATGTGCTGGCAACTTTTGCACACACCTAAAATATTGGCTTATTGAGACAAATTTCTTTGTGCTTGTTGTTTCTATATTACATTTCCCCCACCCTATTCTCTTGCCTTCTTTCAGTTCCTGTCATATTTGGAATGTTGAATCTCTTATTTGACCTGAGTGGGTAGGCACTTACCCTCCTGTCCATCTGGTGGCCTTTCAAACAAATTTGGGTAAAAATAAATAAATAAAAACAATAATGATATGAATTGCATTGCTTGATCAAAAGAGTAGCCAGAATGTGTCATAAATAAACAGGACATAAGCTTAATTAACTAATTAATTTAGTCAGATTTACTGTCGCTCAGAATTAGCGCTGTACTCTGTAACCTTGCTTTTAAATACACATATATATATCATGATATATATGAACACTTATTAGTTTGTCCTATATATATATATATATATATATATACAAATATTGTTAATATTTAAGTCATTAACCAAGTAAGCACCTGAATAAACTAAACAAATCCTCTTCTTTACAAGAACCTTTGATATTACTACTACTATTACTACTACTACTACTGGTAATCACTGTTATTCAGACTGTATTATTTTTTAAGAATAAAGGATAAAAATCATAAAATTTTGATAGTGGGTTTATGTCTCCTAACAATCTTGTTTTTATCACATTTTAGTAATTCTACACTCAAATTTTGAACCTGTAAATGTTGGTTATTTTACCATAGCTATTAAATAATATTCAATCCAAGACTCCCTAAAGTTTGCTCATCCAACTAAAACCTGAAGAAGGCTATAGCTAATTTTTTTTTTAAGAGACATTTTAAGAATTTAATTGATAAAATAAAATTATGTAACTTTAAATTATAATATTTTCTCTGTAAGCTACCCTGATGGACAGAATACCAGAAAAAGTATAAGTAAATTGCTATGCATGCTGGTTACTAATTATTATTTTATAGTAATATTTTAAGAATTGGCATAAATTAAAAAAATTGTTATTTATTTCTTATCTACTCCCTAACATATATTAAGATAGAGGTAGAAGTATGTGCTTGTTTTCCTCATTATCATTCAATTGCACATAGAAAAAATTGTAACCAAACTGAAGAATTCATAAGATATTAACAGCATTTTCAATGTACTGTTGAGTGTTATACTTTGTCTGGTTAGGGAATTATTGGATAATCTGTTTGGTATAATTATAATTGGTTTCATTTTGAGCCTCTGATTTTTGGCAGAAGATCATACAGAATTAGGCTTTATTTATTGTCATTGAATAACCTGGATTCAGTTTTACCATGACAATCATAGATGAACTTTTGGCTAAACTTATGATAGGAGAGGAGGCAATATATCTTGAAAGAATGTCATCAGACTCATTATAATATTTTTGATAGCAAAAGTTTGATTCTAAGAATACTGAAGCCATAAGGTAAGTATGCACTATTATGATGTTGGTAATGGTAAAAATAATAATCTCATTAGCATTTTAACAAAATTAACTATACTATCACATTTTAATAAAATACTTGAAAATATTTTTCAAGTTACTTCAATCCAATTTCTTTAAAATCCATAGTTTCATTACAAATGTTTTTGAAAGAATTATGAAAATGTTTTTTCCTTTTTCTTCAGGTGAAAGAGAAAAGACTTGTAGAGTAAAATTAATGGGTGACCACATCCATGAACAAGAGGAAGAATTTTGTTTAGTACTTGGAAGTCCTTTCAGTCCAACCTTAAAGCAAGCACTTATTGGACCCAAAAACATCACACATGTTAAACTTACAGATTTGGCAGACAGTAAGAATTTAATATATTTGATATTTTTGTTTTACAAAACTAGTTTCAGTATGTTTATCTAACAGATTTATTTTTACAAAAGTAGATAACATGTTACAAAAATAGATAACATGTTACAATTAGAAAAGGACCTTGAAGAGTAATTACTCTTCAAGGTGATATGTTATTACCTTGATACAAATTTTTGTAATTTTAATAGTAATATTATATTGAACAAATATAACAAAATAATATTGAACAAAATTAGTTGGTTCAAACTCTTTATCCATAAACCTATGGAGGCACATCTTCCAACTTTGTTACTCCTTAAAACTTAAAATAACCAAAATACCACTTTGGTGGTTTTTGACAATTATTCAATAGTAATTTAATAATTATCAAAAATAATTGCAAAATTACTTTTTGAAACATTTTTCTTGATTTTTATATCTTTAAAATTTCTTTGTCTTAAAAAATGATGATATATGATGGTAGCTTTAAAAATACAAGAGAATAATTAAATTTCTGCTTATACAGCAGACATTTTGTAGTAAACATGTGAAATATTTTAAATGTTGAGCCAGAACTTGATAGATTAAAGTAAATAATAAAGTTAGAAATTTGATTTCACTTGTGCTCTTTATTTTTATAATACTCTATTATCTTTTCATTTTTATAATACCCCATTATGAATTTCAAGTAAAAAATATATTAATAATTACAAAGGTCAACATCTTGATTTATGATCATTTTATTGACAGATTAGTAGGAGATTTAAAAAATTGTCAAATAACATTTTTTCCTTAAAAGGCATTGTCATTTATGTTGCATACATGAAATGTATATAAAATAATATCAACTTGTGTTTGCATGTCTATGTGTGTATGTATGCATATAAGCTTGGATATAAAAGGGGCTGCTAAAAAACACTGATGCTTAGTCATATACCCAAATTTTTAGAAGTGGGTTTGGTTGATGACACTCATATGTGTGCATGTATGTATGTGTGTGCATGTTTGTTTGCATGGTTATGTGTGTGCATTTGCTTGGTTATATATGTGTGTGTGTATGTGTGTGTGTGTTTTGCTTGGTTATATATATATATATATATATATATATATATATATGTGTGTGTGTGTGTGTGTGTGTGTGTATTTGCTTGGTTATATATATATGTGTGTGTGTATTTACATGGTTATATATATATGTGTGTGAGTGTGTGTATTTGCACGGTTTATCTATATATATATATATATATATATATATATATATATATATATATGTGTGTGTGTGTGTGTGTCTATGTATGTGTGTGTGTATTTGCATGTTTGTGTGTAAATGTGTATTTACATAGTTATATATATATATATATATATATATATATATATATGTGTGTGTGTGTGTGTGTGTGTGTGTGTGTGTGTGATATAATAATATGATTTTGTATAATTTTATATATCAACAAATATATATATATGTGTGTGTGTGTGTGTATGTGTGTGTATGTATGTTTATATAGATGTATGTTCTACATTAAAATATTAAAAAATTATATTCTGCTTGTATATCTGTTCATTAAAAAAGGTCAAAAGTTAAGCAATCTGCCTACAATTTTGTTAATAATGACATTTTATTAGACACAATCTTCTCCTTATACTTCACTTCTTGTTATTGATAATGAATATATCACAAATTTTACAAGGAATATCTCTGCTGGGTGTAAACAAAATTTAATTTGCTTATTATCAGTGAAATCACAAGCAAAACTGTTTTTCCTCAAGATTGAATCTCAACTTGCAGCATGTTTTCTGTTCACAACCCCTTTCTCTCTGTTTTATTGCAAATCCTGTTTTATTTTGAGTGGGGCTTATCAGCAAGTTGCCTGTTTTTCAACAAGTCAGGCAATGAATGGTACTTCATATCCTTCCAACAGTAGTGCCAACATTTCCATAACATTTTTACCAGATTTTGTCTGGTCATCATCAGTACGCCACTTATTGCTGCTTCTAATATCCATAAACTGTAACAACACACAGATGTGGCTCATTTTTTTCTTTGTTTTATTTTCTATGGACGAATAAGAGTCAGGGTCTCTTTTTCAAGTTTTACTGTAAGGCTAATGCTGCAGAAGCTCAAAGTTGTATGCAGGAAAATTTAAACTTCATTCCATTGATGGTAAAACACAGAAAATCAAAACAATAAACTTTTCAGCTAATTTCAGAGAGGTTGATACATACCATATTTAGTGACAAATTTTATACTGTTGATAAAGAAAAAAAAAACAAGATTGTTTAATCCTTTCAAACACTTTTTAAACATGGTCTTTAATGAAATTAATCATTGAATATCATTTAAAGGTGATTTTATAGCTTATGTATAAGGTTGCAAAAGATGAAAATACAAATATCACTTTCAAAATTTCTTTAAATCATAATCTCTTTCCTTGTGTGATCATTGTAGTGATCATTGTATATAAACTGGTTAGTTTACATATATTTTCATGATCAAATTTACATAATCCTGATGTATACTTAAGTCACATGACTAGAGTACAATAATAAATAAAACTCACTTGATTGTATTTCAGAGCCTGTGATAAAATTTGAGAACAACAAATACTCTGTTAAAGAACCCTTTGAATATGGAGAGTTGGCATATGTTCGCATACCAGTGGCTCGCTATGGTGACCTTTCACAGACTTCAGTGGTTCGAGTTCATACCAAAGATGGCTCTGCTAAATCAGGAAGAGACTATAATAGAGTCTCTAAAGGTATTAACCTACACTCACATAATAAATGTACCCATTTCTGATGGCCACTTAGCTTGTTATTTGATCCTCTTGTACACATTTGACTTTAATTAAATTCTAAGTTAAGCGCTCAGAAAAAGCTGACTAGAAGAAATGCATTTGTATTTGTAGGCACAGGGTTTATTGTTTCAATCATTTTTGTTAATAAAATTCTTTATGTCTACAAAAATAAAATGGGTAAAGATCTACTGAAAAAAAAATTTGTTAAATCTGATATGTAAATATCTTAATCATAATTTTTCTTTTAGATTGTATACAAAATAGTTAAACAATATCAATTATCTTTACAGGTCAATTTTTATTGACAACCGATGTGACTAAATGGTTACATCTGTTCCTAGTTCCCTTTAAATCTTAATTAAATCTTTTGGCTTTTCTATTCATTTTTAGAAAGATATCAAATTTGGAATTTATTTCAGAAAGATGGATTTTTAAGTTTGTTTTAGAAATTTTATAGAATATTCACATAAAATATATTTCCTCTTTGACCACAAGTTTAAGAATATGCTTATACAAAATATTTTAACTTTTCAATCTTTTACAATCATTTAAATCATAAGTGATCCATATTGAAGAACAATTACACACCTATTTTATTAAATTTAAGGAAAAAATTAATTATATCCTTAAAAGTGTTTTGTGAGTTACAAAGCAGGAAAAAAAAGCTGATTATGAATTTTATCTTAAAAACATTTTGCTATTCACTCAAAATTTTTTCTTCAGAACTGGTGTTTAGTGTCAATGTGTCACATCAAATGGTGGAAATTGAAGTTTTACATGACAATGAAAAAGAAATGCGAGAAGCATTCACTGTGCACTTGAAACCTGATAAGAACTTTGTTGCAGAAGTACAAGTATGTATTTTACACTGAGACAAACACCTAAGAAAAAACAATGGTCTAATTGTATTGTTTTCTATCTCTTAATGAAAACAGTCATTCAGTCACATTCTGCATTCTGTTTCTCTTATTGAAAAGAAACTAAGAAATTGTTATAAATGCATTTATCAATATATATATATATATATATATATATATAAAGGGTGCAATAGAGAAATTATTGTCTAAATTATGCAAAAAATGAAAACAATAACAGATATATGCTTACCAAAATTAACTTAAAATGCAATATATTAGCACTTTTTTTTACTGAAAATTAAATTATACTTACTGTGGTTAAACTTCATCTCTTTGTTGTTCAGTAGGTAACTTCATAAATACAACAATGTCCTTCCTCTTATGTGAGATTTCTTAATAAAATTTAGAAATTTTAAATTAAATTTTTTCATCAATTGCAGAAAAACAATAAAGCTATTGTGTATATAGAGGAACGTAAAAAACTTGCAGATGTGACCTTTCCAACTGAACCAATGGTGGTATCTCTTAGGGATTATGATAATGTTGATCTTACCAACCCACAACCAATTCAAGGATACCCATGTATCTGCATAACAGTAAGTAATTAAATGTTAATATTTAATTTTACTATCATTTTTAAACCCTAAATATATATATATATATATATATATTTTTTTTTTCTACTGGAAATTCTGCAATAAAACTTTAAAATTTTAATGATTGCCTTGTTAATTGTTAATGTATATTTTCATAGCTACCAAAATTTACTAAATTTTTAAAACAAATACTTTTTATATATTTATATTGTTTTACAAAATATTATAGATAATGCATGTCCATTAATTTAAAATATGAATTATTACTTATTTTTATTCAGTTTTTAAAATAAATCCAAGTGTTTCTTCCCCACTCATAAAATCTATTAGAAATTTATGTGAAAATGAAAATATTTTTTTATTAATAAGATCTCTAAAGTATGACTATAATTTATGTTTAGAAAGTCAACTTTCTGAATTCCTGAATGAATGTATTTGTTATGATTCACAGGCGTGCAATCCAAAACACCCTGAGTTCTCCAAGACTGGCATTTTATGTGAAAAAGAAGGCATTAACAATACACTGACTAGATTCCGTTGGCGCATCTCAGCTCCCAGTGGCGTTAATGGAGTCACCAGTGAATTGAATAATGTTGAAGCTAACACTTTCTTTACATCTACAAAAGGAATTACATTGGACAGCATCTATTTTGGACCAGGTGAAGCCATAATATCTTTCTTTTCTCTGCCATTATTTTGTATGAGTGATTTTCACTGCTTCTACTAATGGGGAAAGCTTTTTGTATTATTAGTAACATGATAAAAATCATATTGATAATATTTTTAGAATTTTAGTAAAATTTTGGTTTGCTGTCAAACAAAAAGTTTTTCAAGATCTTCAAAACTTTTCTTCATAGTGAACAATAATTTACTTTCCTATATTTCTTAATTTCATTCAAATTCTAATTGAATCAAGTCATTCTGACTGGAATTTTATCATTATTCTTAGTCTACCAATAATTATTGGTGACTACAAAAAATGGAAGAGAATCTAAAATATACTTGTAATTTAAGAAAAAAGAAAAATTTTATATTTAATTATATATATATATATATATATATATATATATATATTATATAATCATTCTGTTCTGAGTATGATCTACCAAATATTAATGGAGTCAATCATATTTTCTGGTTTTTAATAAAATATTGGTGATCTACAAATACATTTTTTAAATTTACTGCCACCCTTATCTAATGAATGAGGTTTTTATAATATAACCTTTTTTTAATTACATTATGTACATTGTTTGGACTGTTGTCCTCCTCTTTATTGCCATATTCACAATGGTGAGCCTGGACATGGTGAGTTTGTTCACTGAGGTACCCACAAGGAGGCACTATCAGTAGTCAGAGACAGACTGGCCTTGGACTTATCCATAGGACAACAGACCAATATATCAATAGATAACCTGATGAAGATGCTGATTTTCTGTACACAAACACAGACATATATGAACAGGATGAAGGCTTAGCAATGTGCTCACCATTATCAACAGCAATAGCAAAGATATAGATGGAATACTTTGAAGAAATGGCATTAGAATCCTCATCATTAAAGCCAACCCTATGGCTGAGATATGTAGATAACACCTTCATATTTTGGCCACACCAGGAAGAGGTCCAGCTATTACTGGACCATGTGAACTCAATAAGATCATTGATAGAGTTCACAATGGAGAGAGAAAATGACAATAAACTCACATTCCTGGAGGTACTAATATCTCAAACAGAGAATGGGTTCAAGACATCTGTTAACTGCAAGCCAACATTCACTGGACAATACCTCAACTTCAACTCCCATCACCCATACAATGTAAAGAAATGTGTTATCCACTGCTTACAACATCAAGCAAAAGTCATAAGTGGTGACCAGAGATATATGAATAAGAAATGGCCAGTATAAGTAGTACCTTACAACATAACAACTACCCTGGGTACATGGCAGCAGCTCCAACAAATTGGGATAGAAGGGTACAAGAGGATAACAACACTCAGAAAACAGCTTTGGTCTGCCTACCCTATGTGAAGGGATTATTGGAAAAAGTACAGAAGACCTGTGGCCCACATAACATCAGGACAACCTACAAAAGTAGTTCACAGACACCTCTTCTGAGTAAGACCTCTCATAAAAAAGAACATGACTAAGAACTGTATGTATGCCATCCTGTGCAGCTGTGGTAAGAAATATAAAGGAGAAACAAGCCACCCCCTTCAGGTAAGACTACAAGAACTTTGTAAAGCCATAACATGAGGGAAAATAGAAAAATCAGGTGTAGCTGACCACATATGGAGGGAAAAGGGAGATCACCACCCTCTGCAGGATGAGGGTGAAACATCACTGAAAAATACATAAACTTAAGGAATCAACAGATATGCTAGGCCACAAAAATCTCCTAAGCCAGCCAAGCAAAGAAATGAATACAATATGGAAACCAGTAATATGGTGTGCTATAGAAAAGCAATTTCCAGTTAAAAGGAGATAACTGAGATATCCGGAAGAGATATGGCACATGGAACTAGAACAATGTGCCATGGTGGATGAAATAAAGGGTTCAGTTCAAAATTCCAATCATCTGAAGAAGGCCAGAGCATACCACAGCTGAAACATTGTGAATATGGCAATGAAGATGAGGACCACTGTCTGAACAATGTAAATAATGTAAATAATTACAATACCTCATCTCAGAAATATAAACAGAAACCGTTTTTTATATCCCATATTTCAAGTTCTCAATAATCATGTTATTTTCTATTTCTATGTAACTTAATATTATTTTGTGATCTGATAGTAAACCTATATCTAACTTGCACATAAACCTTTTTTTCAATGACACTGATCAAATTAGGTCTTCTGATTTGGAGTGAAAGCCTTATTCTTGCTTAAAATTCATAAATTGCAGATGGCTGTTATTATTCAGTTGTGTTGCAATGTTTTTGGAGTATGTGTTTTGTACATCCCTTGTTTCTTATAACTGATTTTAGGTAGGGCAGTTTGCAGGAGTGGATCAATACGTTTGTAGCCTGATGTACGGTTATTGGATGAATTTTCATCTTGTATGTATAATGGTCAATCTATTAAATTAATGGAGGAATGATTAAGTGAATTGACAAAGAAAGATAATATATTGAAAATTAAATATTTGTTATGTCAAATAAATGCTTCTTTCTGTCATTAGATTTATCAATTTAAATATATTTACATAAACATAGACACACACACATAGATACATGTATATTTAAGTGACTAAAGTTGAATGCAAACACTGTCAAATGTTAAATGTATAAGACAATTATAATTACTAACTGTAAGAAGACAATGTATGGTCATCAACAAAAGGTAGTAGCTCAGGGTGTGAGTTATAGATTGGAGAAATCAATATCAAATAGGTACAGAAGTTTCCAAAATTGCATTGAAATGGAAAAATGCATTCTAAAGGCTAAACAAAGTAATAAGGGATAGGGAAATTTTGTCTGAAACAAAGATGAGTGCTAAGCTGCTATTTGATAGTGTAGTGGGCGTGATGCTGGTTATGTTTGGGTCGGAAAACATCTATCTCCTGGTATATTTATCCCACAACAAAAATGGTAGACTCGAATGAGAGCCTGGGTAATAAATGAACAAAGAAACAACAAAACTATATATATAAACAAACAATAAGTATGTATTAAGGGTATACATAGGCAATAAAATGTTGTTGCTTGTTACTGAACAATGAACATGAATTAGTATAGCAGATGACAGCAATTTTTAGAGGAATCGGCAAATGTGGATTCAAGCATAAACTTTCACACACTTATTCTCCAAATGATACTAATCAAATCTGGCTGATTGGCCAATTGAAAATCCAAGATGACAGCCATTATTCAAGATGGACACCAAATTAGTTTTTTTGCTTAGAAGTATTTGTAGTTGTCCAGTTTGCATAATCTAAGTGTGAATTCATGTTTTCAAGCCTACTGAGATAGATTTTAATGTTTATAAAGCACAATGACACATATTTTTCAAGATTCTACTGTTCAAGATAGCTTCCAGATTGTCCATTTTCAATTTGTAAGCTTTGCACTGACTAGTAAATAATAAAAACCATGCCACAAACAGTTTTGCTTGTGATTTCACTGATAATAGCCCACTGCTATAGTGGCTAGTATTGTCCAGCATATCTGCCATGCCTCTCCTTTCTGTGTGCATCTCCATTCAGCAGGACTGCTCATGTCTGGATTGGAGATGGTTTCCTGGACCCAGATGATCTCACCCTGATAGGCCTCATGCTTTACATATTCTTTGAAGGCTGTTTGTGTTGGTGGAATTGAGTTGTATGGCCTCTTCTTCCTTCATCCACACTAGTAGCTGCACTTGATCTGTTGTACATGAGGACAATAAATCTCTCTAGCCTTTGCAGGTTAAGATCACAAATCAATGTTGGATGCTGGCTGAGATTAGTAAATTTTTCAGAAACATACACAAATATGTTCCAAGTCTGCAGATTTCTTCACTTTCCCACAGAAGGCAGACACGACATCACATTCAGTGAATGCATGAATGTATGACATCCCTCTAGTTTTCTCAAGTCATATTGCAGCTCTACCTCATGGACTGGAATCCATTGCATCTTGACTCCTAGGCCAAAGGCAATCCACAATTTCTCAAGACGTATTCCCTGTAAGAATGGCAGCAAAGATATTGCTATGACTAGCACATCCGTGTAATTAGCTTTAATGATAATAAACTTTCTCCCATCAGTTGTTGTATCCCTAGCATGTACAAATATTTGAGTGTCAGCTTCTTTGTGACAACATGGGGACACTGCATCCAGAGACTTCCTTGTGGTGCTAATGGCATTTTCTTCTTTTGTGACTATAATTGTGCTTGTCGTCTATGCTTCATACATCTCCTCCACAAGTCTTGTTGCTCACATCATGAAGGAAGCTTTGGCAATTACCTGGTGTCTTACTTGTTCCTGTCACTCTTCTTTTGATTCCTTGTCTCCTTTTTGACCTTATCTCAGATTTCAGACTTGACTTTTTGTATACATCAAAGACTACGTCTATCTCTCCACTCATACCTGGCACCACAGTATTCCACTTTTGGGATGATGTCTTCTTTAGCATAGTCATAAAATGTCTTTGAAGTATGTGGAGGTAAGGCATTGATAAATGCTGATCCATCAATTATGATAGCATCCCCCTTTGATTCTCTGTCTAGGAAGTTCACTTGCACATCAATAATTTCAACCAGCTGTGATTTCTGACACATATGAAGCTTGCCACTGTCACTAAAAGATGCAGGGTATGACTGATTCTCATGCTTGAAGAATTCTTGCAAGTTACAATGCCTGTTCTGGCAGGAGATGAACAGTCAGAAGAATAACTAACAGTCATCTTTCAGGACTGTCTTCTTATAAATTCCCTCGGCCTGTTCTTGGGGAGAGAAAGAAACAGGGTTTTTCTTCATTGGATGATAGAATGAACTTTTACCTTCATCCCCTGGCCCCTTCATGAATGATTCGAACTGCTCTTTGCCCCACTAGTGATGTGTAGCTACTATTTTAGCTAGAGTTGGGTCTGCAATATTCTTCATGTCTAGCACCAGAAGGTCAGCTGATTCCTTTTGGAATGTGCTGCCCATCTTTGCATCACTGCAGAGAATGATTTCAGTTTTTCAAAGACAGATTTCTAGGCATTCAGTGTCTGCTCATGGTGTCTGCTGTTGTAGGTGGTATCTTTCATACCAGGCATGGCCTCATATCTAGTTACTAGACCACTACTAGTTCCAGCCTCTGCTTGTAACGCATGGACAAGTCAGCAATCTTGAAAATGAGTGGATCTCTACTGTTACTGACATTTTTCATCTAACGTAGGTGACTAGTTTGGAGAAAGCAACTGGATATACTTCCTTGCAGTGTTCCTATGCTTTCTCTTGCTCCTGCACTTTTATTTAGGCTCATTCTCGGTTATAGGTGCACTTCAAGTAGGCAGCAATTAGGCAGCAAGTAGGCAGGATTATATTTTAGTTATTGTGCTATGGCATCTCTTGCACTTAGTATGGTAAGGAGTTTATTATCACTGATTGTTTTTGCACATTCTCTTATTTATTCTCTTATTCACTTCCATTGTCATTGCTTCTCTAAGCTTCCCCACTTTGGTTTCGCAAAATAAACATTCTGTTTTAGCTTCTTGAACCTTTCATGGAATCATACTTCTACCACCCTCATCACTGTTACCTGCTTAACTTTGTGTTCTTAAATAGGAGCCTGCAACTCTCAAGATATAGTGCCTTTTTTTGTCTCAAGGTTTCTTCTATCCCACCACCTTCATCAAGTCTTGCAGGGTCTAACTTGATTGGCAGCGCTTTGAGTGAATGAAGCAGAGGAATATTCATTGCCAAGTTCATATATATATTCATCAGTGCCTCTTCTAGCAGGATTGGCCTGGTGGGGACTTTAGATTTTCTTTCTTAACCTCCTGACATAGACAAAACTTGGTCCAGTCAGTGTTCCCAAATTTCTAGTAAAACTAGTGTCAATTGTCAGTATGACATTCAGGGTTGAGGGTTTATCCTTTTACCATCCTGTACATGTATAATAGATACATTCCTGTATGGGATACAACTAAGTTCTTGCACTGTGCCCTACACCTAATCGGATCATTTATACAGTATCATAAGTCTTGCGTGATCTGTATACCATACAGATAACTAAAACCTTGTTATCCTTGGCTTGGCTCTCCCATGCTGGCACATCTGGTACAGTTGCCTAACTGATCTGGGGTTAGTTAGGCAGTATTTGGGATACTAGTAGATTGTTGCAATATAATGTCAACATAAATTTCCTACTTAGCTGACACTGAACCCCATGCTGAGTTTCACAGTAGTGATATCACCAATGTGTCTGACAACCACTCCTTGAATAACTTCATCAACTTCATGCACTTGAAAGTTTGGGAGTTAGATGTATTCTGTCACATACAGAGACCTTCTGTGTGCTATCCTCATCTAGTTCAGCCCGTGAGCAAATGCAGTTTACTAGGTTATAGATGATGCCATGCACTGGTATCTACTTGGAGTTATAGATGAGAGTTGGCCCTGTGGTGAGGACCAGTGTCAATAGTCCATCCAACTGATGTAGCTGAGTACTGAAATCAAGGTGCTACCTCTAACACTACATCCCTACACTCCATAACCATGGAAACATATTAAAATCATAATGTACAGTGAGAAAATTAGAGAGAAAAATATATGTCAGTGTGCTTTGTAAACATTAAAATCTACTCCAGTAGGCTTGAAAACATAGGAATCCATACCTAGATCATGCAAATCGGACAACTAGAAATACTTCTAAGCAAAATGTCAACTTTAAGTGGCTAATTTGGTGGCCATCTTGGAAAATGGTCGCTATCTTGGATTTTTAATTGGCCACCTGGCTAGATTTGGTTAGTATGACTTAGAGAACAAATGTGCCAAATTTGATGCTTGTATCGTCATTTGCATGATTTTTCTGCTATCTCCTACACTAAATGAAGAAAGCATTTACACTAGTGAATTGTTTGTGTGTGTGTAGCTTGGTGAGTGAGTGAGTCATTCACTTTTGAACCGACTGCTCGGTTGAACTCTCTTCCTACGGATAGGAGGAACCCGAAGGAGGCTACGCCGAAGGGTGGAGTCTCCTTCGTGGAGGTAAAACCGGCTCTGAACCCGTTTATACGGGTTCAATGGGCATATTTTTGGCCGAGCCCACGGGCTCGGAATGCCCACGTTAAAAAGGCCTTGTGCCACATGACACCCTCGTGGGGGGGTGACAATATCGTGTGTAGTTTGGTGTAGGAGAAAGTCCTAGAGAAAATGAAATAAAAGGTGCATACATACTTGCATGTTTCCCAGTGGAAAAGCATTTCCTCGTTCAACCTACATCTTACCATCCCTGAGTGAGAAAGGAAAAAGAGGATGACAGAGAATGTCACTGCCTATTATAGACTTAGGGAACGTCCCCTAATGGACTTTAGATTTTAAGTGATTTTAACTAAGTAGTTAGTTTAGCAGATATTGATTTGGTTCAGAGACTTGAGTAATAGACTGATTGCCAAGAGTTTTTGGTTCTATTTGAAGAAAAAATTGCATATTCAACCAGAAATTTACTGAAGAGAAGAAAGCACTGATACAAAAAAAAAACTAAACCAGTTTTGGTACCAAACCATTAAAACTGTAATTAACTAAAATAATAATTATTATTAGGATTTGACGCAATTTAAATTGTCTATCCTTGCAACTTAAGAATAATATGTAATTAATACATTTATAAATACAAAGAACAATAATTTTTATCATATACACATTTTAATTGTGACTTTGTAGGTGAATAGGTTGTTTTTGTTATGGACGTTAATGATCACCAAAAATGATGTCGGTTGTGGGGGGGGTCATTCACATCATAGCAACACAAATTAGACTTGTATTCACAGAGATAGAAGCATACTTGACAGGATATAAAATGTACAGAAATAACAGGAAATCATGGTAAATTGTATGTTAATTTCGTACAATTTATTTATATTTTTTGTGTGTATTGGTGTGCATATTTTTTAGTTTACAATTGTTTTGTAGTACATGTGAGAAAAGGAAGAAGTTACTCCATACTATTACATGCCATGTCACAGAGAGAAGTTGGACACATGTTGCCTGTACCAAGGTTCATGGCGAAGAGATTGAATTTAACGTCTTTTGGCAGGATATCAGTATTTCTAGCAGGAACAGTTTTTATTGCATGCTGGGAGTATTTTTATTTTTATTTAATTTATTTCATACGTTTTTATGTTATTGTTTTATTTTATTTTATTTATACTTTTCATTATTATCCTTATTTTATATTTTATTTATAATAATGTCCCTACAACTTATCCACTTATGACATATTTTTCATTCAATTTTTCCTTTGATATGAAAAATCCAGGTATAAAATATTTTTAAATCAGTTTTGTATCAAAAGACCAATAAATTTATGAATTTATTCTCACTTTTAATTTTTCATGATGCTTTAGATCAGTATATATTAGGAGGATGATGTCATTTGTTAAGTAAATTTTTTCTCTTATTTTTAGGAAGTCGTGTACAATGTGGAGCACGGGCTGTGAATGTAGATGGAGATCCTGGTCTGGAATTACTAAGCCGCACTGTCACTGTTAGTCATGAAGAAGGACTTTGCATGGCTCAGAGTTTGAACTCAGTTGGAGCTGAACCATTTACAGCAAAACTTAGATATACAGGTCAGTGAGATGATTGAAAAAACTATTTTGTTTAGGTAGCCCCTTCATTAAAATGCAACATTTGCTATTCTTCCTAGATAAATATCATGAAACTAATAAACTAACAGTTTAAAGAGTATTTTCTGGTAAATTTTATATATAAAAATATACATTTTACAATTTTTGTTCATTTAATTAAAAAAATACAGAATTCTAGCAAAAGGGTAAGTGAAAATGTTTCTTTTAAAAGAAATTTGAAATGCAAACTTTTCAGTTATAAATGGTCAGTTTGAACAAATTTATTCATGACAATTAAAATCCTTTATCATTACTGAAAATCATACTTATTATAAAACCCAGGTTGTATGTGTGTGTGTCTGTTCGTTTATATATTGGATCGGATTTCCTACATTTTTCAACCGATTTCAACAAAACTTCACAGGACCACGTAAAATTACCTTGTAATGGTTCTGACAGCGCCAAAAATTGGAAAAAAACAATTGTTTTTGCACGAAATCAATTTGAAAACATGAATAAGAGGCATCACTATTGCGAGAATGAAAGGGGGGACAACTCATATCGAGTTATACTTATAAAACCCAAGTTGTTTGTGTGTATATGGGATTGGATTTTCTACATTTTTCAACTGATTTCAACAAAAATTCACTTTTTTTTTGGCAGGTAGTGTTTCTTATTATATTGCACACTTTTTCCTTTATTTTTACATTCAGAATGCTTTAAAAATTCCATATAAAAGACAATTGTTTATAATAAAATTCTATTCAATTGGTAGACTCATAACGATTGAAAACAATGTTTTTGTTTGAGTTTGGGTTTGACCAATTTGTAAAAAAAAAAAAAAAACCTAATTAAGACATGCGTGTCCGTCAACCTTAAACAATAATCTTTGTCAATTTTATTTTTCAGTCTTTATGATGGTCGATACTTGATCTATCTCTTACTGTTACATCCCCGGGCAACGCCGGGCTCTACTGCTAGGTATTAAATAAAAATAAGACATATATATTTATATATGTTGTGTGGGTGTATAATAGCCCTAATTTATTCCAGGTCTCATGACCATATTATTGAATAAAAAAAGCAAAGCTTTTTTTTAACCATTTCAATATAATTTTTAAGTATATTTTAATTTTGCATTACTTAAATATTTTCTGTGTACTTTTATGTTACTTAATTACAACTTGAATATGTGATACAATCAACAGTTTTATATTTGTTTAATATTAAAATAAGAGATAATATATAAAACCCTAAACTGATTTTATAACTATCTGCCATTCTTATCTCAGGTCCTGGAGATTCTAAGTATGCCAACAAAGTACGAATAAGCATCGTTATCCCCCACAGAGATGGCATGTTCCCAGTTGTATCCACAAGACGTTTATCTAACTTTGAACTTATACTGAGTCCAGATGGTACAAGAATTGGACAACATCGTTGTTCTAATCTTCTTGACTATGATGAAATCCAGACCCAGTTTGGTTTCATCACAAATGAGACAAGGAATGCAGATGTGACTAGTGTAATGGAGCCCTACCAATATAACAGCAAATTGAGAGGAGATACAGCCCTTCGGTTTTATAGGTAAGGATGATAACAATAAAAAAACAAAACATTTGTTTGCTTTTATTAAAACTTAATTTAACTTAATTCAACAAAATGGGAAACTTAACTTTTGCACATTTACCAAAGTTTACCAATAAATGCAATTTGGAAAATATTGGAATAATTGTTCAGTGATAAGAATATTTCTAATTAATCAATACAAAAAATATTTAATTTTTAAATGTTAAAGATTTACAAGGGGTGGATAAATAAGTCTGTAACCTAATACATGGTTATTAACTGAATTTTGTTCTTATATTTTTATTGTGTTATATTCGATCAACATAATGAAGAAGCAATAGATTAAGTGCATTAACAAGGAAGGAAATTATATTGAAAAATAAATATTTTTTTATGTAGGAAAATTGATTTTCTATCATTAGGATATGGGTTTATTGATGTAGGTATATCCATGAATAATTTAATTTATAATTCGTCTCACAGCAATCTAAGTAAAACCATTTAATTTCTTAATTTTGGTGGTTTAATCCAAAACTATTTATATTTATTTGAATATCACTGAAAAGAAATCAATGTTTTACAGACCTCTGGTAAACAGCCATGCCAAGTCTTGTGGTTTATGGTTAAAATATATCAAGTGTATTTTTCATTTGAATATTTATCATAAAAACATATACTGCTAGCCATATGAAGTGTTCAGAATCTAGTGCCATGAGAAAATTTAAGTTAGACTATTTTTTTTCCTCCATTCTAATTTCTCTCTCTCTTTTTTTCCTTTGTAAGTCTGCTTGCCCATGCAAAATTTACTTACTAACTTCACCTGTTGTCTCTCATCCATAAAGAAGTGCACCTGTCTAAGCTGGGTCAGTCAAACTTATACAAACAAGCTATGTATCATTATCATGCCAAACAGTTATTGGCTACATATGTGGATGGATGGTTGGTTCCCAGCATCATTATAATAATCAGTTAAAAAAAACTTCATTTAAAAAATATAATAAACTTACTAAGCCATAAAAGTAACTCTTATAGAACAATCAGAAAGGTAACATTACTAATAATGTTAGAATAATAACAAGTATTTCATGGAAAATAGAAACTTATTTACAAATTGTACAGAAGCTGATCATAGAAAAGAGTCCAAAATTAAGTATCATTTGAAAAGATAAAAGTGGGAAAGAAATATTGCTTAAAGTAATGCAAATAAACTAAAAGATTACTGGATTAACTTTAGCCTTAATTCTCAAATTGTTTAAAATTTTTTAATTGCTTTTAAAGAAAAATATTTAACAGCTTTTAAAGAAGGGTAGTCAGAGTATGAGTAGCAAAGTTATTTAATGTAACAATTTTAATAAATATTAGTAATAATAGCATTAATAATAATAGTAATTTATAATAGTTCTTATAATAATGATCCTTCTTCTTCATCTTTATGTGCCATGAGACAATCATGGCACTCCACCTCCTCCTGTCTCTTGTAGCTCTTAATAAGTTTTGTCTTTTTGTTATTTTCCCAAGACCCTGTTCTGCCATCCACTTGTTCAAGTCAATTATGTCATACATTGTTTTCCCTTGTCTCTCATTCCCTCTATCCCTCCTGTGAGGTTTTCCAAGCCCTCCTTCCTCATTATGTCTCCCAGAAATTTCAGCTGCCTCTTCCTGATGTTAAGTATAAGTTTCCTCTTTGTTTCCATTGTCTCCAAAAACTCATTGTTGTTCAGCCTATAGTATCTTTAGCATCCTTCTGTAGAACCACATTTCTGTTGCTTTGAGTCTCTTCTTCATCTTTGAGGAGACCATCCAACATTCGCTGCCATACAGGAGGACAGATATCACATAACAGTTCAGTACACTTTTTTTTATTTCCATTGAAACTTTCCTGTCTCATCATACTCTGCTTATCTCTTGGAATGCATCTTTAGCCAGCCCAACACATCTTCGGATCTCTGTCACACTTTCCGTCCTCTGTTAGAACACTTTCCATATATTTAAATTTCCAGACCTGTTTGATTTTACTGTCCTTGAGATGTAAATTGCATTTTGGGCTCATCTTTTTGCTGATAACCATGTATTCAATCTTATTGTATTTTATGCTTAGTCCCTTCTTCTCACTCTCCTTTGCTACCTTCTGTAGGAGGTTTTGTAATTTTCCTGATTGTGGCCACCAATGATGAATCCTGGTAGGATTTCCAGTTCTCTCAGAATTGTCTAGCTATATGAATAAGTTCGATAAGGTTGAATAAATTTGTTGAGAAGACCCATCCTTGCCTTACACCCTTTTCTATTTTTGTATCTCTGTTGAACTTATTTTTTATCTGTATGGAGGTGGTTTGCTGCCAGTAGAGACTTTTGATTATTCTGTTTTTCCTCAATATGTCAATGTTGCTGAGCAGCTCTAACAGATATTTGTGGCATACTTTGTCAAATGCCATTGCGTAATCTATAAAACACAAATACACTTCATTTGTATTGCTTTTTCTGATAACATTCTGAGCATACTGTAAAAAAAATCCCACAATGCTGCTATCTATTATAGAAGATCATACCCTATTCCTAATAGTTTTTACTGGTTTATTTAAATGTTGGCAGTCAGAATTGTAGGATAATTATTTCTAATAAATCCCAAAGAATTCAAATAAAAAATGTTGAGTTTTATTCAAAGAATTATCTTACTTCATTTGTAAGAATTTGAGAGAAATATGTATAGTTTTGAAATACTTGCTAGGAACATTGGTTCATTGTATCAATCTAGACAATTTTCTCACATGAGTCTGTCTTGCACATTTATAAGGTTACCATTCATTACTTCATTGAATATTGTTTCCATATCTAATCTGGTCCTTCTGCTATATATCTAAAGATTCTTGACAAAATCCAAAGAAGAATCTGCTATGTTATCAGTCCTGACCTAGCATCTCAGTTTCAATTACTTTTCCACTGCTCTAATGTAAATTCCCTGTGCTTTTTCTATAAATATTTTTCTATAAATTGACTGCAAGGTTTTATCATTTTACTGTTGAAATTGCTGGATGTAACCAAAAGTTCTATTCAAATAGATTCTTCACTTGCACTTCTCACTTGTGGAGCACTCTCCTAGATTTTTGTTTTCCTTGTCAACTATGATCATCAAAAATTTAAATGCAACATCAATCATCATCTTCCATCTCCTTGAAACCTGATCTTTTATTGTCCTTTCTCCTCAAATAACATTTTCTCAGTCTACTTCACTCTCAGTAATCATAGAGGCATTATTGCTTTGCTTAGGGTGAAATGATTAAAAAATTCATTGATAATGAAATAAAAACTAGAATAAATTGTAATAGATATGGAAATATTTCAAATGACAAAAAGATTAGAAATTGTTCCCTTTTGAAGTTTTGGCAAACTTGAACCTTCATGCCCACAAAAAAATATGATGTCAAAAGGATGGATTTTCCATAGACACAGCTACTTTCATTCCTCAGCAATGTTTATTATTTTAAAAAGCAATGATTAGAATTATAATAAAAACTAAACATGGGATGGAAGTGAATTTATACATTTTTTTATTCTTGAGAATTTACAATAAAAATATTAAATACTATTTATTTACAAGAATAATTTTATATATACAACATTCTAAAAATTAATACAATTAAAACTAATGCAATGCAATATTTATCATTTACAAAAAAATAAATATGAAAACAATTTTCTATTCATAAGTTTATAAACATTTACTAAATTGTATGTGAACCAATTATGAAAAAATCCTTAATATTTACCATTTTATAAAGTTTGAATCAATTACCAACCATTCCAGTAAACAATATGATAATTAATGTAAATAAACAAACTAATAAATAAATAGTGCTTATTATTTTTGTTATAAATTCTCAAGAAAAAAAATGTATAAATTCACTTTCATCATATGTTGAAGTCTTAATACAATTTTAATCGTCACTTTTTAAAATAATAAACATTGCTGAGGAG